>OY748289.1:15085643-15226381 GCA_963556515.1 Nudaria mundana | reverse complement strand
ACAGCACGGACCCCTGCGGCATTTACTTGCAAAAAGCGAGAACCCTGGCCATCGCAGAGGACCCACATTCGGCGTTCGTTCAGAAAGCTGGTCATCCAGCTGCACAGTTGAGGAGGTAGACCATATGCCGGAAGCTTGGAAAGGAGCGAAGTATGCCAGACTCTATCGAAGGCTTTGGTGATATCCAGGCTAATCGCCAAGGACTCGTCGTGCCTTTCCATAGCCTCATCCCATACATGCGTTACGAATGCCAGAAAATGACCCGTTGATCGTTTTGGCCTGAAGCCGTATTGCCGATCATTAATTAGCGAGAGATCTTCGAGGTATCGCATGAGCTGCTTGTTGATGATCAGCTCAAACACCTTGCAGATGACTGAGGTGACAGCTATGGGTCGACAGTTGCCTGGATCAGACCGATCCCCTTTCTTGGGGATCGGTTGTACGTTCGCCTCCTTCCAGACCTCCGGCACGATTCCTGTGGAGTAAGACAGGCGGTACAGACGTTCTTCTTCTGACAGTAATCTTTGTCTCGTACGGAGTCATCGGAAACAAAATCAAGTTGGTCGGCAGCAGGCGAATCGTGGCTTACTGTATTGGAAACCTTAAAACTGCATTTTTGGATCATGCACTGAGTTCTTGGCGGCATTAATTCATCACACATCAAATTTGCTTCCGCAGAAGTATTTGACTCAAACAGCTGTAAAGTCGGACTGGGTTGAATACATGCTGTTGACAAAGCCTGTTTTAAATTATTTATATCTATACTTAAATGATGACAGTTGTTCGTAGTTTGAGTTTCACAAAATGTTGCAAAGACGCTGCTGGTCATTGAGTAAAGTTTAGTGTATATTTTATCAAAATAGTTTAAACAGTTGGTTACAATCGGTGTCTCCAAGATTAGATTTGTTCCAGGCTCAATATCTGGGTTTATAGCCATTATTAAAATAATTTTTGATCTTTGGGATCTGTAACAAGAAAATAGCTGCTCTGTAGTGCTATATAAATTACCTCGTGTGAATATAACTATAAATTGTACAAAATAATTATCATACATAAAATACGGTAAACTAAAACAATAAAAAACTTACTTATACTGACGATTCGCCATAATTCCAAAATTGGCGGGAATCTCTCGAACCAGCGTATGTGCGGCACTGCAAAAACTCACAGGATCATCCCCGACCCCGATCATCACCCCCGGCGAGATCATATAGCGGCCTTTTAGCGTATTAATTTCGGATAACGGCAATATAGTCTCACTGTTGTTACCACTTTGATTTTACTCAATATGTGAAACATCGTTAACTGGCGCATAACGATGAATTAAGTCAAAATGTTTTTACAATAAAGTTAAACTATAAAGCCGTTAAGTATCGTTAAATACATTTATGTCTAACTTTTTCAGTTAACGGCATTATAGCTCAATATAGCTTAAATTTCTATTCAAAAACTTGAGTAACTATAAAGCAGTAAAAGTACTTTAATCACATTAAAGTGAATTAAAATCCGTTAACCGCAATCTAGCGAAACAATCTTAAGCATTTTTTTGTTAATATTTGATTTTATTGAACTTTAGCGGCTATATAGATTAACACTGACACTTTACGGCATTTTTGAATAATACACAAGTAAAATAAAATCATATAACGGCTTTCTTACGTTTATTATTTCAGTAGCTTTTCTAGTTAGGAAAATACTGTAAATACAGATCGATAGAGATTTTTTTTCTGATTAAGATAGCATCAAAAAGTAAAAATCGTCAAAATGTTACATAACGGCGTTTTAGTTATACCACGGCAGTATTAGAGTGTAGCATGTAGTTTGCGTGCGCACGTTAGTTTACGCTCGCAGTATCGCAACTTACATCAAAGAACATCATAGTTAAACATGTTCAATATTCTAGTACAATATTGGAAACAATTTTTAAAACGTTATATATCCCGATTATTCTAATAGAAAGCCTAAAATTATTTCGATCGAGCGATTCGATCTTCATCATATTATGTAGCCATTTCTTTGATAGACGAACATACAAGGCACTAGTCACTTTCAATAAGACTAAACTAGTGATTCTGTGAACCGTAGACTTCGGGAGCGGCTTTGTTTAGAAAATTTCTTCTTCAATTTTCTTTATAACTCTTTCATTTGTCATCCAATTCAAAAACTATCATTCAAATGTTATTAATTGTAAGCAAGGAGTGTGTGTGTAAAGTTTCATGCAAATCGGTTGATAAATACGGCCTCAAACACATTGAGGTATAATGTACTACGTACCAGAGAAACCATCGTGAACAAAATCTGTGCTCCGTTTTGTTAAAAGTTAAAACTAAACAGCGCTGCAGCAATAATTTGACCGTCTGATTAACTTTGACAAACTAATAAAATAATAAACACGCAGCGTGCACGCAGCCACAACGCAGCGCTGCATTGCTTTTTGCGACAGTTTTCCCGAGCGTCTATTGGTTGTTCAGAGTTCTATTAATAGCGTACGCTTACATAGAATAAGTAATCTGCCGAACTCAGAACAGACATTACGTATTATACCTAAATGATTAATGAAATTTTATTATTAGGTGTAGCATAATACAATGTTGATATCGTCGAGTGGCATTTATTTATACTAGTTATCACGGCGAACTTTGTATATATATAAAAAAAAGAATATTTTAATATTTCATGTAAATGTATGTATTATTAATTATAATTGAAAAACGCGATGGACGGACACACAAATTGTCGTATTAAATATATAGAGATAATTAAAAGAAATCAAATCAAGTAAAATATTTATTTACTATCACCTATATTTATAACACCTTGAAATCCAAATAATAATAAAAAATATTAACGTGATGCAACGAATAAATCTTAGTAAAAAAAAATATACGTCGATAGTGTCATCTCTGCGCGCACAAATTTTTTTACTCGTTGACATTTTGCTAAAAATGGTCTTCGCCGCTCTGTGACGCGTCGTCACAAGTAACAATTTAAAATATAATAAAATAAAGCATGCATTAAAGACAATGTTAATTGTACTTACTGGTGAAAGGTCACTCCTTAATTTTTACTTGTTTCTAGAGTTGTTAGAACAGTATCTCAATGCACACGTAGGCATATTTAAAAGAAAAACTTCGCACTCAAAATACTCAAATGTGTCACGTTCCGGAAAGCGCTCGGGACAGACTAAGTGAGTTAGAGTGCGCGGACTCTAACTCGTGTTACAATCAATTTAGTTGAGGCGTCTTCTGTAGTACGTAGTACTTACATTATACCTCAATGCTCAAACATGATCTGACAGAAACCGTAGATGTAGAGGTATCAGATGAAAGAAATTCTCCCCAGTCTGCAAGTTGAAAGTGAGACTTCGGTCGCTTCGCTCCCTCAGTCAATAATTATCTTCTTTAACAGATTAATGAGTATGGAGAATAAGTAATCTATTTTGTTTTCAAATAGGTGCTAAAGGGCCCTACTATTATCTCATCAGAAGTCATCCTCGTCAGTACACGGTGCAACTTGCTAACAAACAGACGAGGCATTGGCAAATATTCTCCCCAGAAACGACAATCTATCACGTGGAGGTTAACAAATTGGTGGAATTTGGGCGAGAGAAGCGCTTCTGTTTACCTCGTCGAGGATAAAGACCTGATTTTTGTGTGTCTGAAAGTCATAAATTCATCTCTTTAAAAAGAAAGTTAAAGCTCATTACCTCTCCTCTTAATCTTAGCTACCTATTATATTGTAATGTAGTATACCTTTATGTACGTTTATTATATCACAGTATGTATTTATACATGTATATATGCCCCCTTAGTTTATGTAAGTTTATTTAATTGCACTGCACACGCGTCACCCTCTCACCCCTACATCTCCGTTCAGGCCTGCTGTAAGAGATTCCTCTAGGAATAAGCAGTGCCCTTGTATACTATGCTCACTGTTTTTGTTTGTACTACTGTTTTTGTGTTCTTTTTTCTATGTGTGTTGTACATAAATAATAAATAAATAAAATTATAACACTAGGAACAGCTGAAATGAAATATAAATCTTGTTGCTAAGTAATATCAACATAGATTTGCTTAGCAACAGAAAAGACTGTTCTAAAAATCATCAACACTGGCTCGTGACTCACACTGGTGCACATTGGTAGTTAGTTAGTGGTACACACCTTCGAACTTCGGGCGATGTTGGAAGGCTTCTTGACTTTCTGCTCTTGCTATGTTGCCGGTGATGGCCATGTCCCGAGTTTGTATTACCCATGGTTCACTTCAATCTTCACAATCTTTCATCACACATCACAAACACTATTTTATATGCACACATTTTTTTCACAGCTGTTTCTGTATCGGTATTATTTTTATTATAGCCGGGAGTTGTCAAGTGCACGCAATTTAAACTACGAGTATCTACCCACGTTGTAATTTAATGTTGTGACGGAACACAAAAACCATTCATAAACATTTAATCGAATTGAATATAATGAATATATTGGGAACATTATCGAGATGTCTACTTATAAATTAAAACCGATTATTTGTAAAGAATATCTAGTGATTAAATCGATTATGAATTTTCGTCATCGCAACTAAACATCGATTAAATTATCATTATTTCTTCTCGATTATGTTTGTAAATATCTTTATCTTTATATTCTATAGGTACTTTTTTAGGTTTAGCCTACAGACTCTCAAATGCCAATGCTCGAGGCGCTTCGGGCACTGCAAGAATGTCTGAGGTCAAGTCGGTTGAACCAGCGATGCATAACTTAAGCTCTGGTCACAATGCACGACAGTCCGTAAGGTAGAGTTTTATCGAAATACGTAGAGAAAATGAGGTGGGAAGAATTACGATTAGGTGCTCTGAAGATAGACTTGTGCAGTTTTCAAATAAATAAAGTAGTTTTGAAACATTATTGATGGAAATAACGGAACTATTTATCCTGTAGATACTAGAGTACTTCGTGAAAATTAATCCACAAGTTAACTAAAACGTTTGTACAATTCCACAAGATTTGACATTTTAAATTAATTAAAGGTTGTGGTGAATTACGAATACTTTGTTTAATACGTAAAATGATTAAAAAGCGTTAACACTGGCTTACACTGGTAATGTAAAATGTAACTTTGAGTACCCATGTAATAAATATTAAATGATACTATATTCGAATACGCCTACTAACTCACACATAACATAATGCACAGTAAAAATACTATCATCTTCCACGGTAACCAATTTAGTTAATGATCGGATATAAAGAAGGGGCCGAACGATTAGTTATTATTGTCTCTTTGTTCCGAGAACTAAGGACAATGGAGAAAAGCCCCTAATTACAAGTGTCATACTGGGAGTGTTGGGTTCAATCACCTTCTCAGACTTAACTTTGGAACTTATCAATGTCGCTCAAGCTGATTTTTGTTTCCCAATTCCCACAGAAGTAAATTATCAGAATGAAAAGTAGCCCTCAGGAATAATGTAGCTACATATTAGTGAAAAATAATCTGAAAATGAAAATCTAAATAGGTTCAGCGGTTTCTTACTACTTACATTCAACATTAACGTGTTTAAAATATTGGTAGAGATAGGTGTTATAAATTATATCACACTAGCTATTTAAATTATTTATACATTCTAGTTCAGGACACAGATTTTTGGTAACCAGAGACGCCCGGCAACGGACGTTAGAGCGGCCGCGGCCTCAGGCCGCGGAATTAAAAAAAAAAAAAAAAAAAAGTTCAGGACACATTTATCAAATGATACATCGTTATTCGTCAAGTGTAATATTTGTCTTGAAGTCATTCAACAGCTGTCATAATTAAATCAGCTCACACTAGAAGATTTTTACTACCACGTATGTAATAAAACTATTCAATGGCTGTTCCTAAACTGACTTGACTTCAAAAGATTATTTCATATAACCAAATCAGTCTGTTTATCTCATTCCAATGACCAAGACAAGAAGACAAAGTGGATACTATTTTAGAAACTTGATTTCAATCTATCTGCCTTAAACAATTCATCTATTGTAAAACGATTTTATTGTTCTGAAGTAGAGTATGAAATTATGTAACTAGAACGTAATAGATAAAGGTAAATAAACAAGATGCATAGTTTCACAAATAGTCCATTGTGAATTGTAACCCAGGACAGAACGTCAATGATCGTTTGGTCTTTCAAAATTCGTAGCGAGTGCAGAGTGGCGCCGACTTATCCAAGTATCGAACATGAACTACCTAGTAGTAATACGAGTACTATTTCGATAATAGCTATGAGAATTACACTAATATTATAAAGGCGAATGTTTAAAATTGTAAGTATACTTGTTTACATTAAAAATTTTACTCTATTGCAGAAGATTTACTGACAAATATATATATGGTACCTTGGTACTGGACTGATAGTACAAGACTGTGGTACTCGTTATTTGTATTCATGATACACTGTACTAATACCGTACCACCCATAACAAACTTTCGTTAATGATTTTTGTTACTAAGTAACCTATTGTATTGTTATGATGCTATTAAACATCCTAAAAAGGAGTATTTATTATTTTCGTGATGGTAAAGAGAGCATTTTTGAATGAACTGTCACTGTGTAGGAAATTATAGATAGGTAGTAGGTACATAATAATATTTAGTTGGTGACTGTGCATATTAGGTTGAGTGACATTATAGAAACATATAAAATACTGACCAACTACTACAATGTGCCAGGACTAAAAGATATGTATAGAGGGAAAGATAATAAACATCTCCGCGGGCACTTATTAAAACTGTGTAGAGGACAATTTAAAGGAAACCCCAACACTTTCTACCGAACCGAGTGGTCGCTGAGTGGAACAGTTTGCCCGAACATGTCAAAATAAAAGCACCTACTGTTAATGCTTTCAAGAACCGACTTGACATTGTCTTCAGATCCAGGGATATCCACGCATCAGCTCAATGAGCTGCTAGTGTGGTTTAATAAATAAAAATTATAAAATAAATACTATTATTAGGTATATTGCTGATGATACCAAAAACCTGGGCTTTAAACGTTGTCCGATTGTGTAGTTCCGATGTACGTTGACGAACTAATCGAGTGTTATTATAACCTATAGATAATCTATTTTAACTGCTTTTAAGTAGGTAGCTCTGATAACCGTAGTATTAAAAAACCAGCCAAGGGTGTATCGGGATCCCCGCTGTACATGTACCGAGGTACCTATATCAAAAAAAAAAAATTTTATAATTTTATTTTAGCACTTTGTCGGAGTAGTAAATATACATACACATGCAAAGTTTCATGTTTTTAGCACTAACCGTTTGGGAGGATAGCCGAGGACGGACGGACGGACATGACGAAACTATAAGGGTTCCGACACTTTAACTACGGAACCCTAAAAAGAGTTTCTACTTCAAGTTAATTTATAACTAGGTACTTAATAGAGTTCGTCTGCGACTCCTTCCGTGTCTAATCCGATTGGTGTAAATACTACTAAACTTTAGTAGGTACCTACATAGGTACATTAGTACCTCAATGCAAATTTCAGTGAAATTCGTCCAGCTATTAAATGATGGTCCAAAAAAACAAAAAATAAGAAATCTCCAAGGAGACACACATATTATTATGTTTGTTGGTGACTTGCTTTTGTACTGATTCTGCTGTACCAAGTATTTAGACCGTAAAAAGACTAGTTACATTCCTGTTACGGCGTACAATAACAAGCTAAAATACTGTCTGCAGGATTATGTTTGTCACGAGAGTTTCTACTAATATTTAGTCATCATTAGTATTTCATGAGTTATCTAGTTGTCACAGTAGAAGCTCTACTTACTTTGAGACTACTGTGTGTATTTTTATTTCTTGTTCTCATTTTCCAAGGGAATAATAATATTTCTGTCATAGTATTAATTAATAATTTCGGAATCTGTCCATTATAATCATCAGATGAAATACATTCATAAAGAGTTTTTAACCTCCAACCATTAAGTAATTAAAACTTTTCTGTATCTATTTCTAGTTCATCATTAATAAATACTTTAGCACCTCGTTCTTGTACAACCGCAACAATTAATAAAGTAAATAATGATAGCTGACTTGACTGCCTCGGTGGCGCAGTGGTATGAGTATGCGACTGCCGTCCCTAAGGCCCCAGGTTCGGTCTTCGGTACTTATTTAGAAATATATAAGTATGTTTATCAGTCGTCTAGATCCCATAGCAAAAGCTTATATTAGCTTATTTTGGGCTAAGTATTAGATGACGTTGTGTGAGAATGTCCAACCAAAAATATTTATTGAGCGGAGTGAGCCGAAGGCGAACGGAGCTCCCATACAGCGACTCCAATGCGATTAAATGTAACGCTGTATCTCAGTAACTACTTGGCGGATTCTAGAAATTTTTGAAGTAAATAAAACTAGATTTTAGTGCAAAAAATGTGACGGAGTCAGAAATAAAAAAAAAATGCGCCAAAAAATATTTATTTTAGGAGCCAAAATTTACATGTTAAACCTATGGGAGAAATTTCGCGCGCTTTTTGTAGTGTTACCGTAAACACTCCGCTCAATATGCAGCAGCGCAGGGTGACGCCAGCGTAGCAGCACCTAGTTTATTTATAACTTTATATCTTAGGCAAGAGCCTAAGATACAAAGTCTAAGATATAAGATCTACGATATAAAGCCTAAGATATAAGACAAAACTTTTCTGTCATCTAGTTTATGTTTAAGTAAGAACTTAAACATAAACTAGATGAAGAAAGTTTTGTTCGTTTTACGAGAGATGGCAAATACCCAACATAGTAAGACCATGTCACGATGTGTTTTGTCCATAACTGTTTGTTTCATTGTCTTGGTCTATTGTGTTTACTGAATTAATTTAGGTTATTAGTTTAGATACTAGGATCTAGGGTGATAGATAATTCAAACATCGCGCCTATCAGTAATCTGTGCATTATACTCGTAGAAGAGGCGAAGTTGAATTAAATCTCTTGAAGTCCTGAAGAAGGCTCTATGCACTCTTTGCGACATATACTAGCTTAATTAAAAATCCTGAGGTAACATAGTACTAAAAATTCATTTGTTCAAATAACTATTGTGAAAATCATCATTCAATAGTATAAAACAAAGTGGCTTTCGCTATTTGTCCCTATATATGCTTAGATCTTTAAAACTACACAACGGATTTTGATGCGGTTTTCACTAATATTTATAGCTATTCTCGAGGAAGATGTTTGTAGCTTTATAATTTGTCAAGCGAGCGAAGCCGCGGGTACGCTAGTACTATATATACAGTAGTGACGAAACTGCTACTGGTTGGTTGAATATACCCTAGTAGGAATGGTTCATTGACACCACAAACAAGTTAAATCTGCGATAAATAATGGTTGTGTAGACCGAATTATATCACTGCGAAAGGGCGTTTTTACATTGTACGATATCGTGCAATGTGAAAATGCCCAATTCAAAACTGTTGTTGTTATTCAAGACTTCTATATTCATTAAAGCAATTAATCATTCAAATAATGTTTTTCTTGCGATGAAGGCTTTTCTAATTTAGTAACGAACTTTGAAAAAATATTTCTTTACAAGTTTTGATAAGCTTTATATTTGTTAAACTCAAATCCCAGTCTAAAAAAAGTCTAAAAAAAATTATCGACATCGGATATTGTAAATGAAAATATTATAATAATATAAATAAATATAATATTTCAAGTAAGTAAGGTTATATCATAGACTCACTCACTCATAATGTCAACTAGTCGTGTTTATATCAAAATAGAAAAACATACGAAGAAAAAATTGATGGTCAAATTAAAACAATTACCACTGCCAAAAACTAGGCAATATGATTTGGCAATAAGAGGAGGATATTTATTACATCTTCGTTATAAAAAAAATGTAGTCCAGGCGTTCATTATTATTGATGATGCAACTATAAAAACAAAGAAATTCCTGAATCATTATGACCACGCTAAAAGTGGAG
This sequence comes from Nudaria mundana, assembly GCA_963556515.1. Lineage (NCBI taxonomy): Eukaryota > Metazoa > Arthropoda > Insecta > Lepidoptera > Erebidae > Nudaria > Nudaria mundana. The sequence continues at coordinate 15,216,425 of OY748289.1, read as the reverse complement.
AAAATATTTCGCCAGTAGTGATTCAACGAAAAAAAGGCTAAAGGCTGCTCACATAAAAGCTAATTAATTAAGCCTATACAATAGCTGGCTATAAACAGGGTGTTTGTTTATGTGAAGCAGATGGGGGCGTCAGTTAGGACTTTGCACGTGACGGTTTTACAAAACATAGGCAACAGCGATATAACTTAAAGTGAGTGTTAATTTATATGAAAACTATTTAACTACACAATTGGGTAGAAAATTTATGTCCGTTTAGATTGAGGAGCCACATTTCGTATCTTAATGAAATTTATATAGGTATTTAGTAGTAAGTTTAAAAATTTTGTAGCCTCAATCCTCGATTTTGTAGTATAATACTTCAAAAGTCATAAGAACATAAAGGTGGCTCCTCAATCTAAATGTTTAGACTGAGGAGCCTCGTCATAACTAGGAAAATCATGGATGAATATTTACCAAAATTAGGTATGATTTAGTAGTATTCGAGAGTAGTAAGTAGACAAAATCTGAGTTTTGTAGTATTAAAATTAAAAAAGTTATCATACATTATATGTGGCTCCTCAGACCATTACTTACGAGTGGTCATTTTTCATAGAAGGAGTCGTACAATTAATGCGCAATTTCTTGGTCATTTAGTAGTAAGTAAATTAGTTTTGTAGGATAAGATTCAGTAATTAATTATGAGTGGATTAGGAGATATGGCACATTTTAACTGGCTCCTCAATTGAGACGCTTAAAAAAATATATTTGCCTCTAATCTACTTATACTTGTAACGAAATTTGTAACAAACACATCAATATTTAGTATAAATTTATACTAAATGCCCGTTATAATTCTGCCATAAAAAAGTACATATTTACGAACTTATTAGCTATTCTATAATTTCCCTACAAATTATTTCGTAGGGTGTCCATGAAAATATTAGTCCAGAAATATTATTAATATTTATATATAAAAATAAGGCCAAGTGTGAGTCTATTAAAATTTAAACTTTCTAACTATCACGGTTCATGAGATACAGCCCAAGACAGACGCACAGACAGTGAAGTCTCAGTAATAGGGCTAATTATTATATTTCTGTATTTGCAAGCAATAAGTTCTTCTACTACTGTTAAGTATTTAGGCAAGTATACTTAAATCACAAAAACTTAAATGTCATCGCCAGGACTCGAACACGTGGTTTAACAAGGGGAATGGTCTGACCACTTAGCTAAAATGAGCAATACCAACTTCATCAAATCTTTAGATTTCTAGATCGAGCTATTTATTACCAGTACAACAATTTTGACATTAAAAAAGGGCTCCGTAATATTATTCAAAGTAACTCCGATACTGGGTTCAAAGCGACCATAAAATCACCGTGTATAAGTAATGTATTGCGACGATTTCAGTTTCTGTGATTAGATTCGATGGGCTTAGATGATATTTTATGATCATCCATACATAAATACAAATTTAAAACTGACAGACTACTACGGTGGTGTGGTCGGTAGTGCATCCGCTCTCGACGCCGGAGTCTCGGGTTCGATTCCCGGTCGGGACAAACTTTGTATGATGACACGTTTGTACCGAAGTCTGGGTGTTTCCTATGTATAATAATCGCTTATTTACCACCGTTCACCTCCTATTTCTAGTACTCATATCACAAGCTCTGCTTAGTGGGGTGCTTCGGTCAGTTCCTCCACGTGGTGCACCCCGGGCAAAGGCAGTGGCTGCAACTCTGCGGCAACATACCGCAGAGTAGTAGCTACTACGGCTAATTCTGACCAAAGTGGGGGTCTTGCCGCCTCGCATGAGGAACGCAGACCCACCACGACGGGGGCCTTGCGAGGCCCAGGTCTCTCCGCCGACACTCTGCAGAGCAGAGTGCTGCTGTGCGGAGAAACCATCGGGGCGACGGGTCTGACATCACTGAGCTCATCAGCGGTGTCGGACACGGTCTCGTAGAGACCACCGTTCGGCCGAACCCGGTTCTTCGGAACCGCGAGGAAGAAAACCTCGTTAAAAAATCACCAATGGGGCGGGCGGAATGGTCTTGTAAAGACCCCCGCCCGGCCCAGCCGTAATCCTGAACTGACAGGACCGGTGGCCCCTCAGGGCCGCGAGGATGAACACCTCTATAAAAAATTAACCCAATCCCAAGCTCTGACACCCGGTGAGGGGATGAATCGTGCAGGGGAGCTGTCACGCCTAGGGTGTCACCCGTCGACGGACGTTAAACAAACAAAAATGGCTTTGCAAAATACGCAGAATAATATTACCCAACGGGGAACTGGAGAGGATAACTCCCTCCACGAACACCCGGCTGTGACTGATGCGGGGCTCAGGCCAGGCACCAGTCACAGCGACCCCCATAAGGTATTTGGGAGGGGTCAACAAAGCCCGACAGGCCAGGGGGTGTGCCTCAAAACCACCCCCCAAACCGACGTGGAGGTCGCGTCGACCGCAGCTGGGAATGAGTCCGTTCCCAGCCGCAAGGAGACTCAGGGTTCCTCCTTTTGGAAAACTCCAGGCAAGAGGACCCTAGAGAAGAGGACGCCTAAGGCGAAAATCTGACGAAAATAGAAACTCTGTATCATAAATCAATTTTTTAGTTTTTTATATTACTGTCTCATAACCATAGGCTTTATATCATCAAATTTTGAAATCATAATTCGTACTTTTCGACCTCAGATTAGATAAAATAAATTTCTAAAATCATTCATCCTGTTTTGATTCATATAACATGGTCACCCTTAATAGCAAATTCTTAAGGAATATCGAAAAGTAATTTGGCTTTTAAATACCAAGTGATACAATGTTGTTGTGTACATGTGTATTTAGTAGAAATTTATACTAAATGTTAGTGTATCTAGTTTTTGATTCTGTTGTGATCTCAGGTAGCTACAGTCAATTATTCATTATGTAGAACGTCTGGATTGAGGAGCCAGTTAAAATGTGCCATATCTCCTAATCCACTCATAATTAATTACTGAATCTTATCCTACAAAACTAATTTACTTACTACTAAATGACCAAGAAATTGCGCATTAATTGTACGACTCCTTCTATGAAAAATGACCACTCGTAAGTAATGGTCTGAGGAGCCACATATAATGTATGATAACTTTTTTAATTTTAATACTACAAAACTCAGATTTTGTCTACTTACTACTCTCGAATACTACTAAATCATACCTAATTTTGGTAAATATTCATCCATGATTTTTCTAGTTATGACGAGGCTCCTCAGTCTAAACATTTAGATTGAGGAGCCACCTTTATGTTCTTATAACTTTTGAAGTATTATACTACAAAATCGAGGACTGAGGCTACAAATTTTTTAAACTTACTACTAAATACCTATATAAATTTCATTAAGATACGAAATGTGGCTCCTCAATCTAAACGGACATGAAAATTTTAGTTTAGATAAGAATTTTAAGTAAAACAAGAAAAGTTTGAATAGCAATACTATAAATAACACGTTTTCATCAAATAATCAAAAGTGTAATAAAGTATTGATTGGGCAATGATTCTATATTTTAGTGAGCCGTAAATAACTCATAATTTCATAACTATTTTATGAAAAATATAATCATATTAGATTCATTCAGCCGTCAGTATTTAAGAGGTTTTATGGTGTGGTAGAGAATTTACTATCAATAACAATATTGTTTCCATAAGAATTTATAATTTAGTCAGTAATGAATTTAACCAGGAGAAAGTTTTAAATTAGATAGATTCAAGAATGAATATAAAGTTATCGTCATTGATTCGACGAGGGAAAAAATTGTATAGTTATCGTAGGAAATTTAAGAAATGTTCGAATTAATATTCAAACATTTCTCTACTTACTATTGGGTTGGTAAGTTGGTATGGGCTGATTATTAATAAACATAAAATGGTGAAATTATGGTTGAGCTCCATACAGTAATCCAATAGAAGAAAAGAATAGAAGGAGTTTTAGAGGTCATACGCTATCTCTTATGCATTAAACGGATACTTACGAAGCAAAATCAGTTAATAACAGCTAAGAGCCGTTAATAAAAAAGGCTTTTATGGAAAATTCCAGTACATAAGTAGGTACGAAAAATCTCCGACAGGTATACATAATAAAAGAGACAGGGATTAAGTACATGTACATCAGAGGAACGATTAAGTCTCTGGTTTTGGCTTGTCCGTGGTTTATAGAATTAGAAGAAATTATATGTAGAGCTAAAACATGTCCATAGTCGATTATTAATATTGGGTAGGGTTTAAAGTAACAATAATTTACGTCAATAATTTTACTGTTGAGCTAACTGAGAGAAAAGAACCTGGCAATAAAAACTCACGGCCACGGAAAGTCAAATGAATGGTGGAGTTCTCTAAAAAGGGTGAAAAGAAAATTTATAGCAAAGTCTGTATCTGACGAATACACCAGATGCTACCTATTGCGGATGGGAAGAAATCACATAAATTCATTTTGTTACTTTAAAATTTTATCACTTTCTTGATTCAATAGTACCTCTATGTTATATTCCAACATTTACGCTTGAATACAGGAAATGTAAATGCAATATATATTCATTAACGTTAGATACCTGTGGGTACGAGTCGCCTGTTCATGACACTAAGTCAGATTTATCACGTACCACCCCTATCTGCCCATTTTCATTGTCATTCTCCACCGGCGAAATACTTCCGAAAGCTTTGTCACCTACGTAATGGTGACGAAGTCAAATAATTTATTTCCTAATAAAAATTGTACGCTTATCGCTGATTGTATATTTAAATATTTTTGTAAATGGGAGGACTTATGAGAAATCCAATTCAAGATATTACCATTTCTTACGATTGAATACTAAAACATCACTCAAATATTTAAGAACTGTGGTCCATAGGGACGTGAAAACTGGAATTGAACTTATTGGTTCATGTCAATTATTATAATGGCAATATAGCACGTCGTTGTTTATTATAATTTGTAGTTTTACTAGTTTTTTATCCTCTAGGAATAAACAACTTAGAAGAAAAATACAGATGATATTATTTGCTTAATATTTTTAACTGAGTAAATTGCCTAGTACCTAGTAAGTACTTAGAATACCGATTGAGAACCAGCTTGGGTCAAAAATTGTATTCACAACCCTGATCAGACGACAGAATTACACTTTATTTTAATTATTGGGTAAATCGGTAATGTTGGGTAGGTACTTGAAAGTAAACAATAAGTGTGTGTTTTTAACAAAATCCTCAACTGTAACACAAGTATAACCCTAATAAAACATATTCTGGAAATAATTAATAACAAAACCCATAAGTAAATTAACTGATACACAGATATGGGGTAAATATAGGTGACCAAAACAGTGCAGGCGCATATTATAATCTTTCATCGGGGTTCACAATCGCCTTCACTTTGTTATCGATTATTTTGTGTGAACTATTGTTGGTCTCGTCAAAAGGGGGTGCAGAATCTTTAGGGGAGGCCACCCTCTATCCCCCTTGCTACCCCATGTGACCCAACACTAACAGTAACTCGCATCAATATTTGTGTTAATATTGAAAAGAAACATTTCGAAAGGAATAAATGGACTACTTTTTTTTTTTATTTTTTTATTTTTTTTAATTCCGCGGCCCAAGGTCGCGGCCGCTCTAACGTCCGTTGCCGGGCGTCCCTGGTTACTAGCAGAGGGTATGTCCAGTGGCGCCCGGCGGACTTTGACCACCCCTGTGGTCTCTGCGGGTGTTTGGTCGGGACGAGAATCCCGCGTCATTGGGGTCGGGTTTTATCCCGCGTCAGTGAGTGAATCTGGTTGCGTGCTATGGGGCAAAGGCCCCGCAGCACGCAACCCTTCTAGCCTGCTTCTGTAAGGACGGTGGGTGGCGATCCCGCCGTCCTCAGGCCCCGATCATGGAGGACGATAGTCTTGGGCGTAGTCGCGTAGTCTGGGGCGGCCTGGCCGCCGACTACGGAACTCGGCGGGGAGGGTACGACCCTCTCCCTCCCGGCCGTCTCCTTCGCGAGCATGACTTGCTCGCAGAAGGACACGGCCGCGTTCCACCTACTCCCGCTGGAGACCATGGCTTGAAGCATGGTCCCCAGCGAGAGGGTATCCACGCCCAGACCCACTACGAGGTCCCGGCGCTGACTCGCCCACGCTGAGCACTCCACCAACGTGTGGAGTGCGGTGTCGTCGTCGGAAACCTCGCAGTGTTGACACCGGGGTGTGACCTCACGATGCATGCGAAACAGATAGCTACCGAAGCATCCATGCCCGGCAACCATCTGCGTCGCACGGTACGTGAGGTCACCATGCTGCCTCTGCAGCCAATCGTCCATGATCGGTCTCACCGCCGCGATGAAGATGGCACCCCCCTTGGGTTGCTCAAGTCGCACCCTCCATGACTCCATGAGATCCTGGCGGAGTTGGGACCGCTGGTCCTCGATTTCTCGAGACGCAGGCCTGTGGTCCCGCTCCAGCGCCTCCTTGCGCCATTGGAACAATGACGCAAGGGCTCTCGCTTCCAGGTCCCATGGAGGGGTCCCGGCTAGGAGACATGCAGCCTCTCCGGAGATCGTGCGGTACCCCCGTACGGTTCTGACGGCCAAGGTTCTAAGTGGTCTGTTTAACAGAGTCACGTTCCCCTTGACCGCCAACCTATCCGCCCATACGGGAGCCCCGTATAGGGCCATACTCCGCACGATCCCCAGGTACAGTCTCCTGCAGGAGGCGTTGGGTCCCTTTAGGTTGGGCATCAGTCGCGAAAGCGCGACCGATGCCTGCGTCACCTTGGGGACCAAACTTCGGAAATGTGGTCCGAAGTTCCATCGGCTATCAAGTACGATCCCTAGGTACTTCATCGAGGGCTTGATGCCGATGCTAACGCCTCCCACATTTATGCTGGAACCTTCTGGTGGACCGTTCCGAGGTCTGTGAAAACACAGAACCTCGGACTTGTGCAAGGCCACCTCCAGTCCCAGCTGCCGTATCCGACCCACGACTCGAGCAACACCCGTCGTGGCCTTGAGTGCTGCCTCCTGGTACGTTGCACCCCGCGCCGTGACGAGGGTATCGTCGGCGTAGCACGTTACGCCGACACCCCTAGGCAACGCACCCCGCAGCACCCAGTCGTAGCCGATGTTCCACAGAAGCGGCCCCAGGACCGACCCCTGCGGAACACCGCACGACACATCTCGCCGAGCTGGCCCGAGCCAGCTGGGGAAAGCTATGGCCCTCTCCGAGAGATAGGCCCCGACAATACGACTGAGGTAGAGAGGCGTTTCGTGATACACGAAACGCAGCTCCATGGCAAGGTGTTGAACGCGTTGGCGATGTCAAGAGACACCGCCACCACCACCTTGCCCTGCGAGACTGCTTCCTCCGTCAGGCTCTTCACGCGCATGATCGCGCTCACGGTGGAGCGTCCCCGACGGAAACCGAACTGGTTATCCGCCAGGTCTGGCCCCACACTCGTGAGATGCTCGACGAGGCGTTCCGCGATAATACGCTCAAAGAGCTTACACACCTCGTCGAGCAACACGATCGGCCGGTATCCGGACGGTGAGTCCACCGGCCGCCCCGCCTTACGGATCAGGACCAGTTTCCCCGTCCTCCACACCTTGGGAAACTGGCCCCTTTCGAGGCATGCGCTAAAGAGCCCCATCAGTCGAGGCCCGAGTTCTTCGAGGGCCAGGACCCATGCACGGCCAGGAATGCCGTCGGGTCCGGGGGCAGTGATTTTCCGGCGTTTAAGCCGGAGTACTGCCGCACCTAGCTCCCCCACCCTGACTTCGGGTACGTCGTCTTCGCTGGTGCTATCCGCGTCGGGCAGAGACGGAGCCATGCGCGGAGGGACGTGCTCCTCCGCGCTCGTCGGAAACAGGGAGCCCATGACCCGCTCCAGCTGCTGCGGCTGGAGACTCTGGGTCAGTGGGGGCGCCCTAGGTCGGAGTTTCTCCCTGACCTGTAGGTACGGGCGCCCCCATGGGTTCTGCTGCAGGGTCTCCAGGAGCTCCTCGCGGGCCGCCGTCTTGGCCCGCTTTATCGTCTCCTGGAGATTACCTTTAGCCTCCCTGTATGCCTGAAAAAGCTCCGCCTCTCGGGCTGCCGCGTCGTCTGGGCGGCGACGCCTCCGGCGAAACCTGGTGTACCGGCGGCGGGCGGAGATGCATGCTGCGCGCAGCTCTGCAATCTCCGGCGACCACCAGTACACCTGCTTCCTGGCCGGTCTGGGTGTAACCCTAGGCATCGCCGCATCACAGATTTGCGACATGGCTCTCCTGAACCACTCCGCCTCGGCATCCACATCGGCAGGCCGGTCCGGCGCCGGAATCCAGGCCTGCACGATGGATGCCTCCAGGAGAGCCTCCCGATCCAGATGGTGAAGTGCCCAACGCGGATCCGGGGGATTTGCCACCGGCTGTGGGAGGTCAGGTGGGGGGACGACATCGAACCGGATGTACCGATGATCCGAGTGCGTCTCCTCACCCTCCTCCACGCGCCAGCCTGTAATACGGGCGGCGAGGTCAGGGGATGCGAACGTTACGTCCACGATCGATTCCCCCCCCCCGCCGCTAAAAGGTGGCGACATTCCCCCGGTTGAGGACCTCCAGACCACGTGTTCTGGTCCAGTCCTCAAGAAGCCTCCCCTTGTCCCTGGTTTCCCGGGAGCCCCACGCCTCACTCCAGGCGTTGAAGTCTCCCAGGAGCAGGACAGGGCGAGGACGGCACGCAGCGAAGACGACGTCGAGCTCAGTGAGCCATAGCTCAAACTGAGACTCGTCAATGTTCAGCGAGATGTAGGTGGCCACGACTGCCAACCCATCATAGTCCGGCGCAACACACCCGCGGCCCCTTGCAATAATCGCAAGGCGCGAGTTGTCTGCGGCGGACCCCCCAAAGATACAAAAGGCCGAGCCGTCCTCGTCCACCGGGCTTCCCGGGTGGACGTAGTACGGCTCGGCGACCAGGGCCAAGTTTATGGACCACTGCCGGATGCTCTGGTACAGAAGATCCTGAGCAGCACGGCAGTGGTTCAAATTCACTTGCAGGATACGGATACGGGCGTCAGACATTAATTGACGTCCATAACCGCATCCCGCCGCGAAACAACTGGCCGCGCAAGGGCGGCACCCCCACCGCTCTCAGCGGACGGACGAGGTTTTGGCCTCGAGGCGGCGCAGGTTGTGCTGCCGACCCGGTGATCCGCGGTCTTGCCCTCCGCCTCGCATCTAAAGCAGCGAGGCGGGGCGTCACAGGCACTTGCCTTGTGACCGGGCCGGCTGCAGCGGAAGCACCGATCGCCCACGGTGACTTCCGCTGTACACTGCACTCCGACGTGCCCCACCACCATGCACCGGAAACATCTGGTTTCCCGGGCACGAAGGAGGTGCACCTGCGCCTTTAGGAAGCCCCCTACGAGGAGGCTTCGTCCGTCCGCCACTTTCAGTGCCGCCGCGACGGGGCACTGGACGACTGTCATCCCGTGACCAGTGGAGCCGAAGGAGATATCTGAAGCCTTCACCTGGTCACGGGGGCAGCCGCCCGCCTCCACGACGGCGGAGACAACTTCCTCCGTCGTGGCCGCGTCATCCAGACCCGTGATGCGCAATGCGGCGCATTTGGTGGGTCTGGTGACGCGGACGGCTTCTTCGTCCAGCGCGACCCTAAGCTGAGCCGCTAGGGCGTCAGCTTTAGGGCCGCTGGAGGCGCCGGAGACCTCGAGGAGGCGAGCCCCGGTGCGTGTCGTCTTGCACCGGAGCCCCCCTTGTATTTCGAGGGCCGAGAGGTTGACTGAGGACTTCACAGTCCTCAGTACGTCGGCGTACCCCACCCCTTTCTCCACACCTACCGTCGTCACCGTCAGGATGACGGCGGTGGAGCGAGGGGGGCGGGCCTCTTCGGCGCCTTCGCCGCGGCGGCTTTGGCCGCTTTCTTGGCAGCCTTCGTCTTCCTCTTCTTGGCTCCCACTACTTCCCATCCCTCCCGTCTGGAGGGATCTAAGGAAGCAACGGGAGCGACGTTAGAGGAAGACGAGGCGGCAGGGGTGCCACTCTTCTTACCGCGCCCCTTGGCCTTCCGCGCCTGGGCCGCGGTCTCGGCCGGCATCCGGTTCGCTGAAGCGGACGGGGGCGGAGCGGGGCGGCGGACAGCGGGTGTGCCGCTTGGACCCGGAGCGGGAGCACCGCCGACAGCCGCCGCGTATGAAAACGCGGGACGCGCTAGCGGAGGGCGGTACGCCCGGTCCTCCAGGACCGCGAGGCGCCTCTCGATCGCCGTCAGGACCTGCACCGTAGTCGGTACAGGCTTCGGCGGCGAGCCGGGCGCCATGGTGGGCGCGGTCCTAGGCGCCGTCTTCGGCGCTGGTCCAGCCGTCAGAGGAGGAGGCGGCATGGGACCTGGAGGTGCCTTGACCGCTTTGGTCAGCTCAGCGACCTCCCGACGGAGATCTTCCATCTCCTTTCGGGAGGCAGTGAGCTCCACCTCCAGGCTCGCAACCTGCTTGCGGAGCTTCGCCTCCTCCTCCGTGACGCTCCGCTCGAGGAGCTTGTCGAGGGAGGATTGGGCTTCATCCACCAGTGAAGCCACAATCTTCTTTCTCCCCGACATATTTTTACTCCCCCGCATGGCCGCGTTCATGCGGGAGAAAATACTCATTATCTCCCGCGCGGGCGGCACACCGATATCCCTGCGACTGCGCAGGGACGGCACAGATGACGGGGGTGGTGTTGGCGGGCGCTTTCTGTAGGCGTCGAGACGCGTGCGCACCGTCTTCACCGGCACCTCCTCCTCCGAATCGCTGGAGAGGAGGGACCCCCACCCAGAGCAACTAGTGCTCCGGTCGCGCGGCAGCCCCCCCTTCTCGAGGGTCCTCTTCTGCGAAGAAGAAGGGCCCTTACCCCTCACACTACTGGGAGCTGACCCATCGTCAGTCCCAGCAGCAACATTTCCTTGGGGCGTCGACGTCGCGCTGCAACTAGGCGGCGCGACGCGAGCCCCCAAATCAAAAGGCATCGAAGTCCGTTGTTCGCGCAATATGTCGTCGGCTGAGACTGCCCGGGGAAGGGCAGTGTCAGGACCGGGGGTCTCTTCAGGCTTCATAGTAAGCACAATTCCTTCTGTGTTGGCCACTCAAGTTTCGATTTCGACGTTCGGTCACCCAACTTGCCACTGCGTTACCGTGGTCAAGTTGGGGTCCAGGGCGGACGGCGAGGACGTAGTCTAATCTCTTGGGGCCCCGCCCCGTAAATGGACTACTAAAGTATTAAAGTAATAAATATAATATCATCATCATTCACCGAGCCTTTTCCCAACTCAGTTGGGGTCGGCTTTCCAGTCTAACTGCGATTCGGCTGAACTTCGATATTTTCCGTGAAGCGACTGCCATCTGACCTTCACAACCCATGGGCGATATCGAAGTTCTGTAGTTAGACCGCGAGGATTTTTGATTTAGGGCTCCAACTACCCCTAACGACTGCCATAGATGTTAGTATGACAACCGGGACCGACGGCTTAACGTGCTCTCCGAGGCACGGAGGGGTCTCAATGTCTTAAGAAATGGTCACCCACCCTAAGACTGGCCTGAGTCGATGTTGCTTAACCTTTGCAATGTGTTAACATTGTCGGTTACCACTAAACCACGAGCCCCTCTAATGATATAAATATAATATCATATCATTAGATAATTTTACTAAATTAGAGGATTAATTAAACACGTGACTTTTGTGCTTTATAATAGTATAAGTTTCAACAAATGCCGACAGTCGAAAGTATAAATTCAATAGACTATTTATATACTTACTTATCTTTTAAATAAATCCTACAATGATATTCGATATGATTTCTACTTTTAGTTTCCCGTTATATTTAATCAATTAATTTTAAGCTCGTGAGACCAAAAGCGTTAAATTTTTTGACTTATCTATTATTTAAAAGGCACACATCTGTATCTACCAAACCACCGACTGTACCGACCAAATCGGAGATGTTTTGACCAAAGGTCAGGTTAAGAGTACCCAGAACCGGAGAGCGTTCATGAAGATAGTTATGAAAGTCGAAGAAGTGAAAGAAGTAAGTATGCCAGGATCGTAGCAAGTGTATTTCCAGAGACCTCTACCCTCATGGGAAAGAGGCGTGAGCATATGAATGTGTGTATGTATATATGTACCTAGTGTTAAGAAAGTAGGTAATTTGAACTAATTGCGGTTTGAGTTGATTATGCTGATGATAATGTTATGTTTTTGTAACATGCAATATTATTAAAAGTCAAAAAATTTAACCTTTAAATAAAATTACAAATTAAAACTTACTTAAATAATCTGTGACAGAGATGGGGGAATGATAATAACCATCCCTTAGGAAGCTTTCGGTTTTAATGATAACTTTGTAAATAACTACTGTTTTATTTGCATTTGCATCCGCCATAGTAGTGAGATTAGAGAAAGGTAGTCGTTTGTATAGGATGGCAAAAATGTTTGTTGTTACGAAATTGTTCTACCCTTATCGGAGCAGCATCATTATTTGTTATAGATACTTTGATTCAACATACGATACGCAAACATTCACATTTTCAGACTAAAATTTGTACGTTGCATTTGTGTTGCTGTTTGTAGCTGTGTGTACAACACATGTGTGTGTAAAACATGTTACATTATACGTTCACGTACGTGCACTCACACAAAAGAAAAGCTCAGCTGACGCCTCGCGAACTATACCTATATACAGTGTGTTCCAAGACCATGCCACCTTAAATATTGTAGATAGACATTTTACTGAAAGATCGGATCGGAAGATTTTGTTTTTTTTACATTTTAGTTGATTTTCGGTTCACACAGGTAATTTTTCAAATTTCTTTGAATGAAGTAAAAATTGTTTTTAAAACTAAAATAAAGTCTCTCTTCAGTAAATTTGTCTACCAGCAATATTTAGGGTACTTTCCCTCCATGTGGCATGGTCTTGGGACATCTTATAATACGGAAATTTACATTTTTACGATTTCTTTACGTAGAGTACCCACAACTATTTTCGTATTTTGTGATAGTTTCAATCTCATATCTAACGTTATGACAATTTACTGTTTTAAACCTATTCCTGTCATTCTTAGAAATAGTTCTAATATTTAAAATTTACTATCATCATCTTTACAATATTCTGAATTATATCCTTATTCATACATTCATAATCTATAAACCACAACAGAAATATAAGTATTTTACAAAATCAACAATTTAACAGAAGGTAAATACTATTAAGAAATAATTCCTTCATGTTTACAGCAACTACCAGCGCATATTTCAAATATTCTCTTGTACTGAATAAATTTATTCCCAGTGTTGCATTGCAGTGTACTGCAGTAAGTATGCACGCCCACATAAAGCCAGGACCGAACTGGTTTGTGATATACACACGCGGTTAAACGTGCTAACAATTCCAACAGAATCACAAATTCCAATCAGTGCCATTATCTTCTAAAGAAATGAAGGGCTCGTTGGTAGGATGTACGTAATTAAAGGTTTATTGCGTCCTTTTTTTTCCTTTTGGCACTGAAGCAATTTTGAATCTTGACAGTGGCAGCTGTCGTAGCTTTTTATTAAAATATTAGCCTCCTTATATCGTATCACCTAGAATTTCATACCTAATTGAAATTGAAATATTCATATAATTATCCTTTTACGTTTGGTGAAATCTCACTTAAAATTTTAGATACCTATCATCCAAATTTTAGCATCTTACTTTTTCACTTTGTTAAATTGTAAGCAAATAATCATGATATTTCTAATGAACGAACAGAGTAATTAAAAACCCGCCTTTGACGAAAAGCAAACGTAGTTTTGAGCCGTGTCAACGATGTTTACAAAAAACATGTCGTGAACCGCATGCGTGGCATAAAAATAAGATTTTTATGTTCCTCCTAAACTTTTTCTTAAATAAACGAGTAAGTAGTTACACTAATAGGTATAACAACATGTAATTCATCCTTTCAAAATTTATTTAAGTATTTCCGTGCCTGAAATTTAGAGAGTGTTTTATAATTTTTTTTTAAATGTAACCTTTGAACTACTCTTCGAATTCACGACTCTTAACACTGGTTTACGACTTAATGACAACGATGAGACCGGACGGTATGTCTTTGGTGTGGGATGCTACATGCGTTGACACCTTCACACCTTCCAGGCACATCTGGATGTGCTGGCGCTGCTTCTGCATCGGCTGAAGGCCTCAGACGGCGTAAATAAGCTAACCTGGCATGGTCCCGTAAAGGATTTTCAATTTAATACTGTTTTATAATACTTTCATGACGTTTTTATTTTGCAATTCTATTTCGCAACGGCTTGACAGTTTAGATATCCATTAATCAAGTTACATTAGACCTAATGGGGTTATAACCGGCTTGTACACAGTTATCTGCGATCAATTTAAATGGATAAGTCAGTACTCGTATTTATAATATAAGCAGTATTAGCTGATTATATTTGCAAAACAACACGAAACGAGTCTCATTGAAAGTGAATGGAGTATAAATCAAATTTAACTTACGTCCGTAATCAAAATAGTAAAGTTATCAAATACCTAAATACTTGTTTATAATACGTAAGTACTGATCTACAGATCTCAAAATATCGTGTGGGCCTCTCAATACACATAATAATTAACACTTAATACCTACCTGCATAATAATAGTATGTACTTAGGTCTGCAGAGGAGAGGAGAGATGTAGAGGCCTTTGCACTCTATACATCTTAACATTTTTCTCAGAGAATTGGTTTTATTAAATAAATAAATAAACATTTTGGACATTCTCACACGACGTCATCTAGTCCAAATTAAGCTAATATAAGCTTGTACTATGGGATCTAGACGACTGATCAACATACTTATACCGGTGTTACGTAAGGGTTATATCAACCCGAAGCCAGCACCATCAGCTGGTCGAGCAGAACCCGTTTCGATATGTCGCGACCGCCAGAAAAGAAAAAAAAGGTTCATAAAAAAAATATTTTTACCGAATAAAATACACACTTGTTTAAACAACACTAGCTAAAATCAGCTACTTCGGTCATTGACATCAAAATAGGTACAAATAATAGGTACAAAAAATGCGCGCCTGTGAAAAGCCTTCCGTCTCACTCCTGGTAGGAACATTTTGTCTTTCCTGTAAACAGGTAAGATTTTTCTAAAATTGGGGACAGATTTTACTATCACGTGCATGTGGTGCACCTGTCGAACTACGGACGAGGATCTGGGGAAACATAACTATGTGTTGTTCATTATTTTATTTGAACTAAATGTTTTAATTTTTTATTATTTTTATTATTTTGTTATTTATTATTAATTTTAGCTACAGTTTTTGACATGCTATGGTTAATTGGAATTTTTAATATTAATGACATGAGACTTGACATTTAATTGGACTGGATTTAATGATCCCTTAATTTTTTATTTTATTGACATTTAATTTATTTGACATTTTTAATATCTAAACTAAGTTTAATATTTCTACACGTAAAGAAAAGGCCGTTGACATCTTTGACGGTCCAAATCAAAGAAAATTGTACAAACAATTTTAACAGTTTAAATTCAAATTCAATCCACATTTCGGCCCCTGATTATTCTCAGGCCAAGAAATTAAAACTTGTAGAGAATAAAGTAAGGGAAGGCGACATCAGTGGGACGGCAAGGCTACTTTTTAGTAGTGACGTGCTGGCTCCTTATTCTGTAGAAACTTTGACGGGCTTGCAGAGTAAGCACCCACCATCCGCAGCTGACCTCTCTTTCCCTGATCCTCCGAACAACGATACATAAAATCTTGAGACTACTGCCAAGGATGTCCGCACAGCTGTTGACTCCTTTCATTTTGGATCAGCTGGTGGACTTGACGGTTTGACACCACAGCACCTTAAGGATCTGTTGTGTCCGAGCGCTGGGGAAGCACTTCTGAGGGAGCTAACAGCTCTAGTCAACCTCATGCTCTCAGGCAATGTGGACAGTGGCATCACAGATATTTTGTATGGGGCCAATTTATGTGCCCTTAACAAGAAGGATGGTGGCATTCGTCCCATTGCCGTAGGTAGCACTTTGCGGCGTTTGGCAGCCAAAATTTGTTGTCATTTTTATAGTACGGAGCTTACTACCAAATTTCAGCCCTTTCAATTAGGTTTTGGTTCAAAAGGAGGTTGTGAGGCCGCAATCCATGCGCTTGCAACATACCTTGACAGTAGCGAAGATGGAGAGGTCATCTTGAAAGTTGACCTGAAAAACGCCTTCAACTCTGTAAACAGGGACACCTTGCTGACACAGGCCAAATTAGAAACCCCCAAAATATTTAATTTTCTTTGGCAATGCTATAGTCAGCCAACAAAATTAATTTATAAAGACCACCTTTTGAATTCAGCCGTCGGATGTCAGCAAGGTGATCCGTTGGGACCAGTCATCTTCAGTTTCGCCATTAACCCAATAATTCAAAAAATAAAATCCAAATTTAACATTTGGTATCTAGACGACGGGACTTTAGGGGGAAAAGTAGAGACAGTTTTACAAGATTTAGCCCTAATAAAGAACGAGTTTCAGTCAATTGGTTTAGAACTGAACCCGAATAAATGTGAGATTTTTATATCTGAAAACACAGATAAATTAACAACAATCTCAAAATTCAACTGTCTGGCCCCCAACATAAAAGTTTTGGACAAAACTTCTTTACGCCTCCTAAGGTCCCCGATTTTAGAAGATGGCTTTTCCACTTTTATCGATGAAAAAATTCAAAATTTTGATCAGGTTATTGATAGTCTATGTAATATCAGTATTCATTCAGCTTTCACTATTCTTCGTTTTTGTCTTTTCGTTCCCAAATTTACACATGCCCTCCGTTCAGGACAATTTTGGAAAAATGTAGAAATTTTGGGCAGACTAGACAACTTAATACAAAATTCTTTGTGTAAAATTTTAAATGTAAATATTAATGACCGGGCCTGGGTCCAAGCGTCTCTTCCAGTTCGCTTGGGCGGGCTAGGTATTCGCAGAGTCACAGATGTCAGTCTGCCAGCATTTCTGTCGTCGGTCCATAGCACCGAAGAATTAGTCAGGAAAATTTTGTCAAATACACTGATTGATTCCGAGGTGCGTTGCAAGACCGATGCCATAAATGCTTGGAGGATGTCTTGCCCCGACACTGACCTGCCCTCACGCCTAGGCTCACAGCGACTGTGGGATTCACCGCTCTGTAAATTGAGAATTAATACACTAATTGACACTTCTGTCAATATTTCAGAGCGTGCACGCCTACTAGCTGTTGGAGAATGGGAGTCAGGGTTATGGATCCAGGCGCTCCCATCGCCCAACATCGGTACAATGTTGGACGACACTACCTTCCGCATTGCCACTTGCCTTCGGCTGGGTACACCTTGTGTATCCCCGCATCATTGCACCTGTGGAGTAGCCGTCGATAATCTGGGACACCACCATGGCCTTCCTTGTAGCAGAAGCGCAGGTCGTATACCTCGGCACGCTATTCTAAACGACATAATTCGTAGGGCTCTTTCCACCGCAGGTCGGTTTAGCACGAAGCGATGGAAAGAGACCGGACGGTATGTCGTTGCTACCGTGGAAGATGGGAAGGCTTTTGGTGTGGGACGCTACATGCGTTGACACCTTAGCACTTTCACACCTTCCAAGCACATCCGCATGTGCCGGCGCTGCTGCTGCATCGGCTGAAGGCTTTAAACGGCGTAAATATGCTAACCTAGCAGGTGATTACATATTTGAGCCGTTTGGGGTTGAGACACTGGGGTCATGGGGTCCGAGTGCTCGCCGCCTTTATAGAGACATTGCTGAACGCCTAATCGATGCTTCTCAGGACCAGAAGGCTAGCTATTTTCTGGCCCAAAGAATAAGTATCGCCATCCAACGTGGCAACACAGCCAGCATTCTGGGAACCTTCCCAGTCGGCAATGACGCGGAGGATTTTTTAAACGATATTTTGTAATGTAAATATTTTTAGTCTATAATTATGTTTATTTTGTACATTGTAATTCTTATTGTAAATAAATTATAGTTTAATATTTAATTGCATAATATAATAATATAATTAATTTGCGAAGGAGTGAATTTCCCCATTTTCAGGGTAAATTACTTACACTGCCTCTTAAATTTTATTTGTGTCTACCCACATATATTTTAAGAATTTAGTTCAACAATGGCTTGAAGATATGTTAGACAGTGTAGTAAAATATCTGTTTAATAAATATGTAAAGTGAACACCAACCTTTGATAATGCTATAAAGCGAAACCGGTCAGGTTAAATCCTGTATATTAAATAAAAGTGAAACAGTGCACAAGTGTTTTTTGTTAACATGTATTACTATAAGTTTCACCAAGTGCCGACAATCGAAACCATCAACTATAAATCCATATAGGTACCTACAGGGTTTAAAAACAAGCTACTTAGGTACATATTACAATGAAACTCTCATATGACCTGAACAAACGTGACAAAAAATTATACACGCTATGACCTATGTTGACATTACTTATATGTATCTTGTAACCTGGAACCCAACAAAGAATTATTGTTGGACTTAAACCTACATTGTTTTCAATGTTTCTTTACCGGAAATCCTTTAAGCGATAGAAATTACGGCTCTGCCTACAATTTTGTAGTAGTAAAATTTGTTGCTGTAGGTTATGGTCAATGTTTCCTAAATAACATCACACATAACATTATAATAAGTATGTTTGTACTACCGGAACGAAAACTTGTATTCGGTTATAAACTGTGTGGGTGAACTCCTAACAGTATGTAATAAACACAGATACGAATTGTTATTGGAAAGCAATAACAGGACCCGATTAAATGCATTTCATTTAAATGGAAATTTCTTTGTGAAACTTTCTGTAGGCTGAATTAATTAAGGTAGTGAACATTTATAATTATAACTATAATAACAATGGCATTGACGGCAATAGTCTTGCCCCCTATTACGTGGGACTAAAATACTGGCAAATTGTGGGTGTGTAATGCACCTCTGCCTACCCCTTCGGGGATATCGGCGTGATATGTGTGTGTGTATAGGTACCTACATAAAGTGAGTTATAAATTGACACGATACATTTAACATTGTAAAGGGTTTAATAATTCTGAGTTTACGTCAAAAAATCGATACAACAAGGTTGGACGCTTGGAGCGACCTGTTGCGGTAAAAGGAAAAAGACCTTATTTGCTCTGTCAAATGAGATTTCCGTTCCGTTCTTGATATTTTGTAACAAACATAGGTAAACGTAAGCTTGGTTATGGTCGATTTGGTGTTTTCTAGATCCTGTAGCTTAGAGGCCCGCCAAGTTAATCCCACGCTGGCCGTGGGCGAGAGGCAGGACAAGATAACCGGGTACACTCACCCGCGCACTCTCATCACAACCTTTAGAGCAACTTACAAATGCAAATGTTATTTTATTACAAAAGAGGATGTCTTGCCTAGATAACTAGGCTTTCTGCAATACATACCTACTAAAAGCCTCCACAAAACTTCTAAATTTTCTGTTACCTTGTATTGTTGTATTTTGAATAGTCTAATACTTAGAATGCATTCCGTTACGCATTGTTTACTTAACTAAGTTCAAGTTTATACCTCAGTTAAGTCACGGCAAATACTAAAGATAGGCATGCCTAATTTTATAGGATCTGGCAGAAACACTCGCGCAATCGAGACGAATGACCCTTAAAATAAAAGAAAATACGTTCAAGTCAGATGTAATGATTCACGCGTGTTAGGAAGCAGGAGCATCTCGAATTAACTGCATCGTACAGCATAAAAGGTAAACATCGAAATGATCTTCGATCGTGTT
The DNA here is from genome assembly GCA_963556515.1 of Nudaria mundana. Classification (NCBI taxonomy): domain Eukaryota; kingdom Metazoa; phylum Arthropoda; class Insecta; order Lepidoptera; family Erebidae; genus Nudaria; species Nudaria mundana. Next base: position 15,196,625 of record OY748289.1, on the reverse strand, counting down.
GCGCTCACTTGAACAACTCCTATTAGAACACTGCTTTACACAAGCTATAAATACACGAGTGAGCTTTGCACACCATAAACAATAATCCTTAGCGCGATTTGTCACAGTCGGGCCGTACTCGTGACGGTTGAGCGCGAGCAGGCGCGGGCGCGTGCGATGTAAGCGCACGAGAGCGTGCACGCGCGACCATAGCGTCCGCACGACAGACAAAACCACCGACGAAAGCACAAGGGCCTTCGCCCCTTCCGAATCTGTGATCGCGCGACGGGATGCAGCAAATGTTAATACTATTCAGGGATGTCTCTCAATGTGTCTTATTGTTGCACAACAGTTCGTAGTACAACCCACATTAAAAAAATTGTTTTAAGACCGTAAACCATTCGTTTTTTTAGTATAATGTTTGTGGTGTATAGCAATTTTTTTTTACACTTAAAGTACTTTTTTAACTTACGATTGATTTGTAGAAAAACTTTTTGAGGCACCTTTGTAAAAACTGCAAATATTCTGGACTCTAAATAAAAATAATCTTTATCTACAAAGAATTTTATAATTTTTTAAGACCAATCCAGTGCATAGCAATGTAGTGAGTTGTGTGTAAATTTAATTTCGTTCGTTTCGCACACAACACTGCCGGTTTTAGTTACTAAAAAAATTATAATTATGAAAACCGGCAGTGTGGCACAACCCTGTCTAGATGTATGAAAAACTGTCGGTACGGGTGCCATCTGTAGTAGGGAGGGGACCCTTGCATTAGTGGGATGATGTTATGCACTCACAGAAGGGTTCGCGGCTTATCTCATTAAATCAGCTGAGTTTCCTGCAAAATAACTTAGAGGAGTGTGTGGCAAACCATTACGTTGGGATATCTACAATTACGTTTCAGTACGCAGTAGTTTATGGCCAGTGATGTCCGCTACTGGAAGTCATTTACACGGAAGGGTTCAAAGTGATATAAACGTAGGCGTAGTAAATATTGACCACTGTAACTGAATTTTCTTCTATAGCTGAACATTTTCATTATTATGTTTGATAAATCAATTAATCAGTCAATTAATCAATCAATTAATCAATCAAAATATTTTTATTCAAAATAGGAGCAGTTAATACACGCAAGAAATCGGCCCATTCAATTACCACACATCCTGGAAGAAGGGCAAGAAACTCGGCGGGGTCAACATATTTTTTTTATGGAATGTTTTGATGATAGTAGATAATTTAAAATTTCTTAAATTTGGTAATCTTATCAACAAATATTCTTTTACCGTTAATTAAAAAAACAATTATTTGAACAATATGAAATATCAATTAAAATAAAGCAATGACTTCATCTTACATAACAATGCACCAAAATATTTGCTATTTCATAAGGGTGCGTGCCAGGCCAGTCTCTATTGCGTCACTATGAATTTATACCAATTTCGATTATCGTAGATGTCGATTATGAGTGCTAACAGCTTACGAATGCAAACGATACTCGTTTGTTAAAAGCCCATAAAACTTCGAGGAACCGAATGTAGAATAAAAAATAAATAAAGCGTGCATTGTTTTCGCTGTTTACATGTGTGTTATTCCCGGGAGAGGGCGGCTCGTAAGAAACAAATAGCTGACATTTGTCAACGTTGCTATGAGTTAGGAAAAAAATATGATACACTAAATAAACGTTAGGGTTCCTTTTTGCCAGCTTTTTAAGTCAAACAGTAAAACAAAACAATGAAGATAATAATAAACTGCTTCTAAAGATAGATAACAAATTAGTTGCGCAAACTGAAATTGTTTGGATATTCTGTTAGAAAAGAACTCTGAATGTTCTTGTAGGCTTTTAGGCTCATAATTTTGTAAATAACTATCAAAGGATTTTAAACTAAATAGTCAATAGCGTATGATAATGATTGTAGTACCTAATCAGAAAACACGAAATTAATAATCCCTAGAACTACTGCGTTTATTGTTCAACAGTTTAAATAGCAATAGCCATTCTATGCGTGCTCATAAAATTCAGACAGGGAGATAAAACATATACTACCCACATTATAGGAATTTTCTACGGATCAGGACTGAGGAAATAACGACGATGATCACATTACCCTTCAACGATTTTTTGTCACAACTTCAATTGAAAATACGTGTAGCCAAACCATTAATACAAAGCTATTAAGCACAATGGAAATGAACAGTTTCAAAAACTAAATACAACGCGGAAGTTGTGGCTGTGTATGTTAAGATTCGACTAATTCCCCTTTCGCCTGTAAAACCGGATTAAACTATTCGTGGAACGGTCTAAAAGCATCCCGTGATTTATAATACAGACGTGAGAAAATATGAATTATATTTTAAGGCATAATCTGTGACGAAGGGAGTCATGGAGACCTGTTTTTCTTAATGCACTATGCTTTTATACTGCCACAGTGAAATAAGTAGCACATCAATCCGAAAGATATATTTATAGAGGAAAGATTTTTATCAATAGCTTTGACAAGTAAAAACGTTTGGTTATGAAAGTTTTGAAATAAAATCCTTTGGTGCCTCAAAATGGGTCACAAGTTTTGAGGACTTTGTATCTACAAAGCCCTTTAAAAGGACTGTAGGACAATCCCTAAAGTACCTACCTCGGTACTAAAGGGATTACAAAGTTTACAATGCCTTCAAAATATACTGAGCTCTCAAAAAGTTTACCTTTCAGGCTTAAATCAGAACAAGCTTTAAAAATAAACTTTTTAATCAGTGTACCTATCTACTTTTACAAAACTGGACTCTCAAATTCAGTTTAATTTCATATCCGACAACTTCTCTCAAGGCTCTCCCTTAGCATCACGTATTGTCCATCATTTTAACATAGTGTGGATTAAACGAAGCATTGAACTCATAAGGCGTAATTTACGAGCACATAAAGAGCGCAGTTTAATAAGTGGAATTTTCAACACGGGCTTGTCAGGCCTGCAGACGATCGTAAACGGAATCGAAGGCGCAGGCGTGTCTAGGACGTTTTCCTATTAGACGTACTACTATGATGGTTGACAACAGATTAAAGATTACGTATATCTACTAACTAATAGAGATTGAAGCTTTCAGTCGCGTGTCACGATTTAGAAAATTGTGAATTAAGTAAATGCCGTCTATCGTTATTGTGGTTTCAACGTTTACGTTTAATTTATGATAGTTTTTCGTTTCAGGTTAAATTAAGTCTATTACAATTTGCTACTTACAGGCAGTTTACAAAAGTGATTCAATTGATGGACTATAAGTGGATAGGTAACTAGATGGACTTGATTAATGGCGAGCTATATTTCACAAGCTAAATTTACTTGTATAACTTTGTGGAACTTATGGTTGACTTAGTCGTCAACGAGGCGAGTTTCTATTACCGTGTGCAAGTAAAGCAAAAAAAAAATAGATACTGGAGGCAAGACTGTACCAATGGAAAAGGAATGCCTAGTACACAGCTAAGCAAAGGCTGTTAGTAAGTATAACAGAATCACTGCCCATCAAATCTTAGTTTAGCTTGCTTTTAGCAGCTTCTCACAGGTAAACAAGGTATCATAAATAAAAACAATAGATAAAGAGATGTTGTTTACTTTCATTGCAACTTACACTTGAGTATCTCTTAGAAATTTATGATCAAAGCTTTTGTGAACTGATGCAACGAAATCGCGGCTAATAAGATCACACTGTGTTTGTTTATAGAATGTGAAGCCGATCGTGACGGGTTGCAACAGAGATGTGTAAACAAACAGATCAGACAAGATGCGGCTGCTGACGGTAGACGTTACCAATGCGGAAGGGTTAGGTTAACTTTTTTAAATTTTACTTTCAATTGAAACTAAATCGTGTTCTCATGTTCGCTTGTTGTAAAGTGACTTCACTAAGAACTATAACTCACGCAGACTGCCTGGGTGCCTTTCGACCAGAGATGTTCTAAGCACGTATGCTGTGAGGACGTACTGGTGGACCAAAATGAAATGAATATGATTGGTGAATGTCAAACGCATCCATAGCAACGTAGCATAGCACATCTCTCTCTGGTCGAAAGGCACCTTTAATCTAAAGCTGTGTGGGTAAGTACTTATATAAGTATCATATTTTATTAAATAATCCTCTAAAACGTAACTTTGAAATTTAATTAAGACTTTGCAAATAGAAATCTGTTAATTTTGTTATTTGTTTAGAATCAGTTAGTTTCAAACAAAGTTTCCGAAATATCAACAACTCAACGCCAGCCCTGAAGTTTACACCGCGGCCCTTAACTTCTCTAATTGGCTGTTCGAAACATTGGCCCCTTAAGTTCGTGTAATACTACACTTATCGCACCAAGCAATGGCAGAGCTTGTTACGCCCGTAGTTTACACCATTTTAACACATTTTTGACAGTATTTTTAGTAATTCATACAATGTTGTAATCAGGTTTTTTCGTAAGCTTGTGTTGGTTTCGTATCTTTTGCAACTTTGACAATTTTTTTTAACCTAATTGTTCGTACTTTTTATATTTTCAATAAGTCAGAATTTTTACTCTCGAATGGACACAGAATTTATGTTTTATAAAAGATTATTTCAAGCCTCAATGTCACTGATATTTGAAGTGTTACACAATTACATCATTATGGTTAGTGATCACTGGAAGCGGTTAACTTACGAAGAGCCTGTAAAAGGCATCCAAGTGGTCTCGTCAGTCCCTAAGCCCATACATGGTGCTTCCCGGTAAGGAAAGTGGATGTATTGTAATGCCCTCGGTTCTTCACCTATGTGAAAAACTGGCGGAATTCTAAAAGAAGACCGGTTTCTAAAAGGAATGCATTCACTTTTGCTCGGTGGCGGTTGCTGGATCCACAAGTTTTGGAATAACCAAGTTGTAAATATTTTTTACTAAATAATAATATTAAAGAAGTCAATACAAAATTAAGGTAAAAAAAATGAGAATATTTGATTGATAAAATACCGTTTAAGTCGCTCTATTCCGTAGTTTCTTGTATCAGCTCAGTAGAATTATTCCATAAAAGGTCCGAAGTTCGTGTATGTATTAAGATGAATCTTATATGTACTTTTTCATTGCCATATCTCCTACCTATACCTGCCTCATTACCCTAGCGCTCCGAAGAGCTTGTCGATATGAGATAAAGATAATATCAAAAATTTTGTTATAATTAGGTCACGTGATCGAAATTTTCTGCGATATCATTGGTTATCGACAAACTCTTTCGATGCCAGGGTCATAGGCTGCTTGAGTGACAATCAAGTAACCAAACAGGAAGAACATTTTTTTTAGTTGTTACTTATAATATTATGAAGAGTTCTAATGTGATTAATTCATTAAGACCAGACATTATCTGCTGTTGTTTTTTTTTTGTTGCGGACACGTGCGCTCCTATGCCACTATCTGTTGGAAGACACAATATGACAAACAATGCCTTGTTAGCCCTTTGTCGTGAGTCAAGTTCGGGGCTTGGAATAACGTGACATCCTCGCATAGTGTTTAACACACCGCGGTGTACACAATCAGGGAAGCATTGACCGACAGTTAGTGGGTTGAGACGAGTTTGTTTATCAGTAAGTACCTACCTAAACGGGCTTCGTGGAGCGGTTACGTGAGTTAGGAAAGTGATTGAAGCTCAACAATAATATGAAACGAAATAATTGTGGCACAGAGATTTTTAGAATATTTTTACAGTGTGATAGTTTTTAGAATAAGTAGAATAGTCATATTGGTAATGACAATGTGTTTAAAACAATGGTAAGTAAAAAATTTTTTTAAGAAAAAACCTTTTAGCATTAATTAATAGCATTAATTTTTCGCAGAATCAAAAGGACAACAAAACGTCGACAATTGTTTCGCCTCTAAACGAGGCATTATCAAAACTGTCTCAGAGAGAACAGCAAAATTCGTGGTTGGAACGTATTTGCTTATAAGTAAACGCGTGCAAATTTCATTATCGCGATGTAGGATTCTTTACAATAACCAATGTGGGTAGAAACCTCAGATCATGCTAACTAAGTTCCAAAAATAGGTATTCACCAATACTTGACCTTATCTGTTTGATTTAATTACTGTCTCTTGATAAGTTGCATAGAAAACCCAAACAACACATACAAACCAACAACAGTTAATGTGTCTGTCTGTTCGCAAACAGATTAAGTAAGGGAGATGTGTGAAAATCTATTTGTTCGTTGAGTAAGGTTTCCGCATCTCTTCTAACTATTTCTAGCCTTTCCCAAACACTTAACTTGAACCCTTTCTCACATAACCGTAAAACTTTAAAAGTGTTATGTGAGAAAGGGTTCAAGTTAAGTGTTTGGGAAAGGCTAGAAATAGTTAGAAGAGATGCGGAAACCTTACTCAACGAACAAATAGATTTTCACACATCTCCCTTACTTAATCTGTTTGCGAACAGACAGACACATTAACTGTTGTTGGTTTGTATGTGTTGTTTGGGTTTTCTATGCAACTTATCAAGAGACAGTAATTAAATCAAACAGATAAGGTCAAGTATTGGTGAATACCTATTTTTGGAACTTAGTTAGCATGATCTGAGGTTTCTACCCACATTGGTTATTGTAAAGAATCCTACATCGCGATAATGAAATTTGCACGCGTTTACTTATAAGCAAACACGTTCCAATCACGAATTTTGCTGTTCTCTCTGAGACAGTCTTGATAATGCCTCGTTTAGAGGCGAAACAATTGTCGACGTTTTGTTGTCCTTTTGATTCTGCGAAAAATTAATGCTATTAATTAATGCTAAAAGGTTTTTTCTTAAAAAAATTTTTTACTTACCATTGTTTTGTCATGGATTTTCGCCAAGTAACGCCTGTTTCTATCCAATATTTGACAATGTGTTTATCATCATGCCACTGCTGGGCATAGACCTACCTCAAGGGGGGGAAGGTGCAAAATGTGTTAGTTTTATTAATAACTAATTGTCCCGGGGAACTTCGTACTGCATAATTTTTTCTAATGTTCCGCTAAACTTTTTTTACCTCCATAAGAACCTTTCCCTGATAGTAACGATCACAAAAAAAAAGAATTAGCGAAATCGGTTCAGCATATCACAGATAATTGAGCATCAAACATTTTTCCTAAATCTACTTACTCTTACCAGTTCCTGATCCCATTCTAACTGAGAAACAGAGAGAGGAAGAAGACTGATTTTTGTCAGTGGTTTGATAAGTAAATAGATGAAAATTATATGAAAATTAAAATTAAAAATTAAGGGATCATTAAATCCAGTCCAATTATATCAATAGTCCAGTTATATATAAATAGTCCAGTTTTAATTTTATTGACATTTAATTTTATTGACATTTTTAATATCTAAACTAAGTTTAAAATTTAATTGCATAATATAATAATATAATTAATTTGCGAAGGAGTGAATTTCCCCATTTTCACGGTAAATTTCTTACACTGCCTCTTCGATTTTATTTGTGTCTACCCACATATATTATAAGAATTTAGTTCAACAATGGCTAGAAGATATGTTAGACAGTGTAGTAAAATATCTGTTTAATAAATATGTAAAGTGAACAACAACCTTTGATAATGCTATAAAGCGAAACCGGTCAGGTTAAAACCTGTATATTAAATAAAAGTGAAACAGTGTACAAGTGTCTTTGTTAACATGTATTACTATAAGTTTCACCAAGTGCCGACAATCGAAACCATCAACTATATTTATTTTATCACACTTAGATTACTCAAGCCAACAATAATTGTCTAAGTTTTCACCGCGTAAACAGGTAGGCTACGCAGATACCATAATTTTAAAATGTAAAGCTCAATTCGTATCCTTAAAGCCTAGTCACAAGTTTATCACTGTGATCATTAACAAGCTATGTATATCAAAGTGATTCTAAGAACCGTACTAACTGTAAAATTATTGCAACAAAGTCGTGTGTATTTGTGGTCGTGCCCGTTGGAGCCATAAATACCGCTTAAATACTGGCAAATACGGAAGAAACATTTGCTCGCCTATCTCCAGTAGGCTATTATAATCATGAGACATTGTCATCACATAAATATTAAAAAGCAAAGTCCCTTCCGTCCTTATGTATGCTTAGATATTTTAAACTATTCAACGGATTTTGATGCGGTATTCACCAATGGATAAAGTGGTTCTTGAGGAACAATTTAGTAGCGGACGAAGCCATGGGCGTCCGCGTCCGGTAGAAAATAAAAATCACGCTGAAGAAAAATATTTATCTTTGCATGATACTGTGCTCGGACTGCAGAGATAGTGTCTTTTGAAATTTTGTTTCGAATTACAGAGTGCATATGGATTTTCTATTGTACCCCGAAATAGTTACCTATAGTCTAAGTCTGGGTGTGCATGTCTGCATACACCTTTAGAATATAGGCATGTATGACGATAATATTTTATAACATACTTATGTATGATGCTGAAACAGCAATTTTGGTTTAGAGAGTCGGCAGCAGGAAGTGTCGAATAGACAATTACCTGTTAGCATGTATTGTTAACCGTTTAGTTGATACCGGTCTCACATATTGTCACTTCCTTATCGTATAGGCAGATTATACGAGTAGTAGGTAGGTATCTAATTTAAGTAAGCCATTTCAGGTACTGTTTAGATAGTTATATAATAGTTTACTTTTAGTAATCGGAAAATAATAAAAATACTTCAATTTGTAGCATTTTTCAGATTTGATTAGATAATTCTTTATTAACCACTGTGTTACATACAAAGCTGTTGTACTATGAAATGCACACACACACACATATTATCACACCTATATCCCCGAAGGGGTAGGCAGAGGTGTATTACACACCCATAACTTGCCAGTATTTCTAGTCCCACGTAATAGGGGGCAAGACTATTGCCGTCACCGGACACACATTATCATGGGTTATGTCCCAAATGGCCGAATTAATTTAATCATCATCATCATCATCATAGCATCACGCCTTTTTCCCCGAAGGGGTAGGCAGAGGTGTACAAACACACCCACATCTCGCCAGCTATGTTAGGTCCCATGTAATAGGGGGCGAGCCTATTGCCATTTACCGGGCACAAGTTCCAGACTCTGGGATAATTATCTGGGTAAAATTCTAAAGAGAATTATACATTATCCACCAGACCCGGGAATCGAACCCGAGACCTCGAGCGTGGCAGTCCGTAGGTACATAGTACCATTGTGCCACCGAGGTAGTCAATTAATTTAATAAAAAGTGAAATGCAGTAGGTACTTATCAATTCCTAGATTAAAGCCCTATATACCTACCTACTTGTGCTTTTCTGGACATTATTGTGATTTAACGGCTTAAAGGCCTGCAGATTATACTACCTAAATCCAAAATACCATTTAAATAAATATAGTCACATACCCACCTAAGTTAAGCACCTATACGTATATTAAATTAGGTAGTAGATATAATTTGCCATAACAAAATGAGTTTTTACATAAAGATAAGAGTAAGCCTCTGTAGTGGTATTCAATTGGCTTTTATTTTTGACTCCTTAAACGTAAAGTTCTCCAAACTCACGTAACAAAGTCTTTGTTTACCAACATAGAATATGAGTAAACCGCTGCCCATCTCGGCAACTCGCCAACAGAGGGCGCTAGAGACGCAAATAGAAATGTCACTGTGTGGCAGTAATGTTCGCTAGAGTTATTACTCTCATCGCGGTAGGCATTTCCGATCTTCCGAATTAGTAAGACGCATAATGAATTGTAGTTATGTAATCTAATCACACAAACAAACTTTAAGCATAGGTACCTAATAATCTGAAAGTCATCTTAACGAAACCAAAAATCAGGCACAATTGAATCTGCTACATGAGTTAGTATACAAATAACCTTAAATTGTAGGTACTCATGCTAACATTATACAAGGCATTTGAACTACCGAAGAGTTATCTTTGGTTCACTATCCATTTGCATAAAAAAAATAACCACAAAATATTTTGGCATATGGTAATTTAGACTAATGATATTTATGCATATTTCTTTTATCCATAACAAATTTAGCATATTTGTCTTAATCATAAATAAAATTAGCATAATCATATTTAAGCATAAAATTTATAAGCATAGCTTTATAAAGGCATAAACGTATCAAACTATAATGAATATAGTCATAATCATCTAAGGCAGAATAAGTAACTTTGTAAAATAATTAAAAGGCGGCTTAGGGGTGGCCCAAGGGCCACCCCCGCCCCACCTAAACCTACTTTGACACTATATAATATAGGAAATACTGGTTAAAGTAACTTTTTTATTTTTCATTCATTTCATTAATTTATACCTATAAAATTTTAGTAATATATACTATTAGGCGACTGTACACTATGCCTAAAAACATTGTGCCAATTATAACTATGCATATATATATTAGACCTAAATATAATTATGCCACAGTACATATGCTGCTAAAAATCAATTATGACCAAGTATAATTATGCCAAAAAAAGTATGCCAAATTCATTGTGCCAAACCATTTTAGGATTACATGTATTATGTTAACGAAAGGTATACCGTTATCTTTTCCCAGAGTGAGAATCTCCTTTTCATCAAGTCTAAATATAAATGGATGAGTGTATAAACAGCTCCAAGGTGTAAAAATACTGTTTAATTATAGCTCATTAAAATATTTATTTATTCTGACATCTTCCAGATATCGGAACAAAATAAATGTTACAAACGTGGATTTATTTGTAAATATTCGGAGGTATAGGTAAAAAGATCCACACAGCTACAATAAGAGTTTTTACTCTACTTTTCATGGTCACTCACACAAATGCAAAGCTCCCCTTATCCCACGCGAACTATATCTACCTAGACTATAACAAGGTATGCAATGCATGCTACTAATTGCAAATGTGCAAATTTTCTTAATTTTTTTTATGCTCTATTTTTATGATTTCAGAGATATGCACTCCCTGGTATGATGTCGACCAGCATGCCAAATTTGGTCAAAATCTAAGATAGAGCTTCGCGTCGCTCCGCTCAATAATACTAGGTATGCAATGCATGCTACTAATTGCAAATGTTGAGCGAAACAAATTTCCTTATATTTTTTTATGCTCTATTTTCATGATTTCAGAGATATGCACTCCCGGGTATGATGTCGACCAGCATACCAAATTTGGTCAAAATCGGTCGAGCCGTTTCGGAGGAGTTGGCACACAAACGATTTACACTTGTCGTCTAAGATACGCTACGCTTCGCTCCGCTCAATAATATTGGATGCCTCTTTGAAGTTTAAGAAGTAGTAAGGGCATTGCACACGATGATAGCGGATCTAGTAATAGACTGTTGGTTGGTACCTATACCAGCGCCCAGCGCTTGATTTTTAGTCATTTGGTGCTCCAACAAAGTATCTCAGTATCTATCAAAGCCTATGTCTCATTTTTAGGGTTCCGTAACCAAACAGATATTTTGAAATTTTTTTGTTAAAGTCCAAAAAAAATAAGTAACGTAAGTAGGTACCTACGTGCAATAATGTTTGTGTTCCGTAGTCTTCCCAAGTAAGTGTTGTAATGTTTAGTGTATTTTATTATTTATGATATGGGGGACTTGATTACACTCGTATTTACTATCATTATTATAACCTATGAAACAATACAATTGGTTTTTTTTTAGCAACACGGTCAATTTTGATGTTGTCTGTACATGAAAAGTAATAAAACTTCCATCGGGCGAAACGCCCAATCAAATATTATAAATATTGTGACTTGGTCGTTTGGCCCGTTCGGGCGAACAAATGGCGGGAGCAACGACCAATAACTCATCTATAGGTATAGCTCCTGAACCAACAGAGTTACCTTATCTAGTAGTAAATCCACATATACCTGCAAAATTTAATCTTTCTAACATTAACCGTTTGGGAGGAAGACCGAGGACAGACGGACATGACGAAACTATAAGGGTTACCCTAAACCGCTCAAAATATAACTTTATTATTACAGAATGATTTCGCATTTACAATTAGATCATTTAAATAAAGTGGAAAGGACTTCGATTCAAAATATTGGCACCAAATTTTAAGACGTTTTTCACTTATCAAACAATGAACAAAAAAAAATGTAGATTAGTAATTGATTTCCGTAAATGAAATGAATTAATTTTAAATTACAAGTTTCCACTTAAATAAAACAGACATTTTGGCCTTTTGGATTCTTGTAAAATCTGGTGAATATATTATAGTATCCGACGGTTTCATTAAATAGAGTGATTAACGTAGTAGATTAAGACAGATTAATTTAACAACATTAATTTGGAACGGGAACCACAGAATAAGGTGAGGGTGGGTAAGACTTAACAATTTGTCAAATACGATATACTTGAAGAAAATCAATAAATAAAAAAACCGGCCAAATGCTTGCCTGGCCACGATTAGAATAAGGATCTATCATTTTTTTAGGAGTTTTTGAGCCAACATTAAGCTTTTAGAGGGACAAAAAATTTGCTATGAAGTTGAATATCTCGCAAACGGATATTTAAATGACATATTAACTTAGCAGCCTCTCAATGTTTTTAAAAGACATATCTAATGATACCCAACACGGTGTAGATGGTAGAAAAATAGTCATCCCTACTTTACGTGTAGGGGAGGTACAACATCACAAATATTTTTAATATTTTTTACGAAACCCTAAAATACACAGATAGAAATAATAATTTTAACCGCCATCTAGCGAAAGCAACGCTAAACTTGAAACAATTAGTTCCGTTTAGCGACACCTAGCGGCGAATAGTGTTACGACCAAGAACTTTCACAGACATTTTGATACTACATACTAGATGGCGCTGTACTAACCTCAGAATTAAAATCTAACAAGACTTTATATTTTTAAATTATTGTAAAAAATGAATTAGTTAGACTAAGACTAAACTTACCTATTAGCTGTAAGCGTCGTCATCTCTATGTTATTTCCACAGGCTGTTAATATTTCATCACAACTGCTGCCACCTGTGATGCGTTGTACTGCACTCAGAGAAACATCCTCGCTTGAAGTTTTGCCAACATTTGAAGCGTTCCCGGCAGGTGGCGCTGTTCTTTGTTTAGCAGCTTGTTTGTGTCGGCTCAGAGCAAAAAATAGTGCGAGCACTGCTTTTAGTTTCGCATCCCGAATGTCAACAGCTGTTACTTGTTCTAATCCCTGAACTTTTTGGGCGTTGAGGAAATCCAAGCAGCACTGGACGTTTTCCAACTGTAAAGAAAGAAATAATAAAATTAGCTATATTTTAGGTACGTACCTAATTAGTTAGCTTACCTACATCCCCAAAACTATAAACATTATGTTTTATCATCAGAACCTGACTTATTTTTTACCATCATCGTCAGATCCTTCAAGGTTCAAGGTAACCCCCCCTCTTATTTAGCTAAGTAGGTACCTATAAACACTGCGTGATTTTAAACCTAATACAAGTGGTAGTTTACACATTTCAAAATCAAAAGCAATATCAAATGAGGCCTGAGGCCGGTCTTAGGATGAGTGACATTAAGACATGGAGTCACCTCCGTGCCTAGGAGAGCATATTAAGCCATAGTCCTGGTTGTCATTCGCATCGCAGTTAGACTGGAAAACCGACCGAAAAGACTCGGTGGATGAGAGACACGTGATTTGAAAGATAACGGATATTAGACACTTTTACTTTTAGTGCCAATTAAGTCATCTGGCGATGAAAAGTGGACGGACGGCGAACGTCTGGGAAACATCGGTACCAACCTACCTACCTACTCAAAGTTCCCAAAAACTGCTATAGCTTATTTATAAAACGCATTTGAAGAGGTAAGTACCTATGTAGGTACCATATTTTCGGTCAGTAAGCGCGAATTTGTTTAAGGTAGTTTTACTCCAAGATTTTTATTTTGATGCAAGACTCCGATATATACCTATGGGTAGGATACCTACGTAGGTCTACATCAAAGCATGAAAATCCTTGCAGGGTCATAAAAATGTTGCATTTTTTTTTAAAGGAATGGAATCGTTATTAATGGCCAGAGTAAATTAATAATTAAAACCACGAAGGTTTTACGTGTGTAATTCTTTATTGTCATGCACTTCCGATCATATACGAGTAGCGTGAGTAATGAGGTTTACGACTGGCCTTGAAATATCAAACACTTAGGTGTCAAACCTGGCCGAACAGAACGTGCACTTATTTGGATTTATTCCATCGATGTATAATTATGTTCTAAATTTAAATATTTCGTATGGAGACTCAATTGGAATGCATACCTCCATTCGAAGGTACTTACACTGAGTTATGTAATTTATCTTATAAGTAAGGTAGGTACCAATATTATAATAGTGATGTTCCTACTTATTAAATACTAATTCTACTACTTAATACTATATTAATACGACTAGATATTACACTCAACGCCCCGGGGGTACACAGTACCTACTAATTACCAGATAAAGTACCCTACTTAGGTACTTACTTACATTAATAAGGAAACAAGAATGACTACTTAATTAGATTGGTTCTTATTATTTATACACAGTTTCATGACAATCTGTAAGCAGGTAGGTAGGTACCCACCTAACTATTAGACAGGTAAGGTAATCATTGAGTGATAAATATAAATTAAATACCTATGACATGTTGGGCAATATTTGGGACTGCTGACTTCTTCTTCGTCAGAAAAAGCAGACCTATTGTGGCAATTATTTAACCCTTAATGATTCCTGTATATTAAATATGTAAATAATGATTGTTTGCTGTAAACTGTTTAGGGTATGATGAGGCTGATATGCCCATTATGGGCAAAAGCCTCGACAAAAAAAAAACAGTATAAATGCAGAAACTATTTTAACTCGGTACAATTGACTAAACATTGTTAAAATTAAGTACCTACATACCTATTACAAATACACTAAGCCCAAAACGTTCCGACCGTTCTTACTCCTTCACAAATAGTTTCCTACAGAAATTCATCGAGCTTGTTGTTTAACAAGTAAGTATGTTCCAGAATAATAACAACGCATGTTTCAATGTAGCATGTAAAGTAGTTGTGCAGGTATAAGCCATACATCGTGTAACAAAGATTACGACACGGCTGGCTCCGGCGCCGGACCTTAAATGGATTGTCTCCTGAGCGCATAGGTCACTGGCGCAACCACCACGTCCTACCCTACGATATATAGGCTGGTTATGAATCTTCGTACCTACTAGTATTATGAACTTGAAGGTTTGATGTCTAAATTAGTCTTAACTAAATTTATTTTTAATGAATATTATGTTAGATATACCTACCTACATAAAAGGCCGAGGTGAATTACACACGAACATTTTGACAATAATTTTACTGGTCCCACGTAAAAGGGGGTAACCCGAAATACCAAAAGCCAGTACCGATGTTAAATACGTATCTCCCCTACAATACCTGCGACAATTCTATTCTCAAATTAAGCAGTGTTTGTGATGCTCATAGCATGGAGGGAGGGAGGGGACATTAAAAGTAAGTCCCTAGTCAGATATCTGGTACCTACTCATACCAGATAACTGAGGACTTACTTTTAACGACCCTCCAAAGAAAGACGACATGTCACTTCAGATGAAATGTCACTTTTTGGTCACTCATCTATAGAATATGGTGACCGTGAACAGCTCTCAACTATGGATGTCTGAGAAATGCAAGTACACGGTTGAATACTTGTAAATTACATTTATATTGAAAATCGACTATATATAATATCATGGTGTGTTTGCAATCAATGCATCAACAAAGCTTGCGACATTCATTACTCAATCTCATCGTGACTTTTGAAACAACTAAGTAATAACAAGTGATGTACATAACACAGTAACTAATTAACGCCAAACATCAATATACTACGTGTCTATGGTTCGTATTCCCTGACACGTTCGAATGCTATTCAAAGTTTAAATTTTAAATTACTTTGCCTCAAAGCTTTATTTTACCGAAATGTAATTTAAGTGTTTTTGTCCCAATACTTAAATACTCTATACTAGCGGACGGCCGCGGCTTCGCCCGCTTCACAAATTATATACACAGAAGCCTTCCTCGAGAACCACTCTATCCATTGGTGAAAACCGCATCAAAATCCGTTGCGTAGTTTTAAAGATCTAAGCATACATACGGACGGAAGCGACTTTGTTTTATAATACGAGTATGTAGTGATAGTGATGTTATGTAATGATGATTATGATGTTACTTTTATTTTAAAGCTTTTGACCAAATTGGTCCTAATGCAATCGTTGAGATAGTCGGATAAATGATTAAAGCCCGGTTTCTGAATTCAGAATTTTAAGTTGACTGTTGAGTACGTGAAATTTCAAACATTGAGCCATTAATAAGTCCCCACAGGTGGCGACAAAGTAATATTATAACAAAAGAGCTTATCTACGACAATATAACATAAAACAAGGCCTATTCACTTTAATTTTGACATAATTTAAACCTGCGAAGATAGCAATAGTCTAATGACATTTACCTGCTAGTGTTTAGTGTAATTTTATTTTATTTACGCCTAAAAGAAGTCTTAGATATCGAAGGCGTAATATCTAGTTCCGGATAACCACGGACAACCTTATTGTAATTGGCGCACACTCGGTATAGGAAGCTGTTTAGCGGTAGTTGGTGGCAACAGAGGTAACAGCAAACAATGGGCTCGAGCGGAGATGGTGTCTATGTGTATAGATGTTAACGAGAGCAAGCAACTCCGGGCAGTCCAGTGCTGACGACGTCGCCTACACTGGAGAGTCTGCAGTCTTCTAAGGAGTAATCATACTTGATAGGGTGCCTTTTTCTAGTGAGCATGACTTGCAAACATTTGCCTACTTTTAGATCAAGTTTGTTTTCAGAGCAATATTAGTCCAAACGTTGCAAATTCTCTTTCAAAGCTATAGCGTCACCCACACAAGATATAGATTTGACAATTTTCATGTCTTCAGCAAAACTAAGGATAGAGGAATGCTTGAAGCATTTGTCAATATCGGATATAAATATAATAAATAATAACGGCCCCATTAAGGAGCCCTGGGGCACCCCGCTTGGGACATACATCCAATTTGAAGTGTAATTCCCCAGCACAACAGCCACCTCAATAAGTCACCTCGAATTCCCGCGCTCTCAGCTTCAAAATTAAGATAGAATGATCTATACTATCAAAAGCATTGCTATAGTCCGTATAGATCACATCAGCCTGGTTGCCGCCGTCCATGGTCTTTGTGAGAAATTCGTTAAATAGTAGAAGATTGCTAGTAGTAGACCGGCCTTGGAGAAGACCATGTTGAGAAGCTGGAAACTGGTGCTTCAGTGACCCATACAAACATATAAATACTTATATAATTTTTTTTGTAAATACATACATGTTATACATAGGAAACATCCAGGCTTCAGTACAAACGTATCTGTCTTCACACAAAGTTTGTACCGGGAATCGAACCCGAGATTCCGGCGTGGAAAGCGGATGCACTACCGACCACGCCACCGAAGCAGACGAGTAGATTTAGATAGAGTGGCTCAACTACTATCCATTCACCTGAGATTGTATCAGAGGCTAACAAGCAGTTAAATATTTGAGCATATGCCTTAATATCGTAGTAGGAGCTAGTTATACCGAACGATGTACCTGTCTCATTCAATGTACAGTTACAATGACATCAATAGAAAACTAGTAAGTGATTAGCTTAGTAATATTGCGGTATCATGGACTATGTAGTATGTAGGTCTTGTGGATCCTTGCCGTTTCTCCTGTATAACCGGAAAGACAATTAAGGTTATTGCAAATATATGCTGGCCATTTTCTCTGGGTATTCTTTGTATAACTGTAGTTGGTACCTTTTGGAGCACAGATAAAGAATAGGTAGTAGCTGTGCTCCACGTAATAATGGAACCTATTGCATTTTCGGGTATTTTGTATATCATATTCGCAAAACAGGCACAGTGTTTTGGGAAACGTGTCTTAAGCTACAAATACGTTAATATAGATCCTTAAATTCATCGCCTTATTTAATGTTAATAAACATTTATAAATTGAAGTACCGCGATACCGGTAGACTTCGCGACGATAGGTTTTCAATACGGCCGGGGCGGCGGCGTATTCGAAGATCAATGAGTAGTACCTACTAGTAGGTGCCTACCTACTGCTGCAACAAAAACTGCACAGTGCTGGTGAAAAAAGAGCTATCCTCGTGATAGTTCTTGATTATATATGATAGTAGTTTTTTTACGCTTTTTTACAATAATATACATTTATTTCTTATTTACACTATTCTTAATTCAAACTTATTAAAATTTATTTTCTACTTTTTAGTTGGATTCTCTATAAAAGCGTGTTTTTTTAGTTTTTTAATCTAAGTATCATTTATTTTTCATTTTTCAGTATTATTTTTTTAATTTCTTTTTAAGTTTTCAATCGAATTATTGCATTGTCATCGGTCTTTGACAGCTGTGCAAAGTTTGAATTGAATCTGATCGTTCAAAGTAGGGTAAAATCGAACCCAAAAGAGTCGGTTACAAACAAGCAAACATACAAGTGAAGCTAATAAAAGCGTAGTAAAAATTCGAATTCCACGTGAAAAGACAAGGTCAAGAATTTTTATAGGTAAGTACCTAATTACATAATTTTGAGAGGTTCTCACATTATTTTAAAAATGATTATTTTATGTCTTTTGTAGCGCTTCATTATAATCCGCCTCCCACGAATCATATGAGGCGACAGAAAAAAAACAACAATGAAAAAGGCATACAGTTTCTGTTAACGTTTCATTACAATCTGTAACATTTGATGGATGTTAAAATATTATGCGTCAAGATCTGCAAAGAAGTTATGTCTCGAGTTGTAATGTTTTATTGTGTGTGTGTGTGTACTAAATGTGTGAAATAATCAAATACTTACTGAGGTTATTGTCGTCTTTTACCGTTGTATGAGGTCATTGTTTAAACACAGACGTCTCTATTTATCAAATGTGTCTAAATCTTCGTAAAAGTATATTGCCTTCTAAGTTAAACTTTGAAGAACTAATTGCTATTGAAAAGACGGTAAAAACATGCTAAACGAAATGTTTTTCGTGACACATATTTTCATACCAGACATTCATATTTATTATATTTCGTATTGGCCTCTGGTTATTGTAATATATGGTGGTTGCTTTTTAGGGTTCCGAACCCATAGGGTAAAACGGGAACCCTATTACTGAGCTTTCGCTGTCTGTATGTCTGTCACAGAGGTCCGTCTGTCTTGGGCTGTATCTCATGAACCGTGATATTTAGAAAGTGAAAATTTTCACAATTGATGTATTTCTGTTGCTCTTATAACAACAAATACTAAAAAACAGAATATAATGGATAATAGCTCCCATACAATAAAAATGACTTTTTTTTTTTTGCTGTTTTGGTACGGAACCCTTTGAGCGCGGGTCCGACTCGCACTTGGCCGGTTTTTAATTTTAATATTCAATGTTTTTCTCTCAAGGGGTAAGATAAAGGTGGTTTAAATGCACGCAATAATATCCTATGAATAGGGTGATCCGACCCGTTGAATCGCGTTCAAAAGTTGTTATTAATAAACTATTAATTTTGTAAAGCTGCAAGTAGGTAGGTATTTCCTTCAATATTAAAATGCAATAATTTTTTTATGATTCAAAACCATTATAGTAATCATTGGACTGGGTGGGTACGGTCAGGTAGAAGCCGAGTCATAATTTTTTTTTACACGGATTGTAAAAAAAGCAATTCTTAGATCAATTTTAAACTACTTATTATGTACACACGACAAGACTGAAATACTCGTAGTTGTGTAGAAATTGAGTTATAAATCTATCTCATATAATTGTCACAGAAGCTGTTACCTATTTAAGTTTTCAGGGAGAATAAGATGTAGGTATATCATTAATATCGTGAATTCATTGTCTACTGTAGCATTATTTTTTTAAATATAATTATCTCAAGATAATTCACAGTGTATTGCAATTGCAATACTATGGTGGTATAATTGGAAACGATATAGTGACCGGCTTAACTTGACACCAAAATGAAATATTGCCGAGAAAAATACATTAAAATTTGTAAGAGTGTGTATACTCGTAAGAATCCCAATAATCTTCAGTTCAATAAAATTTACATTGATAGCTCAGTCAAGCTTGAGAAAGGGCGTTTATTATTGAGGAACGAATGAAAGTGCGAACTGTTGCGTGTGCGCAGATAAGGCGCGTTCCAGTTGTCGCTGTGTCCTGCAGTTACAAGGCCTCGGCTCTTGACACACTTACCTATTTATTTTGTTTACTGGTGTTGAACTGCAAATACAGTGGTGTTGTCCATTCATATAACCAAACCAGATGGGGAGCAATGGTTGCTTTTAGTTCTAAATACTTAATTTTCCCTGGATTTATAATGGGTCAACTCAATTAGTTAATTACCTCCACTTTTTTTATTTCAAACCTACGTCCAATTGTATATGCTGTGTCACAAACTATACCTATAGGAGTTTTGGAGGATCTTCCCTTTCCTCTGGTGTCTCCATTTTGACTTTTTTCCACTCTCTAGTGTTACAAGAGTTTATAGGTCACGTACTATCCAATGATGGTACGATATGCAGTATGCACATCTGCAAACGCAATTTTTTATACCTACTTGGTTAGTCAAGAATAGGTATAAAAAACTGGTTATTGAATATTTAATATCAGTCTAAATAATCTCATTGATAATCAGTTGAACTGTGTGTTAGGTTGAGTATTCTAGCCCCAATACTTACAACCCGCTTGGGTACAGCGGGTCGGCGGATAAAAAACTGCGTTTGCAGAAACAATCAAGAAATCATTTTGTTTTTATAAATATGTACCTACCTATTAGCCACGCGGCCAAAGTTGATTTGGTTTTTAAGAATACATCAGACAAAATGGAGTACCTAGATAGATAACATCGAATTTCACAAATGCCAAGGTTGATGGGGCAAGACTAGTCAACATCTCGAGCGCCGTGACCTAACCCAGTATAACGGGATGCACTTGACTTTCAGCGTTTATTTGCTTTTAAAGTCCACACCACATAACTAATGAGGTATTTTACATTTTACCACCACAGATAACTGTAAGACTTTCTAAGGATGGATAATTTATTTCTAATACTGCCATATCATTATTAAAACAAAGTCCTCCACCGTCTTTGTGTCTGTCTGTTCGCGATAAACTCAAAAATTACTGCACCGATGCTGTTTTCATCAATGGATAAAGTAGTTCTAGAGAAAGGTTTTAAAATTTCACGCAGGGAAAGCCGCGACCGTACGCTAGTATAATAATAAACTTATCCAATCAAAACATGGAAGGTATTGTTGTGCAAATGGAAGCTTGCTGTTTATTTTTGTAATTGGGAGGGTTTTCTGTACCTAACAAATAAACAAAGGTATGTAGGTACCTATATTTTTTAGGAATTCGTACAATTAGGGACAGTTATGGGATTAAAAGTAACTTGATTTACTTCGCCTAGGAATATTGATTGGACCCCTTAGCACCTCAGTGTGTATCCCATGCGTAAACTTAAAATACTACACCAATGGTCTTAAGTACAGTCAAGGACAAAAAAGAAAGTAGTAATACCTATTATAAAATCAAGTTCTCGAACTTCATCTTTTGACACGTTATTGACATTGACAGTCAATCATCTGTCTTTATTTGTCTAAATCTGTACTATATTAATACAACCTTGAAAACTACAATAGCAATAAAAATTAAATGAACCTACGTAACAGTTTAGAATTCTAGATCATCAATTGCTTGGACGAGTACGTTATTAGTAGTAGGTACCTATCCATGTACCATTTACCTAATAATATAAAAGTTTATATGTAGGTATACGGAACAACATGAAGTAGATAGATAACGTAAGTCCCCAACTGTCTTTATAATTACAATTTTATTATATTCTAACAATGGTATGATTTCATTTTATACCTACGTGAAGTACAATGTTTACAAAAATATTACTACTACTGTCTTATTATACGAGTAACATACATATCTATTTGAAGTAATACATCATGGTAATAAGTTGGTGGGAAAGTCACATAACTATGCGTAATGCATAATGAAATCGTCAGCTGATAATGCAATTCTATCACATGCACGAATTATCGATGCAACTGATGTCTGCTTCTATTTACTGACAGCTTGTATAACGACTTGGAAGAACTTGCAATTTCATTACTAATCGTGAGAACGTCCTTGCTTCCAAGTGGACACAAAATCACAATTTATCCCCGAAAATTACAGAGTAATTTCTAAAATACTCTGTCACTTTCAAAATTGTCATTGACTGAGGGAGCGAAGCGACCGAAGTCTCCGTTTCACCTTACAGACTGGGGAGAATTTTTTTCGTCTGTACCTACCTCTACATCTCTACGTCTACGGGTTCTGTCAGATCATGTTTGTGGCCGTATTTATCAACCGATTTTCATGAAACTTTACACACACACTCCTTGCTTACGATGAATAACATGTAAATGATATTTTTTGGATTGGATGAAAGAGTAATAAAGAAAATTTAAAAATAAATTTTCTATACAAAGCTCCCGAAGTCTACGGTTTACAGAACCACTAGTTATAATATGTCATTAGTATACCGTCAAGTTGCAGATGGCAATTTTCCAAGGACAGAAACCGTCAAAAACTTCTTCGTTGCTTTTTCTAAGCAGCCTATAGCACCTATAGGTTATTGAATGGAATCAGGCGTTACCTGGCGAAAATCCATGATAAACAATGGGGTGAGATGTTGATTTTTTTATATAATTGCACTAATTTCGCTAAGTAGAAGACATTATAAACGTCGACATATGTTTCACCTATACTCACGAGGCATTCTTAAGACTGTCTCAGAGAGAACAGCTGTTCTCTCACGAGGCATTCTCAAGACTGTCTCAGAGAGAACAGCTGTTCTCTCGCGAGGCATTCTCAAGACTGTCTCAGAGAGAACACCTGTTCTCTCACGAGGCATTCTCAAGACTGTCTCAGAGAGAACAGCTGTTCTCTCTGAGACAGTGAGTAGGTGAAACATATGTCGACGTTTATAATGTCTTCTATTTAGCGAAATTAGTGCAATTAGGTATATAAAAAATTCAACATCTTACCCCATTGTTTACCTATAGGTTAGGTATTTCATGTTCAAATGACCTGTGATAGTAATTTTCCTACCTTTAATAATAAACTTCCTGGCAAAAAGTGACTGGCAATATGTGGGTCAAAACCCACATTTTGCCAGTCACTTTGTTGGAGCCATGTACCTAATAGGGGGCAAGCCTAGAGGTAGGGATTTATTATTAACCAATATCAAAAGTGCGATTGTAAGTCGCACTAAAATTACTATCACAGGTAGGTATTTGAACATTAAATACGAGTACCTAACCTATAGGTGCTATAGGCTGCTTAGAAGTGCAACTTAGAAGTTTCTTGACGGTTCTTCTCCTTGGGAAATTGCCATTTGCAACTTGACGGTAGACTAATGACATATTAAGTATATGACAATTTAATGACCTAGACCGAGACCTAGTCCGAAACGCCCAGGACTTTAATTGGCTGTGCCATAGCGGCTGGTACGTAAGATTTTGTTGCCTTTAATCAAAATTACAATATAGCTGCTACTTTTTATTAAATTCATTCGGCCATTTTGGACATAACCCCTTATATGTGTGCCCGGTGACGGTAATAGGCTTGTCCCCTATTACGTGGGACTAAAAATGCTGGCAAATTATGGGTGTGTAATGCGCCTTTACCTACCCCTTCGGGGATATAGGCGTGATATGTGTGTGTGTTTAATGACCTTTTACGTGAAGTAAAGATTTATTTTTAATCTATATATTTAATACGACAATTTGTCTGTCTGTCTGTAGGTCGGTCGCGTTATTCAATTTACATACATTTGCATGAAATATTAAAATATTCATTTTTTTTTTCTTTTATTTGAGGCGATACAAAGTTCTTAGGGATAACTAGTTGCTAGCCCCCATTTTGTAACTAACTTAGTTGTTTGCACGAAACTGAGGGTGAATTTATTGCTGCTAGCCAAGAAATTTTATTTTATTTGCCAGAGATTTATAAGAATTTTAATCTCGTGATGCAAGAACATAAAATATTTGGCCCCGAAGGCCGCACATTACAATTCAAAGCCTTCAAATACCCATAACCACTGCCACTGTATTGCATATAGTTATATCCATGAGAGTATGCGAAGGGCAAAGGTTTCCACCTGACTGCACCTATCAAGATCGCACGTGCTTCAGACCCGATATGCTGGCTTTAAAAATGTTACTTTCTTCGCAATAATAGAAACCGTACACCTAAACTATAAAAACGGTCACAAAATCGGACCAATTAATAGTAATATTCAGGTTAAGAACTTACAACGGAAATACTCAGATTGACATGTACCTTGTACCATGTAACCCAGAAGGACCAATAAGCTTAGCAACGAATACGCAAAAGGACTAATGCGCATAATGACCAACGGCAAATTCTTAGATTGACAATATCAGTTGTTTGTGGTATTGACACTCCAAAAAATACCCAAAAAATATTTTTCATAACTTCCTTTTAGTAATTTGTCAACGTAGTAAATACGCATAGCCATGCAAAGTTTCATGTATCTAGCATTCACCGTTTAGTAGAAAAGCCGAGGACAGACAGACGGACAGACATGACGAAACTATATATTCTGAAACTTGAACTACGGAACCCCAAAAAGTAAAGTAAGTAGAGGTAACTTACTCGTAGTTATTTTCTTTATTACTTTCGCACTAACTCGCTGGACTTGAGTTTTCTGGTACAATACCCCCGGTACTAGATATTAAGCAATATTTATGTTAATTATAACTGAATATTCAGTATTTTCTAATGAAAATTTGCTAAAAAGCTTCGAGAAAGTAATGTATGAGGTGAACGCACGGTTATGAAACATTTATGCTATGATCTTCTACTTTCATAGTTTAACTGCCCTTTTATTTTTTGGTACGGTGATATTAATTAACGTTTCATTAAGTTTAAATCTAAGCACTTTTTATTAAAAAGCATCAATATGTCTCCATGTCTCACTATTTGTGTAATACGTCAGTTCTTGAATTTTTGAAAATACTCTAGACATACACATATCACGCCTATATCCCCGAAGGGTTAGGCAGAGAGAGGTGCATTACACACCCACCATTTGCCAGTATATTTGGTCCCACAGTATAGAGGGCAAGCCTATTGCCGTCACCGGGCACACATATAATGGTTTATGTCCAAAATGGCCAAACTAATTTTTAAATAGCAGCAGCTATATTGTAATTAAAAAAAAATTTAAACCCGAAAAATTTAAAAATGAAAATACTCTAGGTAAGTATAATATTAAGTTCAATAATTATAATAGTATTTAATAATAGTTCTCTCTTACATAACCTTTCTCTCATCATACAAACATGGAATGTTAAAAACCGTTACACTGGCCTAATGACTTTGTACCACGTCAATAACAATTAAAAAAAAAGAACAACGTCAACAAAAGCAATTCAAATAAAACATAACGCACCTATTAACAAGGTTGTCACAACTCTTTACAAGTTATAAAACAAGGTGTAGTAAGAGTGCAATAAATCATGATAATAGACTTAAGTGAGCTTCCTAAAACTGTATAACATTTGAACAATACTTTGTCGTCACGACAAGAAGTCACGCGAACTGTACGCGTCTGTACACCTACCTTCGTTGTCTGTCCACCTTTTTCATGTCCAGAAACTATCATAAATGTTCATTGGTTATGCTTAAGATATATGTTAATATGTTTGGACATTCACACACAACGTCACCAAAATAAAGCTATTAGCTTAGTAGTATTAGTGAGTATAAGCTTGTGCTATGGGAACAAAATACACGTCAAACATGACACAAAACCCGACTTTAAATTACCAAAATTTGACCAAATATTTGTCGAAATGGGACCAAATTGAAATGGGACGCTCGGGAAGCAGTAGTTTTCAAAAAAAAAAATGAATTCGGTTCATCCAGTCTAAAGATATATGAAGTAACAAACATTAAAAAAAACATAGGTACAGTCGAATTGAGAACCTCCTCCTTTTTCGGAAGTCAGCTCAACTTACTCCACGCGAACTATACAAAAGCCACAAATATCTAAATAAAGTTTGATGTTGTTGTCACTAAGTACTTGTATCATTATTAAAATAAGCTGTCGAGTTCTCTAATTAAATAAATTAAAAAATAAATAAAATGTGATGAAAGCGAACGCGAAAAATATACAAGAGGTTTTTTACTTTTTACGTTGGTTTAAGTAGTACCTACTATATTAATTAGAGCTTAAGTAAAAACGCAAGTAAATATAATAATAAATATACAACGGTATTCGTTATACTTCGTCGATTACTCATTTCACCTCTTTCTCTAAGATAATGAGCGTCGTCAGGAGAGTACTCAAGTCTCACCCATTAACTACGGTAACTTTCCTTGGGTTATTCTTTAAATGAATAGGTAGTTTCAACGCGAGCCATAAATCTGTCGTACAGAACAAATTAGCCCACTAACATTTCGACCAAAGCAGTCGACGCAGGCTCCGATCACCGCCGGAACGAATCTCGAGGCTCATTACACGTTCACTAATACTTCAATTAAATTTCTTTAGCGAGATTGAATTGGCTAGCCTCAGACTAAAAGAATAACATTATACTATAATCAGACTATAAGAATAACAATAACATGTTATTCTTTTAGTCTGAGTGGCTAGCTTAAAAATTATCATTATGTCAGAATTATAGAATACCTAATTGCTATTTTAATTAGATTGATAGAACTTTGTCGAATATTAAGCGAAAAGCAATGTAGAATGATGTATAAAAACTGCAATTTTACTAAGTTTCTAAAGCATCTATTAAAGATTTTTCTATACAGATTCTTTGCGGTAAGATTAACTTGAAAGGATTCAGGCGTAAAAAAACACTTTCTATGTAAATCAATTGAATATTACTAAAGATTAAAAGTTAATTCTCAATACTTTGCAGTAATGCGTAATGCCTTCTTTTAAATCCAGTTGGAGTAATCGCCATGTTGTATAAGATGTAGGTATTCCTATACAAATATTTTACATATTTTATCTATAGGCAATGTGAAGTTGTAGTACCTACTACGTGAGAAATTCGTTCGTATTCTCAAGCGTGTGTAGGGCACTTACTAAAGGGTTAAATTATTCAAGCGCCTATTAAGCTACTTAACATACTGTTGTACGTTTGTCACACTTTGTTAAATTACGTAGGTATGTGACCATATCTATAGGCACAAATTATTATAAAGAGGTAAGTATAAATATGTAAAACGTATACTCGTATTTATATTGTAATTTTTGAAGCCCACTCGGACTGCAGAGATTATATAGTGGTATGTATAATGTAACATCTGTCCTGACAGTGGGAATTGTGGTTGAAATTTCAGATTGGTCTTGAATATAATATGTATTTATAGTGACTGGTACAAGCAGTAGGCTTGCCCCCTTTTACGTGGGATTGACAAGACCGTGACAAAGTGTGGGTGTGTAATGCACCTCTGCTTACCCCTTCGGGGATGTAGGATTAGTATATGTCTGTAATCTTTGAAGCAACTGAACTGATTCAGAAATCCTTTTCACTAATATAATGTAACTTCCTTATTCTTGAGTGCTGTAGGTTAGTTAGTTCGGTTAAGTTTTATTATGTTCCCACGGGAACTGGGAACGAAAACTAGTTAGTAAATATAAAATATAAGTGAGTGTCTCCAGATTTATCTCTTGTTTTGCAAATACCTAATTGAGATGGGTTTTCTCTGAACGCAATTAAAAAAAGAATTTACTTATATACACCTGTTTACTTATTAACATTAAATTAAATCTCTAGATTTCGACACAGTCAATGGCTTTTTGTGTCAACATCAAATTGGATGTGATTTTTCTTAATTAACGTCATGTAACTACACATTTAATTACTTACTGAAAGAAGGATTTATCAGTCCGTATGTATTTAGATAACGGCGTATGAAGCGAACCAGATGCTTAGGAAAATAAGATCTACAAGGGATTATAGGTAAGTAGTGTTAACACGTTTTTGCTCAAAGTAAAGCATGTAGCAGAAATCATAACTTGGTGAGTTAGAACGAGCACAAGCCCCGATAATAAATTAAGATAATATT
Organism: Nudaria mundana; assembly: GCA_963556515.1. NCBI lineage: Eukaryota > Metazoa > Arthropoda > Insecta > Lepidoptera > Erebidae > Nudaria > Nudaria mundana. The sequence continues at coordinate 15,168,514 of OY748289.1, read as the reverse complement.
TGATGTTCGACAAGTATCTATGATGCCCATACATGAAATATACGATTTCAATTTGGACATAAATGAAACCACAAGCCATCATAAATGAAGGGAAAGGATGTTTGACCGATAAAGGGATAACCTTTGCTACAAACGTGAGAAGGAAATTTCTTCAACAACATAAACTTTGGTCAACATACCTAATTATAGTTGGACAACTTTGACTTGACATAAATGAAAATGCACTTCCCAATTCAAATTAAATGATCTTATTTTATTTACTGAAAGTTTTCATTTACGCATAAATGGAATAACTATTTTATATGTATTGCCTTGGGCTTTGTAAAAGGTCGAATGCACATTAACTATCAGAACAACAATCTTATCCTGCCTCTAATCGGAGTCAATAGATTTATCCTAACTCCATCGTAGGTAGTAAGAATATTGAGACTAGTTGTGTTCGAAATTAACATAGCTACTACTTTAATCATTTGCCTTATGCACAACAAAATAGAAGGTTAAACATCTCCTGTACTTAATAATATTTTTATGAAGAAACAAATTCCAAAACAAGTACACTCGGTAGATAAGACAATGAATTTGTTCACCGTCGTTTTAGCGTTACACGGCAATTACAGAGAACAAATTGGTTTAAGTACAAAATGAACACGCTGCTCGTCCTATTTCAAAACCAGGACTAAATTGTTAAACCTAATACATTCTTTTGTTAAAACGGTCGCTATTGTACAATACTATTTAAGCATTGTAAGCACCGAATACACTATCTAAAACGTTTTTGTAAATCAAAAAAAGTACACTAATTGAATTGAAAACCTCTTCCTGAAGTCTGTTTAAACAACCGGCCAAGTGCGAGTCGGACTTGCGCACACGGTTTAAAACCAAAAACCAACCAACCATATTCCTAGCTAGACTTGCGACTTTGCGTTTGACTTGCTCGACTTTGCGCTAGATTTTAAATCGTGTATTCGGTGTATATATAATAATACACCAACCAACCATGTTTAAAGCCAACGATGTTCTATTGAACACTGTCGGTCGTGTAGCTAGCAAAGCGCTCCTTTTAATACCACGTTCAAAACCGCGTTTGCAATCGTGTATCCCTTCATTAGTAAGTCATTCGTTAGTTAGCTGCCAAAGAAAATAACTGAAGTAACAAAAAATATGTCCCACTTATTTTTAACAATAGCGTTGGTTAGTGTTGATATTTACCGCGGAAATTATCTAAGAAAAAATATATTTTTAATTTTAAAAGACATAATATATCAATAGCATTACATTCATACACACACTCTTTCATAACGAACGACATATCATTAGTACTTATATATTTATTAATTAAGATGTCATTGATATCTGCGAGGAGTATAAAGTCAGTGTGCCAGGTCAAGTTATTTCATTCATTCAGAAAGGAGGTTTTTTATACTATTGATAGAAAAAAAAAGTTATACATACTTCTACATAAATAAATAGCAACAAAGAATACCTACAAAATAAATGGGATAAAAATAAGCTAAGTTCGAAGAATTCTGCCGTTCACACTCCTGTCTCCAAAGGGTAGTGCCATGTCGGTGCACTTACGGTCACAAAAAGTTGCCCTTGGACCTTTTTATTCTAATCAAGCAGGACGAATGCAAAAAGAAATATTTAAATGGCATGTGCTATTTTCGAGATATGGGTTTTCGGAAATCTGATGTGTAGATCTGTATAAAAATCGCTGCCAAGCGACTACATTAATAGGTCTAACTTTACATAATGGTAATCATCATCGAATTTGAAATAAATACATAAATAAAGGACGGACAGATATAAAGAACAAAACAAAATCTAACTGGAACGGGTCTTTGGTACGTAAGTATAACCAGCCAAAGCAATGTTTTAATCTGGCCTTAAACCACGGAATAAAAAAAAAAAAAAAAAAATAAACAGTACCTTCTTCGTGAGTAGCTATTCATGTTTTTATATTGGCTACAAAAGCAATTTATTGAAAAACTCTATTAGCATGCAAGAACATACCATATACCATGCTCACATAGCACTGTGCTAACATACAAATGACCTACAATACCCACCAACAATGTATCCATACATTGATAGACAGCGAGCAATGAGCATCCGCTTAGTTTAAAACAAAGACGTTGTTCAAACATGGACTAGTTGGAACGATAAATGAGATAATGTGCCAAACAGAGCATCGACTTCGCGAAATGATTGACATGAATTTGTAGTATTCGAGTAACCTTGCTCACGTTCAAAGTTCACGGCCAATAATATACAACACAAACTACCGCCGTTGAAAGAATACAAACATATGGCAGAGAATTCAAATCAACACTAACACTAAACATATTTGTTTGTATATCTTTCGTGCTTATTTTTATCAAACAGCTGGATGAAATATGCGAAGACTTGTCTGTCTTATTATCTTTTTATTCATCGACTGTGCCTCCAAATTGTATCTACATCCACTTATATTTTATTTTTTGCACTAAGTATAGAATTAACCTGTGACCAAAGTGGTTATTTAATTTTAGCTTCTTTGAAATAAGTAGGTATATCGAGGATACGTTTTGGTTATTACAACACACCTGTCATAATAGTATGTACTTAATAATTGTTATATTTGCACCAACTTCAGATTTAAATCTAGCCAAGCCTCTTTGCACATGTAAAAAAAAATCATATTAATAAAAAAATAGGCAACGGAATAGTACTGTGAAGGTGCTTGCACGCTTTGCATACGACCTCATTAAGTAGATTGTAAACTTGTATTGGCTGGTTACGAATCTAAATATTAAATATTATAAAACATTTAAACAAAATAAAACAAATTGAGAAAAGAGATGTCAATGGGTCGAGGGCCGTGTTGCCTGACACCTAAGTAAAGGAATTGTAATAATTTTATGATTGTGAAATACATTTAGTCAAGGGGAAACCACAGGCTTTTATTACCAGTAGATACGATCCCGCGTTCATGCTATCAGAGCACAACGCTACTATACAGGGTAAATTTTTGAAAAGGGCTTGGATGGCCAAATCCGAAACTATAAGGAATAGCGAAAAATGCACAAAGGAGTCACGAGCCCGATTTTGATGAAACTTAAAACCTCATATATATACAGGATATCTGAGCTCAACGCTACTGTAGGTACCTACGTAATACGTATACTAGTATAGTATTCTTATATCTGTGGTAATACCTATTCTGTGGCGATACTTATGTTTGATATTCTAGTTTTAGAATATCTTTTCCTGTTTTTTAATAATATATAATAATAAAATATATAATAAGTAAATATCATCTTTCATTCTTGCAAAGCTTCATAGACAGTTTTGTTGCCAAAAGATAAAAGATATCCTTCTATATTGAGATTTGTGATTACGGGCGGTTGTGGGTGGAATAAGATATCTTAGCGGACGTGGCAATTGTCTCAGAGACGTGACACCGACACGCTGTGATCTCACCACTGGCTCACAGGAATTGACAACTAACCTATTTTGTAAAAACCCTACTAAGTATAACCCAAATGTGAAATACTATTAGGTCGCCGCAGTCGCGAAACGTACCGTTACGCTGCAGCATATATTTGAGCGAAGCGAGTTTAAATTCAAAATTCTGGCATCGTAATAACCTTGGTAATTCTGTAAGCTTTTGATGAGTGCAAGAAAATCCGAAATCGGCCGAGTATTCGCCGAGAAACAATTTAACATAAATCGTTTGAAAAATAATTTGAATCACCCAAAAATACTAAATAGTGAGTTTTGCTGGTTTTGTTCGGAGAAGAATATTTTTTACCTGTTACGTAACTAACTCAAATCTGTGTAATGTACGACTGTGCAGTATTACGCTGATTTATGGCATAGTTTAGACTTTAATCTATTTACAATCATTTATTAACTTCGTACCGTAAAAAATTACACTTCCTTTGTTTCGGGTCTAAACCTTGGTACTAAGTCTTTAATTAAAAAAAAATTGTTTTTTTTTTTAATATTAATTTAGTAGTAAATTTTACATTCAAACCTCAAAAATAATAAGTAATTGACCAATGTTATGATATAGTTGGGATGTTTCAAACCTTTACCTTCTATTCTTCTTTATCTTTACTATTCGCAGGAATATTGATTTTAGTCATTAAATGAATGGGTGGAAAGAAATCTGTAACAACAGCACTTAGATGAATCATAAAACTATAATTCGCAAATATCACTCAAGTACCCATTGTTCTATTCTAGTACTTGGCTGTCTGAATTCTAAGAATAATATTATTAGGTTCAATGCTACAGTTATCTGACAATAATTCGAAGAAGCAATTATAGACCTCTAATAGTTAGTACCTATTCAGTTTATTTTTGCTTACAGCTATATTGTATGAGCAATGCGATGAATAAGACCAACTTTTGATCAGTGACTCATACGTTTTAAGAGTAATGCAAGTAATTGAATTTATAAACGGGTTGCATCCAAAATTTTTCATATTGTAAGTACTGAACCACAAATTTTAAATCTAAATAATAGTAAATGTAAATATTTTTAGTCTATAATTATGTATATTTTGTATATTGTAATTCTTATTGTAAATATATGTATTTACTATTTACAGTAAAAAAAAAATACTCGTAGAATACATACTGTTTTAAATTTTATTCAAACTTTAACACTTATAATGTATTTTTAAAAAGTTAATTAGAAGACTTTTTAATGTAAGATATTAAATGCTCGAAATGTGCTCTTAAGACGACGAAGTTTAAAATTCCAACTTGGTAAGTTTAACCAAAAACATAAAAATTAATGACGCTTTGTGTGTATTTTGTTTAAGAAAACGTGTCTTAAACATTAACGAAATTGCCATAAATCTTAACATGTTGAATCTATTATCTCCTGCCTACCTCTAGGGTAAATTATAATTATTTTTTTTGGAAATTCAGCGTCATCTAGTCCAAACTAAGCTATAAGCTTGTGCTATGGGTTCTAGACAACTGATAAACACACTTATATACTTATTAATACATATATTATGCATAGAAAAGTTAGAAAGCACCCTAACTCCGAAACAAACATTTCATTTCATTGGATCACACAAATATTTGATTCGACCCGGGAGTCGAACCCAAGACGCCGGAGTCGAAAGCCGATGCACTACCGACCAAGCCACCGAAGCAGTCAAATTCCTTGTTTAGATAGTAGTAAAGTATAGTTTAATATATAGGTATTTAAGAGTTTTCCGTGATCATGGCGCTTGCAACAGTGCCGAAATATCGGAAACTCAAACCTGGTACATGGTAAATATCCCGATAATTCTAATGGTAAACTATAGTTTAATATCTGTTTTTGTTATGAGATTCTCATAACCGTTTAAAACTATTTCAATTTCGAAGCAATCATAAAAGCTCCAACGAGAAAACACCCGTAAAATTGGCATTATAGCGTGACCCCATTCTCATCTGGTTTTGGCAATTATGAATAAAGATACACGTGCTAATGGATTTCTTAGCACCTTGAGGCTCGTTACTGTATAAGATCTTATTTTTTAACATGTTAGTGTATAGCAACAGTTCGGTACTAATTCAGCTAGATGTTCAAGAATTGTTTCGAAACATTGTGTAAGTCAAGACAAGACTTCTACAAGTTCTAGAATATTGATTGTACAAGTTACACTGTAAAATAAATGGGATAAATTTAAATTAACAGCAAAAAACTTATCGCGCCTCAATTTATAAGCATCAGATAAACATTTTTTACAGCAAATATTTTTTCCTTGCAAATAAACCAATTGTTTAACAAAACTATAGTATACAAGTCATGTCGTGGGTCGGATACGGCAGCTGGGACTGGAGGTGGCCTTGCACAAGTCCGAGGTTCTGTGTTTTCACAGACCTCGGAACGGTCCACCCGAAGGTTCCAGCATAAATGTGGGGGGCGTTAGCATCGGCATCAAGCCCTCGATGAAGTACCTAGGGATCGTACTTGATAGCCGATGGAACTTCGGACCACATTTCCGAAGTTTGGTCCCCAAGGTGACGCAGGCATCGGCCGCGCTTTCGCGACTGATGCCCAACCTAAAGGGACCCAACGCTCCCTGCAGGAGACTGTACCTGGGGATCGTGCGGAGTGCGGGGCTCCCGTATGGGCGGATAGGTTGGCGGTCAAGGGGAACGTGACTCTGTTAAACAGACCACTTCGAACCTTGGCCGTCAGAACCATACGGGGGTACCGCACGATCTCCGGAGAGGCTGCATGTCTCCTAGCCGGGACCCCTCCATGGGACCTGGAAGCGAGAGCCCTTGCGTCATTGTTCCAATGGCGCAAGGAGGCGCTGGAGCGGGACCACAGGCCTGCGTCTCGAGAAATCGAGGACCAGCGGTCCCAACTCCGCCAGGATCTCATGGAGTCATGGAGGGTGCGACTTGAGCAACCCAAGTGGGGTACCACCATCATCGCGGCGGTGAGACCGATCATGGACGATTGGCTGCAGAGGCAGCATGGTGACCTCACGTATCGTGCGACGCAGATCGTTGCCGGGCATGGATGCTTCGGTAGCTATCTGTTTCGCATGCATCGTGAGGTCACACCCCGGTGTCAACACTGCGAGGTTTCCGAGGACGACACCGCACTCCACACGTTGGTGGAGTGCTCAGCGTGGGCGAGCCAGCGCCGGGACCTCGTAGTGGGTCTGGGCGTGGATACCCTCTCGCTGGAGACCATGCTTCAAGCCATGGTCTCCAGCCGGAGTAGGTGGAACGCGGCCGTGTCCTTCTGCGAGCAAGTCATGCTCGCGAAGGAGGCGGCCGGGAGGCAGAGGGAGCGTACCCTCCCCGCCGAGTTCCGTAGTCGGCGGCCAGGGCGCCCCAGACTCCGCGACTACGCCCAAGACTATCGATCTCCATGATCGGGGCCTGAGGACGGCGGGATCGCCATCCGCCGTCCTTACAGAAGCAGGCTAGAAGGGTTGCGTGCTGCAGGGCCTTTGCCCCATAGCACGCAACCAGATTCACTCACTGACGCGGGATAAAACCCTTCCCCCAACGACGCGGGATTCTCGTCCCGACCCAACACCCGAAGAGACCACAGAGGTGGTCAAAGTCCGCCGGGCGCCACTGGACATACCCTCTTCTAGTAACCAGAGACGCCCGGCAACGGACGTTAGAGCGGCCGCGGCCTCAGGCCGCGGAATTAAAAAAAAAAAAAAAAAAAAAAAGTATACAAGTCATCGTGGCTATTTTTTTAAAAACCTAGATAGAGTATTTTTAAATAAATAGCTATGCGTCGCGAACTTAAATTGCTGCTAAAATTAATACATTTTGAGGTAATTATTTGCTGCGCAATCAGTATTTTTGCTTACGAAAGGGATTAGTACAAAACGAAGATGTTTTGATTACCAGTTAATACTACCCAAAATAACACAGCAAAAATTTAATGATCAAGAACAAAAGATTATCATCGTATCTATTGTGTAGAAATCTTTAGCGCAGGTCGTGTTACTTATCATATTACCTGGCCCGGAACACCTTGTTATGCTACAACAAATAATTAAAGAAAATAAAGATCATTTTTTACTCTATACTATAAGTATATATAGAGTAAAAAAATATTTCTTACCTCTTATCATAATACGAGTATCTACCAAATATCCAAAAATAGATAAAAAAAATCGACTGTTGTTTCGGAGGAATACGAATACAAACACTGTAACATGAGACTTTTGTATATTAGATTTAATGAGAAACACCTTACACCAATAATGTGCGGTGCACTTTCAATAAAAGCCCATGTGACAGCGTCCGTGAGTGGCGCCTGCGTCTGCGCATGTCCCCGTCCGTTTCTATATACTAAACACTTATTACAGTTAGTAGGGGGTGTTTCATCGAATCATTTTTACAGCTGTACACACCATAACAAGTGATTTATTGTGAGTCACTTATTTTTGTTTTTCTACCAAAGAGTGTTGTGAATTGTGATTAAGATAATGTATTGCTTGTAACTTGTGTTAGGATAAATAGTAGATTATACAACAAGGGAAAAAAAAAGAAAATTTAATTCGAGTTACGAAGTTGGATCCCGAGAGTAGAGAAGGATTCTAAAGTAGAATCCTGAGCGGAGCGAGGTACTCTACTTTATACCATTGACTGCGAGAAAATAAGGTAAAGGTTTCCAACACCTAATACATTGTCTGATAGCCTGCCAGTTGTTACGTTCAACTTTTTTTTTGTAGTATACTTAATTCGTCTATTGAAACTCGTTCTAAATTCAAATGTCATTATTCACTATGAGCGTTTTATTCACTGTTATCGATGAATAAAGTTCACTTTTTCGAGGGGCACTGGTATATAATAAGTTTGTGTTTAGTCGCCAAGTACCTTGTACGTACTGTGTATTGTAATACTAAAAGTTTATTCATTTTGTCTGCAATTATTTATTATATTAGTGAAATTTATTTCCGTCCGAGACGCCCAGGACTTTAAATGGCTGTGCCATATTGGCTGGCACGTAAGATTTTGTTGCCTTTTATCAACATTTCATCGCAATGCAACGGGTTTCAATTTTTTTTCAAAATTAGCTGCTACTTTTTATTAAACTCATTCGGCCATTTTGGACATAACCCATTATGTGTGCCCGGTGACGGCAATGGGCTTGCCTTCATTACATGGGACTAAAACCTTTTTTTTTAACCGTCGAAAACCGGACGCGGTTACTCAATTCGACATGTTTCTTTTTTTAAGCATAACCACGTAGAATTTTCAGTTACGTAGTCCGATTTTGATTAAGTACTACTTTTTGATGGATTTTATGAACATTTAAAATTTTACTGAAATCATGATAGAATAATGGAAAAACTTTAAAAAATTAGAAAAATTAATTTGTTGTCTATTATTTTTTTCGTTCGCTATAATTATCTTCGCCACTGGAAATACGTTCTGCTTGTAACCAGAGACGCCCGGCAACGGACGTTAGAGCGGCCGCGGCCTCTAGCCTATATATATTACTATAATTTAAATACGCTCCGAGTATTTATTTGCTTAAAACTTCCAGCTTTACAATATTTTATACCTATCAATCAGAATCAGATAAAAAAGAAAATGGATAATCTACCTGAGTTTCTTGCTGGTATCTTCTCAGTAGAACCAACTTACTGAACCATCGAAATAATCATTTTAAAATGGTTATACTTATATGTTATATGTATTTAGTATTTTTATAATATTGCTTGACATAAAATGGTAAAATTTTTACATTTATATGTGCTATTTATCTGCCTAAACTAAATAAACGAAATTGATTATTTGATTCTTAAATCACAATCTCGTCGTCCGTCTGTCTGTCTTATCCGATTTTCACGAAACTTGGCACAAGTGTTCCTTGATTTAATACATTTTTTTCATCCTGAGCTTTTTTGGATTGAGGGGAAAATGGGAAAATGGCCCTCGCTGCTGACTACGGAACTCGGCGGGGAGGGTACGCTCCCTCTCCCTCTCGGCCGCCTCCTTCATGAGCATGACTTGCTCGCAGAAGGACACGGCCGTGTTCTACCTACTCCCGCTGGAGACCATGGCTTGAAGCATGATCTCCAGGGAGAGGGTATCCACGCCCAGACCCACTACGCACTGACACTGACTCGCCCACGCTGAGCACTCCACCAACGTGTGGAGTGCGGTGTCGTCGTCGGAAACCTCGCAGTGTTGACACCGGGGTGTGACCTCACGATGGATGAGAAACAGATAGCTACCGAAGCATCCATGCCCGGTAGGTAACGATCTGCGTCGCACGATACGTGAGGTCACCATGCTGCCTCTGCAGCCAATCGTCCATGATCGGTCTCACCGCCGCGATGATATTTTTTTATTTTAGTTGAATGAAGAAAATAATGTAGGTGAAACGGGACCGTGAACGAAGTCACGGGCATCCGCAAATATCCAATAATGTTAAGCCAATAAAAGTCTTAATACACGAATGAAATTGGTTTAAATGAAACAAATTGTCTAAATGACTCAATTAGTTTAAATTATAATGACCAGGTCCATGTTTACAATAACAATAGGTAGATATGCTCACAGATTTAACTGTCTCAATTCAAGCCCAAAAATTGTGCTACCGTTTTATCAACGCAACTGATCGTTTTAAAAGTAACTGCAAGTAGGTACACCAGTTTTAAAATGTTTTTTTATAGAGTTTTAGAAAACGTTAGCATTTTTTTAGTTGGAACTTCAAACTTTGCATATCAGTCTAATTATTTGAACCAAAACAATGAAAAAACAAAACAAATATACTACATTATAGGTAAAACTGGGCCTTCGTTAAAACCAAAAGGCTATACAGTGCATCTATTTTCTTAATGGCAATTGTCTTTTTGCCGAATGTAATCGAATATAGTAAGAACTAAAATTTTACTTGAATTTATTTTTAATTTCAGTGTGTTACTCTATAGAGCTGTAAAATGCTTTCCCTGCAACAAACGCAGCTTTCCCATCATTCAAATGTAAATTAATCATAAATAATGGGCGGTTATAACAACTCATACTCATACTTCTCATACATACTCATACTTCCAAACCAATGAATATCCGACGAAAGCCGAAGCATAATATGATTACGATACGAAGTACATTAAGAAAATAGAAGCATTGTACCTACAGCACCTACTTATACTATAGTAGTGAATAATGGGATACTTCATCAAGTTTCAATATTCCACAAGGATTACCTACTTTATACTACTATTACATAATAGTCGAACATATCGCTAAAGACATAAGACCAACTTAAATTAAATGAAACAGGCCAATTGTCCTGAAGATATATTTAATTTGCAGAGAACTGATAAACCCAGCTTTGCACAAAATTTTTTTGAAACCCAGATCTGTAAGTAGCAGGTTGTTAATGTTGCTATATCATTAAGTCACATTTTATTAGGACAATTAAGTGTTCCAAAGAGCTTAATTGAAATAAAAATAAGTGCTCGTTAAATTTAAACGAAAATATATTATGTTAGTATTATACTTATGAACCAAATGTCAGTCAATACAAGAAACCGGTATCGTTAAGAAGATTTGAATGAACAAGTAGGTAGTCGTATATAAAAAGTGTAATTTGTAGACTAGTTCGTTATGCTCGCATCTTTATTACTAAACGGTATTTTAAAATTTCAACTACAAATTTACGTTACAATTTTAATATTAAACTGACCTGTCATCCAACAATGTTGATGATAAATGTCCCAAATGTCACTAATTAAACACACACTAACTTTATTATATCTCAATATGTACACTGTAACAGTAAATTACACTTAAAAACTGTTTTAAATTAACCTCAACGGTCAAAATATTTTTAATCAAATGTTAAAAACATCGATACGTCGTCGTTGTTATCAGACACACGAACTATGTTCAAGTAAATGGACGCAGCCGTCTCATGGCATAGCGCGCGAATGAATGGAGCAAGCCTGTGAGCTGTTAATACAGCCAGTCAAGCAGCAGGCGGTATTGGTACAACCTAAACCACTAGAGATGTGGCTAAAGACTTTCAATTGGACGGTGAACCGATACAAGCAAAATTCTCAGTAACGTTTTTTCCGTCTAATTAACGCATGTAATTAGCAAATAATTATTTTAATAATAATAATGCATAAGGAAAATTGGTATTGAAATGTCCCATAACAGTTAAAGGTCGGTACAATGGCGCACTTGTGCACCGTCATCTCTCGAAGATCAGACGAGATGATTATCTGGAAACCACGTCCGGGTGGGTCACGGCCGGTAAACGATTGTGCAAATATGGCTTAAAGATGTATGATAACGTTCTGATGCCAGATGTTCATGTAAATGTACCTCTTTACGTTAGATAAAATCCTTGTACTACAAGGATTATTAGATTCGATCACTTAGGTCCTTCAGAATGTGTAGACAGATTAATTTCAATGGTAAAAATATTTGGGGAACTTGTTACTGTATGTTGTTACTTGTTACTTGTACTGTAGGTCTTAGTGAATGTATTTGTATACCGAATCAAGTGGTGGTGGTAGACCTGGTAATCTGCCACACAGGGCTCCCCTAGTGCAGATACCAGTCTTCCACGAAGGGGCTGTGTATTGCATTGTTATGAAAGCCTTTATACTTTAGACTAGACTGGAATACATGTATAATACCTTTGTGGAAGAGAGAAAAAAATATTTACTATACTTTACTTTACTGTAATATTTTTTAGGTAAAATTACCACAAATCCGGACATCAGACATCTGACCATCGGCAAGTTTTTTGCACATTTGCGACATGCAGGAGTATAAAACTAGGTATGCAATACATTCTGCTGTTGCAATAATTGAGCTGAGTTTGTCGATCCGGGTCGAACTCCTAAACGACTGGACCGATCTTTATGAATTCAGATATATGCACTCACGGTGATGGTCACTATGACCGTGCCAAATTTCAAAAAGATCGGTCCAGTCGTTTAGTAGGAGTTCGATCCCAAACGAAATACACGAGTCGCCTAAGAAAGACTATCACTCAATCACCTGACTATCCCTTCTACGTGAAAGATGCATTGTGGATAGCAACAAATATCACATATCTTTACACAATACCATGGACTATTACTTGTTGTCTAGGAAATGGTACCTGGGATGACGATGTAAACATTGCCCTCTCTAGGATAGTCCACTGGTTTTGTGCTAATAATTTATTATTAAATGAAAATAAAACTAAATGTGTAAGATTCACCTTACCTAATGTAAGACTTGTTAAAACCAGTGTTAAGGTTAGGGATGATATAATAGAATTGGTCGATGACACTGTCTTTCTGGGCATAACGTTAGACTCCAAAATGCAATGGGGGCCTCATATCGGGAAAATTTCGGCCAGGCTTAGTTCAGCAGCCTATGCTGTCAAAAAGATCCGACAACTTACAGACATTAAAACGGCGCGTCTTGTCTACTTCAGCTACTTCCACAGTATCATGACATATGGCATACTACTGTGGGGTAACGCTGCCGATATTGAATGCATCTTTGTGTTGCAGAAGAGGGCTGTCCGGACTATCTATGGAATGGGGTCTCGGGAGTCATTAAGAGATAAGTTTAAGCATATTAACATCCTTACAGTGTATTCACAGTATATTTATGAAATTTTATTGTATACCCACAAGAACAAAAGTAAATTTGTGAAAAATAGTGATAATCATAATCTAAACTTAAGAAATAAGGATAAACTGGCTGTTCCTAAATTTAGGCTTCATAAAGTGAGTAATTCTTTTGCGGGGAACTTTATTCGAATGTACAATACATTGACAACCGAAATAGCAAATTTATCTGTTAATAAATTTAAAAAACGAATAAAACGTAAATTGTGCCATAAAGCTTATTATAGTATTAATGATTTCTTAGATGACAAGGCTGCCTGGTTGTAACACGAATTGCTCCTTTCTAAATAACTCTGTATTAGATTTAAGATGAAATATTTTGGAAAAAAGCCGAACTGAGTTTCTTGAGGGCTCTTCTCAGTCTCGTTGCATTTTGGAACCCTCGGTAGAGTCACACCAACTTTTGACGAATCTAAATAATTTTCTAAAAAATTCAAAGATAATAAACGTTATTTTATTTTATTTTTTATTTTGGGAAAAGTGATTGATCAAGCATTTCAGTCTCTCAGATTAAATTAATGAATTCGTGTAGTTGTAACTTATTGTTAAATGCCGCAACTGGTTACTATACAATGAATTATGCTAGTATTTAAAAAAATTTAATTCTATTTTAATTAAAAAAGTTGTGTTCAAACAGGATTGTCTAATTTATTGCCCTGCTTTTATACTTGTTGTTACCTTGACACTTCATAACCTTTTCATTTGTTTTTAAATTGATACTTAATTTGGTGTTTGTATGCATATTTATTATCTTTACATCTCTTCAGTAAATGTTAGCAAACTCTGTGCAGTATGTAATTAAAATTAGTAGTATGGTATGGTAGTAGGTACAATTCGTTTGAATTTTTTTCTTTAAAAATGTTGTTTAGTAAAAGTGTACACTAAACTACTTTAGCACAAACAGCTATACTTATTAGTATCTTGAAAGATATGATCTCACTTTGTGCTACCTTTGGATAGAAAAATAATGTTGTGTGAATTGAAATTACCACTTCCAGCCCCGTTGCTAAAATAAAATTAGTTTTACCATCACACCATTTTAATGCTAATACTTACCTACTGACTCTTGGGTCATTGGTACACTGTGGTTAGTAACTCAAATGTCCTAAACATTTTATAATTAATATTCTACATGTATAACTAAACAAAATACTAGGTTGGTAGCTATTGGTTATTAGGTCAGTGTTAAATCGATCTGTTAAATGTTGATTGATTTTGTTCCACTCAAGTGTGTGATATGAGTGTTGTGCATGTCTGTTGTATACTCAAGTCGTAACCCCATAATAAATCACTACGTGTTAGACAAGCAAACAATCGGTTTGTTTGTCAGTCCCCAGTCCTCTATACTAACGATCTATCAACGGTTCTCCGCAAAAAACGTCTAAATGTTACAACATTTCAGTTTTTTTAGTAGATAGTATTGAAAGAGCTGTGGGAGGCCTACACTTAAAATTTTAACCTTCTCATTAAATACTTAAAGGGGTGTGTGAAATAAAACTTGTTGGAATAGTTTACTTTGATTTGATGATGTTAATTTCAATTAATTTGTAGCGATACAAAGAACGATTTTTAATGATTCTAAAATTTAATTAAATAGTAATAGAAATCTGTGTGGTTCTTTTTAAAGTATACGAATAAAATAATTGTGTGAAGAACAGGTTACCCGTTCATGTTATTGACTAAGTATGCGGTTTTCAATTATTATTTTCAATTTAAAATTAGATAACGTGTCGAAGTAACTAACTCTGGTTTTTCTGACTATAACGTTTTAAAGAATGTTTAAAAAAAACTTTATTTGACAAAAAAAAATACTGGTCTTTAAGAACTACAAGAAGTCTTCAAATGAAGGCTAGTTCCCTACGCTTTGTAAATCAACTAATTTAAAACTACACCTACAAAATTTTGCAAGCTGGTTTACAGATATTTGTTCTTTAATATTTTCATAATAAAATAGCTCATTCCTTGGGACACACTGCAAATATTTCATAATAATTTTGAATTATTCCGACTTCAATATTATAGCATTCAACAAGTAATAAGGGCGGCGGAACCATTTTAGCCTAGCACTAGCAAGCTGCCCCATTTCTATCAACATACGCCTGAATAAAGAACCCATACTTCCGATTTAATAATGCAAACAACGTCTAAGAATTTTGTGAGCAAATAAATTGTAACAATGTTTATATAAAATAGCTTAATAATTCTGTTTTTACGATATTAATGATGTTATTAGTGTCGGCTAATGTGTTCGGATACAGCTGGATATACATTACGTTCTGAATCTCTGGTGAACGAAATAGTGCCAGTTCTAAAAATATTATATTAAAGTTGTCTTAACCTATGTCTTAACTGTCGTGTGTGTAACGGCTTCGTAGAGCATTATCTCTGTCGCACACTGCCTATGTGACGTTTTGTCAGTCATAATTAGAACATGTTTTTTTTTATTTTACCCGGACCTAAAGCCAACACTTATAGAAAAATTGGTGTATTTTATACACAGAATAAAAATAATTATTAAAAGAAGCAAATCATAATTGTTTTAACAGCTCCTAATAGATACCGGACTGTTTGTATTTCGTGCGACAGAGATAACGCTCTACGAAGCCGAAATTAGCCGATTGTCTCTTTCCAAAAGGTCGATGTGCAATATTTATCGCCGGGTACTGTACCTACTTTGAAACCCACTTGTTTTCAAAACCGTTTGCCCTAAGACCAAACCAGCACGCGGGAGGTTAGGTTGTTAAAATTATCAGTCAATAAAATAGCATAACATAACATTGGTGATTATTGTTCTTCCTACTATACAATTTCAAGTCACTACAATTTCCACCAAGTACTTACCGACAGAGAAGTACCTATCACTACATATTATAAAACAAGGTCGCTTCTGTCCGTATGTACGCTTATATATTTAAAACTACGCAACGGATTTTAATGCGGTTTTCACCAATGAATAGAGTGGTTCTCGAGGAAGGTTTTATTAAATGATTTGTCTAGCGGGCGAAGCCGCCGACGTCCGCCAGTATAATGGTGTATCTTGAAGTTTGCAAATGGATTTATTTTATTTAGTTCCAATAACTGATACAAACATAGTAAACCACAGCGTCGCGTCCCTCGAGGTTTTATTGCAAATTCGGATTAAAATAGAATTTGTGGTTATTCATACATGAGTGACACTTCTTTGGAATTACGTACGTATTTCTAACGAACATCGAAGAGGATTTCAAAACAATGATTAAGCATTATCCTTGTGCTTAATTAGGAAACAATATAGGTATGCTACTTACCTACATGGTATTCTAATTCTTCCCAGTTTCCTCGTTTAATAGTACCTATAGTGTATGTATAACATTTGATTTAGGTTCACATGGGTTTTAATATCATGAAACATTTTAAGTGACACACCGGGAAAACTCCGATTGTAGCAAAATTTATTGTGAAACAACTAATTTATTTTCAGATAATACAAAATCTATAACTTGTGTCTTTAAATGGTTTTCATTGTATACTTACTTACTGTCATCTTTTACCGAGCCTTTTCCCAACTTAGTTGGGGTCGGCTTTCCAGTCTAACTGTGATTCGGCTGCACTTCGATATTTTCCGTGAAGTGACTGCCATCTGACCTCCACAACCCATGGGCGATATCGAAGTTCTGTAGTTAGACCGATCGGATTTTTAAGAGCTCCAACTTCCCCTAACGACTGCCATAAATGTTCGTATGACAACCGGGACCGACGGCTTAACGTGCTCTCCGAGGCACGGAGGGGTCTCAGTGTCTTTAGAAATGGTCACCCATCCTAAGACCGGCCTGACTAGATGTTGCTTAACCCTTGCAATGTATTAATATTGTCGGTTACCACTAGACCCCGAGCCCCTCCTGTATACGTATGTTGGTACATAATATTAAAACAAATCGAGTTGTTTCTCAGTCCAAGTTGCCCGTAATTGAATTAGGTCCAACTCACAATAGGGTACTATTTATCGATTGGTTAGCTCATGTTTAACAACCTGTCAGCTTATCGTAGGGCTAAAGTTTACGACTTATTCTTAGCCCACGGTGTTACGGCCGTGGTAGAATGCAGGGACTATTATAAAATCAACAGTTCCGTCATAATTGTAACAAATCATAAAGTGCTTTAGGTTTTATGGCGCCATAAATACAGTTTTATCAATGTTTTAGTATGCTTTTGTTTAATCATTGACGTACTTCGGAAGTGGAGTGATTTCGTCTATATAAATTTTGTTATGGTCATCATTTAAGCAGAAGTTCAAGTTATTTATATTGGTAGTCTGCACAGCCAAGCCGGGCTAATAGGATGAATGTTTGGGGGTGTAGGTAATTGGTGTAATTACCTGATATCTCTCTTCCAAAGAAGTGGTTACACGACAACCGTAAAAGCGGTTCAAAAGTTTACACATACATAAACATCTAAGTGATCTTTGAGATATTGTTAATGCTAGCTTAATAGTAAGTTCAATTTTTTTCTTAGGGCTCGTTTAAGGAGACGCGGCGCGTCGTGCGGTGCGGTCTGCGAGGCGGGCCGCCAGAAACACAAACATACTGCAATGTTTGGAGTGTTCAAGGAGAAGCGTCTTTGCAAGCGTTTGTTTGAGTTGTAGCATCCCAAGCGACGAGCGTCGCCGCGTCGTACGCGGCAAATATAGCGACAGGCGACGCCGCGGAGTACGCGGCAGGAAAACCAGCGAGTTTCGCAATGGGAGAACGCGGCGGATGAAGCGGCGGGTGACGCCGCAAAGGACGCGGTAAGGAAGTGTAGGAGAGGGAATGACATTCGTGTATATCCATGAAATACCTCATAACCTTTTGTTCTTACTGAGTGGTAAAAAGTTACATATTCTCGAAATTGTTCGCGTTCGGCTGCTCGCGTGGGTTCCGCTCTAGCGGTAAATAAAATACTTTTTAGGTTATAATTATCTTCAAGCAATATATCAATGATGTCGTCCATGATTACAAACAATACACACGTTTGCTCTTTGTAATAGTCGAAGAAGACTGGAAGGACGGCAATAAGCTGCGAGAGTCGCACCGGGTGTCGTACTGAACGACGCCGCATACAAAGCTGCGTCCCACGCGGCGGGTGCAGCGACGTGCGAAGCCACGCCGCTCGCGTCGCTCGACGCCCCGCGTTTCCTTAAACGAGCTCCTGCATTTCTGTTTGAGTTTGCGCGTGACGCGACGCGGGCCGCTTCACGCGCCGCCTCACTATAAACGGTTAAATCGCTCGACGTGCCGCGGCAAGCCACGCCGCACGTGAAGCTCGACGCCCCGCGTCTCCTTAAACGAGCCCTTATAGTCCAAGACGCCCAGAACTTTAATTGGCTGTGCCATAGCGACTGGGACGTAAGAGTTTGTTGCCTTTTATCAACATTCCATCGCATGGCAATATTTTTTTTTCAAAATTACAATACAGCTACTACTTTTTATTAAATTCATTCGGCCATTTTGGACATAACACATCATTATGTGTGCCCGGTGACGGCAATAAGCTTGCCCCCTATAAAGTGGGACTAAAAGTTTGGCAAATTGTGGGTTTCTCGTGTAATGCACTTCTGCCTACCCCTTCGGGGATATAGGCATGATATATGTGTTAATTTTTCTTTTTCACTTACTCATATTATTTATTTATTTTATTGGTAGTTACAAAATCAGTACCAATATAAACTTTATGATGCCACATAATAATGTCCCTCTTTCGATTTTTTCTGAGATGATAGAGGTGCATTGTTTTTACATGATGAACAAACACACTTGTACACTACCCACAACTTTATTTGATTTATTTTGAGCATTATAAAGGTGTTTAACTTCACTATCACAGTGAAGTTTGTTCATCATCATGAATTACTATAGGTTCCACCAAGTGCCAACAATCGAAAGTATATACTGCATTGGTTTTACTTTATTTGTGGAATTTTTAGCTAAATACTCGTACTTAAATGCAACTTTCAAATTTGAAATAGTATTTGCGTTTACCATCTGATATTGCCGGGTAGTAAATAGGTCTTTATTTAATAGTATTTGATACCCTGAGGGTTAGAGGATGTGGTTAGATACTTGGCATCCAACCACAAATGTATTGTGTTTCTATCTAAATAAAACTTAATACGGAATTAAGTCACTACAGTGTCAATTTATCTGCAGCTTATCAGGTTTAAGGAAATAATTGTTAGTGCTCTAGTAGGTAAGTGTTGCTAGACTTGATTTTAAAGTATAGCGCAAAAGTAGGCACTTACCATTCTACATAGGTACAGTGCATTATATTCTGGAAGGTTGTTGGTTATTTAATCACGTGTCAACTGTTAAAAAAAATTAGATGAATATAGGCATAGGCGCAGAATAGGGAATAGTACTTACATACAGAACTTGCACTCCGACGTTAATTAAAGCACCTTCTTTTGTTTACAGAGAACATCATTCGAACGTTAGGGTTGACAGGAAAGTACCAGCATAATTTGACTAATAATTATGATGTTAATGCCTCAATATCAACTCTATGGTCAATGCCGTGTCAAAAACAAGAGACAACCCTTACTGACTTACAAATTCAAGTTGTAAGTAGCTGACGTCACGTATTGTTTGCGATTGTTAGACGAGTGACATGGCCCTGGCACAGGTAAATATACTATAGGTATTTTCTGGGTTAATAGGTACATACTTAGGGCACTTTTTTTTTCTTTTTTTATAGGTATTGGTTTCGCCAAATTGACGCCGCCCGCCTGGTGGTAAGTCGTGACGACGTCTAGCGATTGAGGGCCACTCTCACAGCACACAATACTATAGAGAGTGGCCCTCAACTTGACGACCTACTGATGTGCCTCTTCACGCTCCGCTTAAAGAACCCAGGGTTATATGTGGGAGGAAACACGTGCACAGGCAGGGCATTCCAGACCACTATCGCTCGGCAGAGAAACGAACGCTTAAAACGCTCGGTTCTCGCGAACATGCTATCCACTGTGTGGGAGTGGCATCACTGCCCGGCACGCGTTGTTCGGGATCGGAAAGTAGAGGGTGGGATCAGATTGAAGAGCTCTTCAGAACACTCGCCGTGGTAAATACGGTAGAATGCGGCCAAGGAAGCTATTGTTCGGCGCTGAGCTAGCGGCTCAATGCTTCCCGTTACCTTCGGACAATCTATAATTATTCTGATAGTGTGTTCCTATAGGAAATGAGAATTAAATATGTTCTACTGAATCTCATTTTAAAACCTAACGCATTGTACTTTGTTCGAATCTGTGATGGTTATTCGCGAATATTATAGAATTTTAATGAACCGTGCATTAAATTGCAATTAAAAACACTTTCACATGACTGGAAACTGCACCCACGTCATTGAATCGCCAGGATTCGGGTTTCTGTGCTACCCTACCTATCACCATTTACGTATCATGTAAGTCGCGTTTAACGTGTGTACTCAGTGTGCACCTACCCGAATGATTTGTGAGCTGATAGCTATTTCTGGTAAGCCAAATATTCCGGAGCCGCTTTCGTTTTTGGCTGTCGAACCATAATAAACAAATTGCGGCGGTTATTATAACCATTTGGTGTGGACATTACGCTGAATGATTTTATCGGTTATTGGAATATTATCTTTATTTATATACCTACCTACATTCATAATAATGTGCATAAAGTTCTGTCTCTGAATCTTTACGTATCTGAGTACGTTTTCGTTAATTGGGAATTTCAGTGTGATTACTATACCTACTATGAAAGTGTGTGACCTTATTCTGTGATCTAAATAAACCCCTATATATACGATTCTTCGAGCACATAACAATTTGGGGTTGGAATACATGAGGGTCGAATTCCTTCTGCACCAATATCAAACTTACAATATTAAAATCGACCACGGAAGCCTCTCTGAAATCTCTTTGGAGGCCAGGTAAGCTTTATAAATGCTTAGGTAAAATAGTACATTTAACACTTACCATTTGCTGCGGGTTTCGTGGCTTCCGATGAGCCCTGTGCACCTTAAGTCCAGTGACGCCTTCCAGTACGTCGGCCAGAAGGAGACCGTCAGCACAATCTCTTGCCAACCCTCCACCAGATGTACCTGCTCGCCTCCTAGACCTTGCCCGCTCCAGGTAGTGGTTCGCCCAGTCTGTGTAGATCTGAAGACAAGAGAGTTTTGTTAGAAACATTTAAAAACCAACTATTGCTATTCCTAAATTACCTATCTCAACAACATCGGAATTTATCATAAGTTTCCATACTACATGTTCTTTAAGAAGCGTAAGAACTTGTCAGTTTACCTAATAAGACCTATCGAGCCAGTATTTTGTTCGTAACGATTGTCTGAATTAATAATTTTATCAACAATAGTTTAAGCGTTTAGCAATGTCTCTATAAAGGCGGCGAGCACTCAGACCCCATGACCCCAGTGTCTCACTCAACCCCAAACGGCTCAAATTTGTAATCACCTGCTAGGTTAGCATATTTACGCCGTTTGAGGCCTTCAGCCGATGCAGCAGGAGCGCCGGCACATCCGGGTGTGCTTGGAAGGTTTGAAGGTGCTAAGATGTCAACGCATGTAGCTAAACACTTAATCGATGCTTCTCAGGACCAGAAGGCTGGCTATTTTCTGGCCCAAAGAATAAGTATCGCCATCCAACGTGGCAACACAGCCAGCATTCTGGGAACCTTCCCAGTCGGCAATGACGCGGAGGATTTTTTAAACGATATTGTATAATGTAAATATTTTTAGTATATTGTTATTCTTATTGTAAATAAAGTTTATACTCGTACAATAAATTTCAATTTCTATTATGATCTAAAACACGTAAAAGAACTGAGCTATACTCGGAGTAGTCAGTAATTTGAAATATTTATGAGCGTGCAAATATGCATAATCGAAAGGCACCTACTTATGCATGCCTATAACACTAGACATACGGTACACTACAATAATTGTCAAATAATGTTACAATATGAATCACAAAAACTATAGTCTTGGGCTGGACTAGAACCAGCGAGTGAACCCTTTTCTAGGAGGAACGTTCTACCAACTGACCAAAACAATTCTTGTGGCGGGATAAGTAGGGTATTCCCATCACTCGGTCGTCCACTCGACGAGTGATCTTCCGACTCATGTCCGAGATCCGACTCGAGTGGACGAGAGGAAATACTTTGGGATATCGGATTATAATGTGGTTCTATTTAAGGGAAACAATGTCTGCACGTTGCTGTATTATCACTTGCAATGACTAATCAAGACAGACACAGGACCATATAAGTTCAAAGGTCAGGTAAGAAATTGACACTCACATTTTAACGACAATTTCTCACTCACGTTAACAATAGGAATATAAATAATTCATCCGTAAACGATCCAAGAAGTTGTTAACTTGCTCATACATTGTCATTTACCCTGTAATACTTGAATCATTCTGAACAATTTAAAAACCGTTAATGATGACTTTGAAAGATTGACGCCTACCTAAACCAAGAAAAATCTATTGTATTCAAGTTTACAGTATGAGGTCATCCATGTGTTAATAAGTGTCTCTCAGCGCTATGAATTCTTAAAAGGATTTAGTCATATTCCAGTCAATTTGCAGGAGAATGGGGACAAGTGGTACAGACGCGACTCAGTGTCGCCTCTCGGGGTCGGCTTCACAAGCACAGGATAATACGATATGGTAGATACTATAGATAGCTATCTAAAGGAGATGGTACTACATTATCTCTTACCTAATTATGGTACATGGGGCACACTAAAAGTTTTGCACTTCTAGCTAATCGGAACTATTTGAATTTCGAATGTTATATTTTTTTAAACGTTGCATGCAACCTTCTTAGTATTAAAAATAAACAATTGGCGGGAAATCATTTGTCAATTGTTTTTTATCACACATCAAAGTTCTACGTATGCAACGAAAATGGAATTAAGTCGAAAAGATTTTAGAGCGATGATTTCTTATGATTTTAAATGTTCTCTCTCTCCGCAAGACTGTGCCGCTCGTCTTCAAAATGCTTTTGGGAGAGAAGCACCTTGTTTGAGCACCGTGAGGCGATGATTTGCTGAATTTGAGAGAGGTCGAGTTTCTTTACATGACGAATTTCGTGAAGGGCGGCCTTTAACTGCCATCAACGAAAATAATGTGGCTACTGTTAAGCGGTTAATTGAAGAAAACCCGCGGATTACCTATGAGATAATTCGAGGACTATTGGGGATTGGTAGGAGTCAAATCCAGAAAATTTTACACGAAGAATTGAAAGTTCGGAAACTTTGTTGTCGTTGGATCCCTCATGAACTGACAGCGGAGCAGAAGCGGGCTCGCATGCTATGGTGCTCACAGATGCTACTGAAGTACGACCACGGACATTCTAATGCTGTTTATGACATTGTCACAGGTGACGAAACGTGGATTTATTGTTTTGAACCCGAAAAAAAACAGCAATCTTGTGAATGGGTGTTTGAAAATGAGAACAAGCCAACAAAAGTGAGGCATGCGAGAAACGTTGGTAAAAAAATGATCGCGTTTTTTTCTCAGCTACGGGTCCCATCTGTACAATTCCAATTGAAGATCAAAAGAGTGTTAATGCCGAGTGGTATTCTACCATTTGTTTATCCAGGGTGTTAGAAAATGTTCGCGAAAGACGACCCAAAAGCCGCGTTCTCCTACATCATGACAACGCTTCTTCACACACGGCCAACAAAGCAAAGTCATTTTTAGCTTCCGAAAAAGTACAACTCGTCACCCATCCTGCGCATAGCCCCGACCTAGCACCCTGTGATTTCTGTATTTTCCCCAAAATCAAAGATTCGATGAGAGGTTTCACTTTTACCAACTCCGAAGAGGCAGTGATAGCGTTCAATCAGCACGTAGAAAATATGCCTTCATATCTGTGGTCCTCCTGTTGTAAAAAATGGTTCGATCGCATGAAAAAATGTTTAAAATATAAAGGAGAGTATTTTGAAAAGCAATAAACATAATATTTTGGTTTTAACATGTTGTTTTTTTAAGACACGCAAAACTTATAGTGTGACCTACGTATATGAGAGTGGCCTCCTTTAATGAACGGTTAATGGTTTCTCGATTAAATCTTTAATTAGACCTACGAACACTTAAATCTAAATTATATATAAGATTAAACTTAAGTGTGTTCCTTCCTTAAAGATTAATGTGTGTACAAGTTTAGGGTAGGTATTATGTTTTGAAAGAAAGCAAGAAATCAGTGGCTTACCTATGCGTTGTTATAAAATAACCTAGTCTACTAATTTCTACTGATATAATTTATGCTTTCGATTGTCGGCACTTGGTGGAACATATAGTAATACATTATGAAATAACTCACTTGTAAGTACAGATATTGTATTGACCTGACCGGTTTCGCTCTATGGCATTTTGAAAATATACTTACCTACAATAAATAAATACATACCTTTGAAAATACCATAGAGCGAAACTGTTCAGGTCAATACAAATAAAGAATTTGTGTAATACCTGTACAAGTGAGTTATTTCATAATGTATTAATTTCTACTTAATTGACAAAGCATTGTCTTATAATTACTAGTGTGTACAAGTACAAAATGTATCAAATTATGTTGCTTCGTAGGCAAAGTTCAGTTTTAGACCCTTTGTTTTGGACAAGCATAGATGTAGTTTTCTCAGGGGGATTTTCATGTTTTAAACTGTTTTAGAATTACTTGCTATAAAAGTATTTGATAACAAAACTTTCTAAAATATTTTTTCCATTATTTAGACAGAGACGATGCAACGACCAGGATGACAAAGACTGGCTAAAATTGGTACAAGACGGAGAACGGAGTTGGAGGAGGCCCTATCCAGCACAGGCAGCGACTATACAACCAACTAGACACCGCATTACAGGCGACGCACTTCTGGCAATGGTTCCGGCGAATAAATCATAACATAGCATTACAAATACACTTCCGCGTTTGTGTATTAAATATTTGTAAAATAAATATAAAAATGACTACTTGCACAAAAAAAATGGTGTGGTATTAATACGCAGAAATCAAACTTTCGCAAAGACGGAATTACATTTCATCGGTAAGTTAAATAAATACATTACCTTATCTCTTAGACATTTTGTTCCGTAAAAGAATTGACGGAGTTCATTTTATACTGGTTGGCGGAGAGTACATGCAACGAATTGCAATATTCATATCTCTTTCTAATGATGATGATGATCTTGATGAACTTTTTTTTCTTCTCTGGCGGTCGCCATATATCGAAACGGGTTATGGTCGACCAGCTGATAGGGCTGGCTTCGGGTTGATATAACCCTTTCATAACATCCTGTATATCGTACTAATTAAACCCGTCACTCCCTAACACTACTATTTTACGATCGCGCGTTATCGGTACCTATGACATTTGTAAGACCAATCAAAAAGCAGTTCATCGCCTTTTCCCCGCTATTCCTACCTCAGCTAGCTGCCAGAATTGTTTGTTCGTAAAATATGAAACAATAGGTGTCTAGTTGGTTTTATAGTCGCTGAGCACAGGCTAATGAAAAAGATTAGTAATATAGTTACTATGTATGTATGTTACATGCAACTCACGGCATTTGATTAGTAGGAACCTACATTATTACAGTGTAACCCTAATTTTCGTCCATTGAATTGATGCAAATTTGAGCGCTTGGTGATTATTACCCTGTATTTTAATAATGCATGTAATCGTTACACAGTAATATATTATGTAAGTGATCAGCAATATATTATTATGTAAGGCTGTATAATTATTTGTTTACATGACTCGGCACGTTTTATCGATCATTGTAGACAAAGGGTCTAACTCAATGAGATGGTAGGTATATCGATAAAACCTTTTGTTTTTGCCCAAAAAAGTACTACGTAGTTCACGTAATAGAGTGCTAGATTATTATTTATTAATATTATGTATTATTGAATACATCACGCATATTACCTCAAGGGAAAAACCGGCCTAGTGTATGTCGGACCACGCATTGAATAGGGTTCCGTAGTCACCCATTAGAGCCACTATAACTGCTACCTCCTGAACTAACAAAGTTATCTGATTCGTTATAGTTTTCTGCAAAGTTCATAACAGACTACCTCGATGATTTTTTTCAGATTTTTCGAGCTAACCGTTCAGCTTTTAGAGGGGGGACGGGGGGGGGGGGGGACGCTCTGTTTTATTACAAATAAAATGGGCTATAAAGTAGAATATCTCGCAAATGGACACCTGAATCAAAAAAATTGTCTTAGCAACCCCTCAATGTTTTTAAAATACCTATCTAATCATACCCCACACTATGGGGTAGACGCGAGAAAAACAAAATTATCCCCACTTTACATGTTGGGGAGGTACACCAAACAAAAAATCTTTTTATAATTTTATTATAGCAGTTTGTCGGCGTAGTAAATGCACATATTATGTACATATAAAGCACATATGCACATATAAAGCCGATGACAGACGTGACGTAACTATAAGGGTTCTGAGACTTGAACTACGGATTACGGAACCCTTTAAATATTGCTCCAGTATCGTTTTACTTTGCTATCTTTTAGCGCACACATAGGTACTCGTAGTACATTATAGTTTTTCCCCATAATTAGTATGTACCCACATATATTATTAAGTATATATTATATTATTATAATTTGCTGCCTAAATCTATTGCATTGGGGGTTACCCTGTTAACATGTGACCGTAATAAATAAATAAAAGGTTCCCATGGAATGAAATAAGTAAAATGAAACTAAGAGTATTTCACGGAATCTCTTTCTTAAAACCTAACACATTAATAAATAATCATTAGGTACATCTGACCAGTTTTATTCCCGCCCTAAAATCCAAAGCCACCCAGACATTGCGGTGTCATGGAAAGAACATGGAACGATCATCGTTTTTATTTTTTTCTAAAAAAAGATACATCGACTATATTTCAAAAGTTACCCATACAATATAAAGTGACAATACAAGCATTTAATAAACACGTCCATGTATAAGCCATGTCGCGATGGAAGATACAAGATACGAATATTGTGGAACTCTTATTATAAATCAATATTCTTCGATCATATCTGTTAATCGAACACGTTAATTGTATAATCATGACTAGCCTTGACTTGGAAGTTCTTCCATCGTACAGTATGAGTGGTATAAGTCCGGTCGCCTCAATTTCTTCTTATCACACGACTGTTTATTCAAATCGTTTTGAATAGCTTTCGATTGTAATAAATCTGGTGATAGGACATTTTTATCGCCGTAATCTATGTCGGGAATAGTTTGTATCCGCTTTTATCAATAGTCTCCCAGATCTCTTTACAGTTTTTGTAATATAGCCGCGGCGATTGAATTGTACCTCAGTTTCTAGCAATCTTATAATAAGTTGCTTAATATTAAATACATAATTTAGTAACATCTGTCATTTAATAAAGTAGTTAAAAGACTAAAGCCCAAAACCAATCGTCGTAGACGTTATAGGCACACATACTTAATTTTATTTACATAATAATCACTATTGTAACTATAGGGTTGTGTTGTCTTATCTTAAGAGAGATTTATACTGGGCTATCAATATAAATCTCGTTGATGGTGCCATGGGTTAAATTTGTCTTGTGTGTGATGAACGAAATTGACGTCATCGTCGTTTTGGTTGCGGTTAATTTGCAAGCTATGGTTGGACAACAGGTCGTACAAAGTTATAAAACGCATTGCATAGTAAGTATACTGTATAAGTGACAGTTATGCGTTTTATAGGCTTTATTACACGCAACTACCTCAGGAGATAGTTCATCTTCTTATTTCTCATTCATTACATAATAATATAAATATAATCACGTGTCTCCAAAAGAGTAAACGCATATCTCACCATTGATAATAGATCTCGTAAAGGCAATACATAAGTGAAAGATAGAGGAGAAATCGCAAGATTCTCAAACTCTAAGATCAATGAGCAGGGTTTTGTCTCAAACCTGTAATTAATTTATTCACCCTGTATTATATCACTCACCAAAAGTTTGTTTGCCTTAAACAAACGTAATTTAGGGTAACAATGTGGCTAGGTAAGTTTGGAGGTCCCTAACTCGCATCGAACCAAAATAAACAAATCCATTCTCGTGCTCTGTATGAACGTAGCAATGAATACACACCTCCCTCTCATCTTTGTTTTAGCAAATATCATATATCCAAATAAAATTTTCCTCAAATATTCGAGAATAAAACAATCAGGAAATTTCATCTAAATAAAAATATCAATTTCTTTATGCGTAGATTTAGTTGATTGGTTGGTTGATACCAAATGTAGTGAAGGAAATTATGTGACTGAAACTTTCTGCGTTATCATTGCTTCAATATTTTCCGCGGAGCGACTGCCACATTGGACATTGTCACACAAAGTCGTCTAGCCCAAATTAAGCTAATATAACCTTGTGTTATGGGATCTAGAAGATACTCATACTTACTCGTATATATTTCTAAATACATACATACTAGTAGTTTTGCGAACAGTAGACCTCGCGTTATTTTTGGGTCCCTAACATCCTTTTGGGACATTTCTCCCCCATTTTCCCCCCAATCGAAAAATCCCTTCGACCAAAGTTGTGCCTTGCAACAAAGAACACTTGTGCCATATTATATGAAAATCGGCTGAAAAATGCGGCCTGTAGACCGGAACTGACACACATACATACATACAGACAAACAACGCCAAATCGGCCAGTCCTCGAGTTGAAACTGAGACGCTTCGCTCGCTACGCTCGCTCGGTCAATTATAGATTGAAGACACCCAAACTTCGAAAACAAATATTTGTGGATCACACAAATATTTGATTCGACCCGGGAATCGAACCCGAGACTCCGGAGTCGAAAGCCGATGCACTACCGACCACGCCACCGAAGCAGTCAACTCTCTGACCTCAACAACCCATAGGCGATATCGTAGCTCTGTAGTTAGAGACCGTCCGATTTGATTTGAGGGCTCCAAGTACCATATTTGGAGCTATGCGGAACAGCGAAATATATTCTGTGGACTTATAATGTTACTTTTTTGTAAAGTTAGTTATTATCCAACCTGCCCTATTTCTAGTCTGGCTTAGTGATATCATCCTACATGAGCAATAAGCAACCATGGATGTAGCGAATTTAATTTTAAAATTCGATACCAAGAAAAATATAAGACAATTGGGCCAATGAAATACTAATTGAGGCTAAAAGGTAATAATTACTGACTCAATTGCATTTTCTATCAAACTTTGATTTTACTTGACCCAACTGAATCCTTCGTTTAATATTAGTTACTTAAGCTTTGAACTCATTAATTTACATAAAGAAGTTGATACACTCTTGATTGGTTTATGATGAATATTCGTGCTAGTCAATTAGTATTCAAATTGGATGTTACGCTAACATGTAGGTTCACAAGTTGACTAAAAATAACGCATGTCCACCAATACCATTGGCAAAATGTGGCTCTACCTATAGAGCCGGGTAAACGAGTGTAGCGATATCTAATTTTAATATGAATACCTTGCACCTTATCCTATACCTAGTTGTAGAATGTAAAAATAGTTTTTTGTAACACATTATACTCCCTATGCCTCTTCCAAATGACTTGTCACTAGAGTTTAGAGAACTTAAAAGCGTTTAGTGCGGAAGCCGAATGAGGTCGCGAAGCTTTTAATATACCGTAGCTGGGTGCGACCGAGGTGCGACTGCACTGTGAAGGTTTGAACGTATTTTTAAAATATACACACAAAGTTAATACTATCAGGCGTTACTTTTCGGAAGTCCATAGTTAAATAAAATAAATCTAACTACTTTGCAATATTCCGCCACATGCAAATT
The DNA here is from genome assembly GCA_963556515.1 of Nudaria mundana. NCBI lineage: Eukaryota > Metazoa > Arthropoda > Insecta > Lepidoptera > Erebidae > Nudaria > Nudaria mundana. The sequence goes on along the minus strand of OY748289.1, from coordinate 15,138,575 downwards.
ACCCAACTCTCGTATTTATTCATGCACAAGTCCGCCCTCCAATCCCACTTAGGCCGAAAGAATAGAGAAATAATTTTGAAAATAGAATAAATATGAGAGTTGTGTTATCGTGCAAAAAATAATAAAAAACCTCGACACGTGTTTCGCCCCCAACCAGGGGCATCATCAGGAGATGTCGATGGCTCGGCGCACGGCGACCGAATGAGCCACAACTCGTAAACCGCACCTATTTATATCCTAGGTTTTTTATTTCTACCCACAACCATAATCCCAAATTATTTTATGTCTACCCACCACCGTTGTTTGAAAGACGTATACCTACCCGCAGCAAAGGGGAAGAGGCGAAATTAAGTTGATCATTTAAAATATTAGGGTTCAAGCGTCTATGTTTCTAGATTTCTACAATTAGGAACAATTTCCAAAACCGAAAGCCTCAGTCCTTTGTTGCAGGTGTGCAGAACGTCATAAGTGTGAGGATTAGGTAGGGAGTGACCGGAGTCCAACAAATGTTTTGCGAAATGAGACCGTTCTGGGCGATTGTTTCTAAAAGCTAATATATGTTCTTTATACCGCGTCGCGAAGCTACGGCCGGTTTGGCCAATATAAACACCCTCACAATCCCCACACTTAAGCCTATACACACCTGACTTCCTGTCATCCCCAATTTTCTCCTTAACATTGCAAATGTTTCTCCGGATAGTGTTGTCCGTTCTAAACGTGACATGAATATTATTTTTACGCAAAATTTTGGCAACTTTATCAAATATCGGACCTAAATAAGTTAGACTAGCTCTATACCGATGGACGTCACGATCCGGGGGAACAGCATATAGTAAACTACGCGTAATTGAGGCTCGCCGCCTTCCAACTAAGTTGTCCACAAGCTTGGTACTGTAACCATTAGATTTAGCAATTTGATAAATAATATTTAATTCGCGGTTAAAATTTATTTGAGAAAGCGGAACCGAAAATAGCCTGTGAACATAGCTGTGGAAGGCGGCAAGCTTGTGCTGCCAAGGATGACAGGAAGTAGCAGGAATTACTGTGTCAGTATGAGTGGGTTTGCGAAAGATCCGGAATTCATGCCCACCCTCATTTCTAGTAATAGTCAAATCTAAGAAATTTTTGGACCTATCCTTCTCTAACTCGAGTTTGAATTTGATTTTAGGGTGAACACTATTCAAATGAGATAAGAAATCCCTAAGTTCCACATCGGTGCCCCGCCAACACAATAATATATCGTCAACGTACCTATAATAATAATGGATGTTTTCGTTACCTACAATGTAACTATTTTCAAACCTATCCATAAAAACATCGGCCAGAAATGGGCTCAAAGGTGAACCCATCGCCAGTCCATGCTTAAATAGATAGTACTTGTTGTTGAATTGAAAATAGTTTTGGTTCATGCATAAAGAAGTTAAATCGATTAGCTCAGCCGCCTCCCCTGGTTGTAGACGCTGTTTTTCAAAAAGATCTTTAAGTATTGTTAAACATTCCTCGTAAGGGACATTAGTAAACAAGTTATCGACATCCAGTGAAAGCAACCTTGCATTAGGGGGAAGCTTGATATCCCGTATACGATTGATTAAGTCAGTGTTTATCCCGAGAAAGGTAGATAGAGGCGTTCATGGCCACCACATTTCGCCAATCGAGGAGAGATCATTATATTTTTTGGACACGGAGTACTTTTTACATGCATTTTAAAGGTGTTTTGAGTTTTTATAATTTAAAAAAAAGGTGCAAAAATATTTCGAACCCTTTCATCCTCACTTGCACGCGGTGCACTTGCCCATCCACTTAAAAGTGGATGTACCTATATTCTGCCTCTGCCTCTTTGGAAAACAGGTGTGACTAGATGTGTGTATTATAATTATTTACTATGTATTCATCAGTATTCATCACATCACACAAAAATATTTACACAAAAAGTCCATTGCACCATGACATTGATAGTCGTCGATATCAACCCGCCTTGCCAACTACCTGCCAAAAATATATCAGGTAGAGTAGATATTTGTAAGAACTTAAATAAGATACAATATTAAGCACAATTTATTCAATAACTCTTATTATAGTATAATGTGGGATGATACTATCATGATACTAATCATGTAACGTTGTAGAATTACCGAACACTATTCTGAGGAAGAGTTACGTAACTTGTCATCCATTATTTCATCATCAATGGTTTCTATTTATGTAACTTAGAGAAAGAGTGTCCTACACAAGCCCCTAATCTGCCAAAGTTCAAGTAAAATATATGTTTAGCACCTAAATTATAAGTCGGTACCGTGACACGAATTTTTATAAGGTTAAAAGAATTACCCCCTTATTTATAGTGCATTCATTATAGTTCATCAGAGGTTTCAAATAGGTACCCATTGTCATAAAAAAGGGACATAATCTGTTCTCTTGTACACCTGATAGAGACAGAAGATTCTCTTGAACTATGAACTTTTCATTATGAATAAGGGGGTTAGTGATTAATAAAAAAAACTAAAAGCAAATGAGTTAGTCGTTTCTAAAGCAATCTTATCACCTGTACGATGGATCTCGTTTGCCGTGTGACGTCATCGGTGGAGCCCTGGATAGATCTCGGCGCCCTTATACACGTGGGTATCATTATGCACCCTTCAGTTTACCCAATGTCACTGACATCTCATTTTGCCTACTTACGAAATATTTTTATTGAAGAAAATAACACTCACTGAAGTTTGAATTCACAATCATTTTAAAAGAAATACTAAGTAGGTACTTCTGTGATCTGATTTCAGAAAAATTGCAAGAAATAAGTTTTATTTCAATACTCTGTAGATATAAGTAGTAAGTGTAGTAACCAGGGTGGAAAAGGATTGCTTATGGATGAATGGATATTGACAAAGCAGATAATTGTATAAAGCGAGTGGGAATGGACAAATAAATAAGGGTCCAAGGCGTACATAGTTGCGACCAAATCGCTGATGTTTTATAAAAGGTCTTAAAACTACTCATACCCGGCGAATGCAGACGCTAATAAAAGTTGAGGAAACGAAAGAAGTATGACAGGAGTGTAGTAACTGAAAATCTGCTGTATCTGCCTACAGCAGTAGTAAAGAGGCGTGATTTAACTTTCCACTGAAATTGCTATTAAAAAATCCACTTATTCTGATAAACCAATATCGCGTTTCACGTCAATATGTCAATAGTTACAGTATAGGTACCCATTACCAATGGTGATTTGATAGAACTCCAATGCTTAAGTGACTATGCTATTGACTTAGACTACTTTAAAATATTTATCTTAATAAATCTACACATTCAACGTACACTCTCCTGACAAATATATAGCTCCATATTTCTTTTCAAACAGAAAGTAGCTATTTCTTCTATTATGACAATATTTAGAGATGCTGCGAGTGCGACACAATGATGAATGTAAACCAATATACTTTGACCTAAGCATTCGTTTGTTTATTTTGAAGAACGAGGGTACAAGTAGATAGCCTAATGTAGTATTCTGAAGTCCATGAATGAGTGGTTGCATACGCGAGTTCGTACGATAAACTTCTCGGAATTATTTACTCTACGATTGGCGCCGTTTGGCCTACGTACGATCTGTAGGTGTATTATATTCACGATATGGACTTAGAATAGACGTGCGCGTGGCTACGAGATTCTATTCAAAATCGTACTCAGATGTGAAACTGTCAGCTGCTTTGGAGTTCAATGACCTTTACGATTACCTACCTACTATTAAAAACCTTATTACCTATTGATACTCCTATGTAGGTATAATGTTCATCTAATGTATGGATGAATTTCACTGATATGTTATGCACAAGCAAACTAAATACCCTTATTGTCTGATCGTGATTCTTATGTGTGAAACTCACAAAACTATCAAATTAATCTACGAGTAGGTAAGTTTATTTATTGAATTCGTAATTTCAATTACATAATGTCTGTGTTATCAATTTTCAGTACTATATTTACCGACTTTGAAAAGGAGGAGATTATCTATTATGAATATTATGATCGTCTGTATTATTTTTAATGCCAGCTCACCGATATTTCAAACAATTGTCCGAATGATGGCCCGATTTGTATATTCTTGGTGTCGACTTCAAAGAGTTCAGTAGGTATAGGTAGCCCATTTTAATAACTTATTGAGAGAGTTTAGATTCAATTAATAAGTGAGTTATTACCTACTTACTTTGAGTATTTTGTGCATTTGTCGTCGGTTTATTTTTCAAAAGCCTTTACACTTTCATTCAATTAGAAGCTTATTCTTCAGTCTCCATGTTTTTACTAACAAACTAAAAACTGCAAATGAAGAAATATACTCCAATAGTACAAAGTAATATTTACTCATTAATTGGCTCATTGCCCACTAGCACGGAAACTACTGAAACTTGGCAAGGATTTCTTACTAAACAACATTAGTTTCCTAGCACGATTTCATAAATAGCAAGAGGTTTATTTAATGATTTCGACTTCGAAATTATTTATTTATTCATTAAATTAGAAAACAATTATTTATTTACAAACAAATTCAAAAGTTTTCTAAAAAAAAGTGTGATTCAAGTATTTTATTGCTTTGGAAAGGTAGCATTACCAAGTTGAACTTGAGGGAATAGGTACAGCTCCTTAACAAGAAGGGCGACGACTTTACCTACTATTACCTGCCTTTAAAACTCTCCCTAGCATTACTCGATTTGTTCAAAAGTTACACAATTTAATGTTAACATACTTTTTTTTAAAGAACCCTATAAGATTCGCAAGTAAATACGATCCACTAGCATTCCTATAAACCCCTCCAGTTAAGCTAAAAGTGGGTCCACGTCAGTAGCGTGGTGACGGGGATCGAACTCACGCCGCCGGAACATAAGTCCAACCCCTAAGCCACCAGGCTACGAACGCTTAATTTATTTTTAAACTATAAAAACAATTGAAACAGCTACATACAGGCCGACATATTTACGAGTAGTGTAGGCGCCCAACAATTACTTAGATCGAGATGAACTAGAGCCGGCATTGAAACAATAGCGAATAGTTTAGTGGGTGGGCTAGTTTAATATTTATTTATGTATTACTTTTGTCTTTATGCACCTCACGGTTTAAAGCGAGATGCTTATTTGATTTTAATATTAACACAAGATAATGAGATAATATTTACATAATTGGTGGCAAGATCCTTGTAATGTTCAAAGTTTGATACTGTGGTGGTACTGTGGTCGTCTGTGTGTATAACGGGTTTGGCAGTCTTGTCAGTTTTGATCTAAATAGGTACCTACTACTCGAAGCTTAATTACATACTAAACCGAATCTAACTATACCTATTATCTTTACTTATCGATACTAGAGTAGCTATAATGCTTAGTGATACCTGTTCTTGAAAGTACATTAAGCTACAATTTTCATGTTTATTAATTTGAGCAGTTGTGCTCTGTAATTACGCCTATAAGTTTTCAGCCCACTTACTGTTCGCAGGTCAGGCAATCATTTAGAACGTCTGTGAGTAACTTGACTCGACGCCTACCTCGAAACGGAAAAGTGTCCGTAATCAAAAGAATGAAAAGACATAGTTATCACAACTTAGATTCAATTCATAAACAAAGCTAAGTATCAAGTTTTGTCCGATAAATTTGTAATCTGGGGAAAGTCCTCGATACTTACTCTTTTTCTAACTTGAAATGTTTCTGTTTTACGACAATTATTATTAAGTACATAATCTAATGCCTGCGAAGTTACAACGTGTAAATATCTGGTTTTAAATCTATGTCTATGAACTCCACAGTTAGGAATAAGTACATTATTAAACCGGCCTTAGACAGTTTATCGATGACGTTATATATAACTTTCACCCAACTTATAGACGTGAATAAATTTTCTAGGATTTAATTATACTATTTGAAAACTTAAGATTTTGTTTATAATTTCAACTTACAATTTGTACTATCTTATACATCCATCATCCATCCATTTACGCTGATACTATTAATGAGATAAATAAAAATGCTGAATGAAACATTTTGAAGTCGATAAATTTGTCTTCTTACATTTACATGACATTACATTAACACGATTTTAGATTTAATTGACATGTTTCAGACTCTTGATCATTTAAAAATGAGTTCACTATACTAGCTAAAATATTACATAAAACAGATTAACCTGATACTGGAAATTATGTATATAATAGAACAGCCATAAAGCTCATACAATTTGGTAATCATTAGCGACGTGCCAAAAGAGAAACTGCCAGAGATTATTAGGTATAATAAGAACCGACGACATAAAAGAAATTGCATGAAAAACATAAATACTGGTAAAGCACAATAAACAGGTGCCTATAAAAAGATTAAAAGCTTTGAGCGGTAAATATAAAAGGGAATAAAAGTTGTAGAAGCTATGTCGACATTTTTACCGTTAATAAATACAGTTTATTTACGTTTTGTATAATTTTTGATCGTAAGCTTTTGTGACACTACAGTTAGCCAATCTCTGCTTTTCTCCTTAATAACTTTTACTGTCGATTGACGGCACTAGGTGGAATCAGCTACACATATTGCACAAAAACACATATACTTTTCGTGTCCCTTCGTCCAGCATACTCACCATGGAATCCTGATATTTCATGAATGCCAAAAAATTGTGCTGAAATAGTGCTAATTAGTGCCCAAAGGAAAAAAATAGTGCTCTTATACTTAAGAAATTACAGCCATAGTTCGATGAGTATGCAGGACGAAGGTTTCGCCCAGCATACTCACCTCCGTTTGTCGAATCTGTGTACGCTTCAACCATAATTCATACTTAAAAAAATTGTGCCCAAATAGTGCCAAATGGTACCCAAAAAGAAAAAACGGTGCTCTAATAACTCCGGAGTTATAGGCTTCGTTAAGTGAGTATGCTGGGCGTAGCTACGCGAATACCGAACGAGCTATAGGTACAATTTACGGCTTAAAAAATTGTGCTTGAAATAGTGCCCAATATCAGTCCAATTTTCGTTTGACTTTTGACCTAGAAAACCATTAAATTTAATTGTAAACTTCTACATACTTACGTTGAATGAGGTACAGTCGTTCACACATGTTTTAAGATAAATATATTAAAAATTCTTATGGTGGGCGGTTATGTGATTGGGAATAATTGTGGTATTTTCTCACATATCAAAAACTGTCGATTAAATGCTAATTTAACTTATTTGAATTCTTATTAATTATTTTTTTGTTTTTTTTTATAAATAAATGAAATTGTAAGCGTAAATGAAATCTACTCGTATTCCTTCATTGCTTGTAGGGTGAAATATTTCCTAAAAAAAATGTCTGGGCACTAATAGTCTATTGCAGCCAATAAAATTAATAAAATAGGTACCTACCTATTTTATTAATTTTAGATCTATTTGAGATCTTGAAAATTTGTAAAAAGGAAATACGTAGGTCACACTATAAGTTTTGCGTAACTTAAAAAACATACATAGCATCATGCCTTTTTCCCCGATGGAATAGGCAGAGGTGTGCAAACACACCCACATCTCGCCAGTTATGTTAGGTCCCATGTAATAGGGGGCGAGCCTATTGCCATTTACTGGGCACAAGTTCCAGACTGGGATAATTGTCTGGGTAAAACTCTAAAGAGAATTATACATTATCCACCAGACCCGGAAATCGAACCCGAGACCTCGAGCGTGGCAGTCCGTACATAGTACCATTGTGCCACCGAGGTAGTCCTTAAAAGAATTTAAAAAAACAACATGTTAAAACCATACCCCACATCCCGACTAATTCACCTTACAAAAAAAACAAAATCCTAGTGTGTAATAAACTAAGAGCAATTCTAGCAAAATTTTCTATAATTAAATATAAAATTCCTTATAAAACCCTCCTCATTCTCTATAAATCGCTAGCAGAATCCATAATTTCATATGGATTATCAAGCTACGGAAGGACTCGGACTTGAGGGGCTCGTGGTCTAGTGGTAACCGACAATATTAACACATTCCCAAGGTTAAGCAACATCGACTCAGGCCGGTCTTAGGATGGGTGACCATTTCTTAAGACACTGAGACCCCTCCGTGCCTCGGAGAGCACGTTAAGCCGTCGGTCCCGGTTGTCATACAAACATCTATATGGCAGTCGTTAGGGGTAGTTGGAGCCCTAAATCGAAAATCCGACCGGTCTAACTACAGAACTTCGATATCGCCCATGGGTTGTGAAGGTCAGATGGCAGTCGCTTCACAGAAAATATCAGTTCAGACGAATCCTAGTTGGACTGGAAAGCCGACCCCAACTGAGTTGGGAAAAGCCTCGGTGAATGATATCAAGCTACGGAAGGACATTTAAAAGCCACCTTGACCAAATATACGTACTTCAATTAAGAATCCTAAAAGAAATTGTTCCTGAAAATATAAAAAAGAATTACACAAATGACTATCATCAACTCTTCCAGTTCTGCAACATAATACCGATACATGAGAAAGTGAAATTGAACATACTTAACGAAGAGTATTTCAATAATTTTAAAAACCCTAAATCATCGGAGGACACTAATCGTGTAACCCGTAGTGTCACTAATAAGAAACTTTCACTACCTCGCTATACGAACCTGTACGGGAAAAGAACACTTAAATTTATAGTATGTACCCCATTTAATAAACCAACTTCCTGTCCCTCAAAGATAGAATCACCAACAAAAATTTAAAACGAAATCTCAAAAAATATTTTCTTGCAAATTAAAATAAATAATTACTAAATGTGACTTTTTAGTGATGGAGCATTCTGTATAGTCACAGCTATGCGCTGTACTATGGTACCTACATCTATGTGCGGCCGTTGCTCGAAGTGGCGGAGGCGGTTGCGTCCAGTGTGGTGTCGGCTCACTCGTCACCGATATGGGCCAACTTTACATTTTTCTACCTCCCATGATAATATTCATTAGGTGCTTAACGTAAAAAATTGTGCTTAGAATACCTACATTAGAATTAATAAGATTGACGACCCGAATGCACGGTAATACTCGAAGGAGTTTTTGTTGCATCGTATTATTGCAATTCATATGTATGTGTTTTTCTTGTAAGATTTATATAAATAAATAAATAAACATAAACACAGACACGTCAAATTTCCATCGTTTTTGCGTCGGGGGTTAAAAAATTGTTATACAAAATGTAAGTTATTAGAAAGTTTTGAACTCGAATGTACTAAATCTAATGTTATGTAAAAGTTTACAATTAAATTTAATGGTGTTCTAGGTCAAAAGTCAAGCGAAAATTGAACTGATATTGGGCACTATTTCAAGCACAATTTTTAAAGCCGTAAATTGTACCTATAGCTCGTTCGGTATTCGCGTAGTGAAGTGAGTATGCTGGGCGTAGAACCTACGCCCAGCATACTCACTTAACGAAGCCTATAACTCCGGAGTTATTAGAGCACCGTTTTTTCATTTTGGGCACCATTAGGCACTATTTGGGCACAATTTTTTTAAGTATGAATTATGGTTGAAGCGTACACAGATTCCACAAACGGAGGTGAGTATGCTGGGCGAAACCTTCATCCAGCATACTTATCGAACTATGGCTGCAATTTCTTAAGTATAAGAGCACTATTTTTTTCCTTTGGGCACTAATTAGCACTATTTCAGCACAATTTTTTGGCATTCATGAAATATCAGGATTCCATGGTGAGTATGCTGGACGAAGGGACACTACTTTTCCAATGTTATAATTTTATTTTTACTGGCCGGTTTCACTAGTGTTTTGATGTCCTTATGAATATGTTGTGCGACATTATTGTGATTTATTGATATTATTATGTTATTTATTGAAACTATATTTAAATCTCAGATGATACCGGTCCGTAAAAATAAAATGTAACGGTGGAAAAGTATATGTGTTTTTGTGCAATATATAACTTTTCTAAGCTTGTGATATTATTTAAATTTCACGAGTAAAGACAAACAAATTAGGCAAGTGCAACTGAATCTTATTTTGTTTAAATATTTACTCAAATAAAAATGCTTTTTTAACTGGCATTGCAAATGCGATAGTTCTATGGTAATTCTATAATCGTTTTCCAGCACTAGTGCAAACGCCAGGTTCACGAATGTACTGAACCGTACAAAGACCTTATAATACAACGGACATAGGATCTCGAACAAATCGCAAGAAAATAATGTCCCGAGTCGACCTATACATTATACATAGGCATACATAGATATAAACAAATTTCATATTAAAATTTAAACCTTGATTCAACGGAATAGTGTTCACTTTTGTTTGCACTAATTTATCGCATTACGTAGCTTCTATCTGTCCGCCTGACTAATTCACCTTATGCAGCTTATACTTGAACTACGTGAACATAGAAACAATGGAGTAGGTTTATTTTGTTAAAGTCTTTTAAGGATTCCATGATATGTACCTACGTAGGCGTAATAATTAATGTAAGACTACAATAAATTCCATAATCTTATAAATTGTAATTACTTGTTTATGTTAGACGAAATAAGCTGAAAAACTAATTAACGACTGACAAAGATTTTTTTTTTCGAGTCAGTTTCATAATAAGTAACTGTAGTGTATGAATAACAAAAAGGGAATTAATGAATTTAACTAATTATAATATTATAAATGCCAAACTTCTTGCGGGTGTCAAAGTTCTTCCGCTTTCATTACTATTTTCATAACGCTATGTCGCTACGTCTACTACAAGATAGCCGTGTTTCAAGTGACTGAATTAGTTGCTAAAACTGCGCATCATTAATTTATTTTTATCTTATGGTTAATTTTTGGGATACGAAATTATTGGCTACTAGCTGATCACCGTGACTCCGCCCGCGAGATATAGTTATCTCGGCCCCGATTCCCGTGGGAATACATTACCGAGAATCCAAATAAAAAGAAAATAACAGTACATACACGAAATAAAATGACATGTGTAATTATATTTATGACAAAACAATGATACCCTGTGAAAATTAAAAACATTTTTGGGCTTATCTCCTCCATTCAATCAAGGGATTCTTGTACAAGTTTCATAAAGATCGGACCTCTTTTTGTTATGTCCATAAAATGAGCCGAACAAACAAGATTGTTATTTTTTGGATCAAAATATTCTTCTCGCCGTGCTAGGGCAATAATATTTTTCCATTGTGCACAGTGTACTGGATCCCGAGGAAAACTGAAATAGATGTTGGTTCATATAACGAAAAAAAAATCATAAAGAGCCAAGGCGTCTCCACTATAATCTTTGTTCCAAATAGTTTTATCGCTATCGGTAATCCGAATAAATCTGAATGGTCATTTTGTTAGTACATTATTCAGTGAAAATGAAATGGTCTCTTTCTTTTTACTGAGCTTGGGATGAGTTCGAAAGAGACAGATAGGTACTTCGGTATTGGACTGGATTGCAATATTTACTTTTGTCTTTTAATTTATTATCGACGAAATACTGTATTTTAAGTGAAATAATAAATTGCAAATAATAAAACAAAAGCTTATTTACTGAAAATATGATACACCGTCTTCAATTTGCTTTTTTTTCGTAGTTTTTACACGTTTTTACAATACAGTACGGCATTGTGCAACGTGTTGTCGTTCAGTTGTCAAAATCAAGACTGGCGCGCGATTGTTTCTCTTTTAGCGTTTTGTTTCTCTTTTAGTTCGGACACTTTTGAGCGATGATCCGAAATCCATTGTATTTAAAATCATTGGAACCGTACTACATTGTAAATAACTTGTTTACAATAAAATTTACAGTGTAAATGCAAAGTGCGTGTCAGATAAAACAATACTAGTAGTATTTTATTTCTTAATCTTATATGTATCCATACATTTATCACGCCTATATCCCCGAAAGGCTAGGCAGAGGTGTATTACACACCTACTCTTTGCGAGTATTTTTTTTGGTTTGCTGTGGCTACTAGCTCGGAACACACATACCGACAGACAGACGGACGACAGCAAAATGGTCCAATCTCGAAATGTCGCTTCGCTCGCTACGCTCGGTCAATAATACTCGTAGTTTATGTCCAAAACGGCCGAATGTGTTTAATAATAAAGAGTAGCAGCTATGTTATAAATTTGAAAATCTTTCGAAACCCTCGTTGCCTTGCGATGAAATTAATCTTTATGTAAGTATTATTGTATATACAGGTGACTCAAATGCAACTCGATGTGAAATTGTTTCTCGACAACTACCCAACCGATTTTCATGATTTTTTCACTCAAAAATCAAGCAGTGTCAGGAGCAGGTTTTGTTCGAGACCGAATTTTGATTTAGGACCCTCAAAAAAAGTTATTGACCAAAAATATGTCAACAACCGATTTTCATGATTATTTCACTCAAAAATCAAGCATTCTCAGGAACAGGTTTTGTTCGAGACCGAATTTTGATTTAGGACCCTCAAAAAAAGTTATTGATCAAAAATATGACAACAGTCGCTTCGCTCAATTGCATGCTGCTTGTTTGTTTAGGTATGTTTGTTTAGGTATGTAATTAAAACTTGTTTAGCTATGTTAAGAGATCCTCCGGTTCTTTGTATGCCCGACAATAAATTTAAAACCTTTATAAAGACCACTTTATCTCAAAAAGCATATTATAAGACAGTTGATTACCTTAACGATAAAAGTGTCTGACTTGAGCATGGTGCAGGCGCCTCCTAAAATGCCGTAATTGCAGCATATTTTGTACTTAGGTGACAACAAAAATTTTTTTTTTGTTGCATTATACACGCTTAGTGATTTTGACACGAGAACAATGTACATTCGTCCACATTTAGTCTTAAGAAAATGTGTAATGTATTAATTATTGAAAAAGAGTGACCGAGAGTTTTATTGCCAGGTTCTTTCTCTACCAGGAGGCAGCACTCAAGGTCACGACGGGTGTTGCTCAAGTCGTGGGTCGGATACAGCAGCTGGGACTGGAGGTGGCCTTGCACAAGTCCTAGGTTCTGTGTTTTCACAGACCTCGGAACGGTCCACCCGAAGGTTCCAGCATAAATGTGGGAGGCGTTAGCATCGGCATCAAGCCCTCGATGAAGTACCTAGGGATCGTACTTGATAGCCGATGGAACTTCGGACCACATTTCCGAAGTTTGGTCCCCAAGGTGACGCAGGCATCGGTCATGCTTTCGCGACTGATGCCCAACCTAAAGGGACCCAACGCCTCCTGCAGGAGACTGTACCTGGGGATCGTGCGGAGTATGGCCCTATACGGGGCTCCCGTATGGGCGGATAGGTTGGCGGTCAAGAGGAACGTGTTTCTGTTAAACAGACCACTTCGAACCTTGGCCGTCAGAACCATACGGGGGTACCGCGCGATCTCCGGAGAGGCTGCATGTCTCCTAGCCGGGACCCCTCCATGGGACCTGGAAGTGAGAGCCCTTGCGTCATTGTTCCAATGGCGCAAGGAGGTGCTGGAGCGGGACCACAGGCCTGCGTCTCGAGCAATCGAGGACCAGCGGTCCCAACTCCGCCAGGATCTCATGGAGTCATGGAGGGTGCGACTTGAGCAACCCAAGGGGGGTGCCACCATCATCGCGGCGGTGAGACCGATCATGGACGACTGGCTGCAGAGGCAGCATGGTGACCTCACGACCGTGCGACGCAGGTCGTTGCCGGGCATGGATGCTTCGGTAGCTATCTGTTTCGCATGTATCGTGAGGTCACACCCCGGTGTCAACACTGCGAGGTTTCCGACGACGACACCGCACTCCACACGTTGGTGGAGTGCTCAGCGTGGGCGAGTCAGCGCCGGACCTCGTAGTGGGTCTGGGCGTGGATACCCTCTCGCTGGGGACCATGCTTCAAGCCATGGTATCCAGCGGGAGTAGGTGGAACGCGGCCGTGTCCTTCTGCGAGCAAGTCATGCTCGCGAAGGAGGCGGCCGGGAGGGAGAGGGAGCGTACCCTCCCCGCCGAGTTCCGTAGTCGGCGGCCAGGCCGCCCCAGACTACGCGACTACGCCCAAGACTATCGTCCTCCATGATCGGGGCCTGAATGACGCGGGATTCTCGTCCCGACCAAACACCCGCAGAGACCACAGAGGTGGTCAAAGTCCGCCGGGCGTCACTGGACATACCCTCTGCTAGTAACCAGAGACGCCCGGCAACGGACGTTAGAGCGGCCGCGGCCTTGAGCCGCGGAATTAAAAAAAAAAAAAAAAAAGGTTCTTTCTCTCGGTTCTACTTATTGCTTTGCGAATCTGGCAGTACATGTAAATATAGAAGCAATGATATTTTTTATTTTAAGTACTTACTGACGTTTGTAGGAGCCATTTAGTGACCTATACAAATAAATAAATCATTTCATTTCATTTCAGATTTTCTATTGCTTTAATCAGGCATTTCCTGGATTCTATATGCTCGATTACCTTTATAATTATGGAAAACGGGTAAAACACTTATTTACATTATAGGCAAAAGTAACACACACGCTGTTGTATTTATAACTGCACGTAAGGTGCGTTTCGGAGCAACGAACTTTTGTGACATAATCATAAAACTCGGACGTTTACAGTAACACAGACAATATGAGACAGACCATTCATTAAACAATTGTAGGGGAACAACGTTAAAAGGAAAGGACATAACGTGTAGAGAGTCTACTCCCGTCACACAATTATTTCCACATTAATCAAATCTTCAAAAATATATTTTTAATTAATCCGCGGCCCAGCGGTTCTTAGTTCTTAGTTAGTTTTTGCTAAGTACATTCTTCATTAATCATTCACGGAGCCTTTTCCCAACGCATTTGGGGTCGGCTTTCCAATCTAACTTATTATTATTTTATTTGTAAAGTTCTTTATTAATAAAAATATAATTACAAAGTAAAACAATTAGTGTACATTTATCCTAACCTTACTTAACATAATGTGACATAGTTGTAGAAACGAATAAGTTTTATTACACTATTTAGACATTGTAGGGATAACAGTATTTTACACAATCAATATATATTTAGGTTTACCTAAGTATTGTTGTATAACAATTAAGTACACTTTGAATAATGCACTTTTTTGACAATAAATAGTTGCTACCTAAAAATATGTGTAAGTGCACAAATATGAGTTGTTTGTGGGTAGTTTGAAATACATAACTTTGGAGAAATAGTTTCGTCCAGTAAGATAATATAAGTTGAGGGTGAATAATGCATTTTTGTCATAGCTGCCAAACTACGCGAAGACCGCTTTTGAAGCCGGTTGCCTAGTAGGTACCTAGTCCGGCCGCCAGTCTTCAGATAAGAAATAGTGATGTGGTAATTTGTACGTTTTGTAATTTTGTCGATAAGGAAGAGAATTTAGTCTCGATATACCTAAGTTACGTATAAGTTGGTTTTGACTTTGTATATTAGTCGTTAAATAGAACTTTTTAGACATACTATGAATGTTGTCGAATATGGTACTTATATTTAATGTTTCGTGTACCTTTGCCAGATTAGTGCGAAGTGGTAAATTAAAACTTATTTTTAGGGCCTTATTTTGCACTATTTGTAGTTTATTAATGTTTGACTGGCAAGTGCAGCCCCAGACCTGACATGCATATAATAATATTGGCTTTATAAGAGAAGAGTATAGACAAAATTTTAAGTGTGAGTTAAGAATACATTTCCTATTTAGGAGGGGGCTTAAGGCTTGAAGGGCTTGAAGAGCCTTAGATCTCACATTTAAAACATGATTTGTCCAGTTTAACTTGGGATCTAAAGTAACACCAAGGTACTTAACTTGTTTGGCCCAGGGTATTGAATGGCCGTTTATTATAATGTTACGGTTTGGAAGTGACCGGGAACGAGTGAACATAATGGCCACGGTTTTGGTATCATTCAAACTCAGTTTCCAATTTAAAAAGAAATTGGACAGCAAGTCTAGAGACAGTTGGAGCCTCCCTATGATGATATCAGTGTGATCAGAAGACGTGTAAGTAGCTGTATCATCCGCAAAACACGCCAAAGTGGTCCTTGGTTGTTTGGGAATATCGTTGATATATAATAGAAAAAGTAGGGGACCCAAAATGGACCCTTGGGGAACGCCTGCGGGTAGGATTTGTGGCCTAGAGAAGGTACTACCTAAATGCACCCTGATATATGGGTTAGATAAATAAGATTTTATCATTCTAACGAGGTACAAACGTGTCTCATTGATAAGTAACTTATGGATTAGGCCCTCGTGCCAAACCGTATCAAAAGCTTTTTCTATGTCCAACAGTACCATTCCTGTGGATTGTCCTAAGTTTAAGTGATGAGATACGTGTTCCGCAACGCGTGTAAGCTGTTGAACAGTAGAATGAGCCGCACGAAAACCAAATTGCTCATCTATAATTAAACTATTGAAGTCTTTTAGGAGTCTAGTATAAATGCAATATTCGAAGAGTTTAGCCGTAGTGGATAGAAGACTAATTGGTCTGTAGTTTATAGGTAATGTCTTGTCTTTGTTAGGTTTTTTGATCGGGATTACTTTAGCTACCTTCCACGCTGAGGGAAAGTATCCAAGCCGGAGACAGGAGTTAAAAATCTTTGTTAGTAAAACAATTGCTTTTTGTGGTAGGTTTTTTATGAGAAAATTATTTATATAATCAGGTCCCGGAGCTTTACGGATTTTTAGGGTTTTAATTCTAGACCAGACTTCCTTGGGACTAATAATGCGAAAGTTGGGAGATTCATGACCAGTTTCAGAATTTATAAGCGATGTTGAGGTAGAAACATATGACTCAATACTATCACTTGATTTCCAATTTACGGTAAGACTCGTATTTAGGTGGAAAGTTGTGGCAAGTAGATCACATTGCTCCTCGACACTAGAAGTGTAGGAGCCATCATCCAACTTTAGGGCAGGTAAATCTGGAACTGATCGATTTCGGACAGTCTTAACAAGACGCCAGAGATCTGAAGATGGATTAGATATGTTGTTTAGTTTTTTGTTCCACGTTTTATTTTAAGACACGCAAATGCTAGCTGTGATTTCTTTTTGAACAGTTTTAATTTGGCTCAATACTGCTTTACGTACATAGGAGTTTGTTTCCTGGTTACATTGACGTCTCAACCGATTTTTGTAGGTAATAAGGCGTGAAATCCGACGGGGTAGTTTGATTTGTGATGGCTTGGTTGAAACGGGGACGCTAGCATTTTTAGCTGCCGTAATCGTCTCAGTCAGTTGTATAATTTGTTCATCAATATCAGATTGGGTTTGATAAGCTTTGATTGGCACGTGGATACGTTCGTTTAGAACTGATCGAAACCCAACCCAGTTAGCTTTGGTGTAATTGTATCTCTTGATCATGTTTTCTTTGAAAGGTGCATCAACAGAAAAATAGGCTGGTAAATGATTTGAGGAGGCCAGGGGTATAGTTAGCATATCATAAATGCCAGACACGTTGGATGATATAACGAAGTCTGGTGTGGAGGGCTTGTAACCAGGATGATAGTGGATGAGTGTGTAAGTTGATGGAGCAAAAATGTAATAATTATTGAGTAACATGTGGTTAAATAGTTTATTTCCATGCACATTATTGTCACTGCGAGACCAATGATAATGTTTGGCATTAAAGTCTCCCATTAGCAAAACCCTATCATCATAGCCAAGCAACACATCAATGTCTGCTGTAATTAGAGGTAGATTTGGGGATTGATATGTAGAGAATATAGTGGAGCAGTACTGCAGTCCTATAATTCTGATACCAACAGCTTCTAGATGGGTGGTTATAGGCGAGTATATGCTATTATGAGGTATACCTTCTCTTACCATGATGGCGACCCCTTGTCCACGCCCAGAGATGTGTTTATCATTTCGATAGGTTAAGTATCCTGGAATAAATATTTTGAATTTGCTAGTTACACGCGTTTCAGACAAAGCTATCACATCAGCAGGAAATTTCCTAAGAATATTAAAGAGCTCGTACAGTTTGCCAGCTATGCCATCAGCATTCCAAAACAATAATTTTAGATTACCCTTATCATACATGAGAACCTAAATGAGTTAATATTAAAATAACTTTATCTAAAGTTGTCTTACAGTTGATGAATTCGTGCTTGATTTTCTTAAGTGTCGTAAGTATAGTCATCATTTCTTGTATAGTTACGTCACCTCGTGAACGGTTGTCACTCGCTTGAGATTGGTTGTCCAGGTTCAAGGATGACTGGGATTTGAAAACTACTGATGGATATCTGGATAGTTGACGGGGTTTGTTAGGGATGCTTAATTTTTTGGTAACATCAGCCCATGTTCGTTCATCTGTTTTGGAAATAGTCGGTTTCTTGTTTGATTCCCTCTTCTCTTGTAGCTGTTGTAGATATTTGATCCTTGAAGGGCACTGACTAAAGTTGGCTGGGTGACTTTCTTGGCAGTTACAACAAGTAGCAGGAGAGGATCGATCCGTTTTTGTGCATTCGTTTGTAGAGTGGGATCCAATACATTTGACACATCGTGGAAGTAGGTTGCAGTTACGAGATGCATGACCAAATGACTGACATCTGTAACATTGTGTTGCACTGGGTTTTGGTGAGAACCTTTCCAGTTTCACCACACAATTGCATAACCGCTTAATCTGTTTTACCTTACTCACGTCAGGGCCTATAGGTATCTGAACAAGGAGCGGTGGATATGATTGGTCCATGTTGGGGCTTAACTTAAGTTTCGTTATACTAATGACTGTAATGCCCATAGCCTTGAGTTCAATGTCAACTTCTTCTTCTAATCCAGCAGGCAAACCTTTGATGACCAATTTGGCTGACCGTTCATCTTTGCGACTAAAAGTGTGGTTATTTTCCCGCAACGCGTCTTTGAGTACTTGATGACTAGCACTTGAGTGGCAGAAAACGGCAACTTTACCTTTTCCTCTGTATTGTAGATGGAAGTCTTTGATATGCCTAGAGATATCTTCTAACAACTTGGCATGGGTGGTTTGTGAGTCGATTGACATAATAATAGGTGGTATCTTTATCTTGGATGATTGCGACTTACCGGGAGTAGTAGCCTTGGTAGAAGAGGCATCATGTTTTCTTGTGTCTGAGCCACTTGGCTGCTCAGTTGGTAGGATACTAAACATATTTTTTGTTGTAGTAGCAGGTGGCTTCCATGGTGTAGGTAGCTGAGCAGTTGTTTTGGGTAACTTCCAATCACTTGTATTGCCAGGCTCTTCAAGAGGTCTTTTGCCTAATGAGTTGGACCGTTGATGACGAATCAGGAACTGGTCCATATCGTGACGTTTTTATCGACACTTGGCATCACTAGTTTGAGTAAAATTACGAGTTATGACTAACTGTATGCAAGCTCAACAGATGAGCGGCTAACTCGGACGAGTACCCGCAACCGAATGTTTCCAATCTAACTGCGATTCGGCTAAACTTCGATATTTTCCGTGGAGCAACTGCCATCTGACCTCCACAACCCATGGGCGATATCGAAGTTCTGTAGTTAGAGCGGTCGGATTTTTGATTTAGGGCTCCAACTACCCCTAATGACTGCCATAGATGTTCGTATGTGACAACCGGGACCGACGGCTTAACGTGCTCTCCGAGGCACGGAGGGGTCTCAATGTCTTAAGAAATGGTCACCCATTCTAAGACCGGCCTGAGTCGATGTTGCTTAACCTTTGCAATTTGTCAACATTGTCGGTTGCCACTAGACCACAAGCCGCCTCAGAGTACATTCTTCATTACTGTTCCGCAATTCAAAACAGTAGTTTTTAGGGTTCCGTACCCAAATGTTAAAACGGGAACCTTATTACTGCGACTTCGCTGTCGGTCCGTCCGTCTTGGGCTTTATCTCATGAGCCGTGATAGTTAGAAAGATGAAATTTTCACAGATGATTTACATTTTTGTTGCCTTTATAACACATACAAAAAAAGCAGAATATACTCGTATTATAAATATTTAAGGGGGCTCCTATAGAACAAACGTGATATTATTTTTGCCGTTTTGGTACCTACGGAACTTTTTGTGTGCGATTGACTCGCGCTTGGCCGGTTTTTTAGATAAAATAACTAAATATATAATAAATATAAATATAACCTTTGTCGCCTTTGTATATACAGTATGTATCATAGATGCGTCGTTTGTTTGTTGCCATATACGGGTTGTTCCGTTATTGGATACATCGTTTGATAAAAGGATGTATCGGCCTTGCTCGTATTTGGGGCACAGATGTGCGCTCCCAGCCCTATTGTAACGTGGGCGATTGCATTCGATTTGTTGTGCAAGTCAACTTACTTAGTATAACATTACAAACGATAGATCATAGTATGATTCTATTACATGTTATAATTATCTACAGTAAATATTATAAAGAAGTAATTTTTGTTTGTAAGTATAGGGGGTAATCTTTAAAACCCCTGAACTGAATGCATTATACCTGCGTGCTGTAGGCTATGTTTTAACCCGGTAAAATGTTTTGGGAATAAGAAAATATCACTACCTAAGTACTTATAATGAAGTTCGATCTAAGATAAATCGATATCTGTGACCTACTTTACGCCTTTAAGTAATTTTAAATACAACGTTGTAATATTAGAACATGAGTCACAAAGTCGTTTAAATGAGTCCATTATTGCGCACTTACAAATCAAAAGCTTTGCAGTTAAACGTTTCGGACCATGTCAGATATATGACTATGTAATGTAACAAACGATACTAACAAAGCAACCGTTGCCATAATAAACAAACAAGATCATACACAAGTAACACAATAATTTTATTAGAAACTTAGAAGGTGATTGTCGTGCAAGGACAACTCCCTAAACTTTTAAATTGCAAGTACATGAGACCGTCGCTTTTGCACCTGAGCCCTGAAGGCTCAACTAATATCCACTACTATCCGAAGCACTAATTGATTTGTGGGTTTGATACTCAGTCACGCAAAAACTACTGAATGGATTTTAATGAAACTTTACAGATAATGAAGCTATGAAGCTATATTATTACATTACGCTACTTTTTATCCCGATAAAGTGTTTCTTTCAAACCTGGGAATGTATAAAATCCTTCTCGTGAGCCGATTGGAATGTATATTGAATGCTCTGAAACTTGAGAAATTATTTTTGAATTCCCAAAGTCATTAGGAAATGCGACTATTTTGTAACATCCGTCGGTTCATCCGTTATATTCTTTTAGACTCCTAATTTACCGGGACGCCAGAACTAAAGTTTATTATTATGGCTGTTAAAACTTACACTAGTAGGAGCCCAGTGGTCAAATACTAATTTTATATTTAGACACCTTTTTTAACTACAAAATATTATCCACAGGGGCACGTGAGCACTCATAACCGTTGCATCCGCATAACATGGTTAAAACGACTAGTTTTATATTTTATAAAGTTCTTAACATCAGAAAACAATAAAAAACATACACCTACCTAGCTTACCAAACTCTCAAACACACAAAATTATATTAATTGATCATTGATTGAACACTGTCTGATTCCACAAAGATAAAAGTACCTACGTATTCATTTGAATTTAATATGATTCATACTTATCATAAAAAAAATATTTTTATACTTTCAAATTATCTGTTCAACTCTGTGCTTTGAGAAGGAAAACTCGACACAAAACTCTATACCAACCCATCTGCCGGGCGCCACTGGAAATACCTTCTGCGTGCGCACCAGGGACGCCCGGCAACGGACGTAAAAGCGGCCGCGGCCCTGGGCCGCGAAATTAAAAAACAAATACCAACCCGTCTAGCCAGCGTGGTAACTGTAGGCTGATTCCCTCTCTTTAGGAGAGGCTTATGTACCTACAGCAGAGGGCGTCAAAAGGGCTGAGAGATGACTTTGTGTTTTTGATTGTTATTCGAGTACTTACTTACCTCGAATAATAGAATGTTAAACTACAACTCAGAGTACAGAATCTAAGTACATAGCTACAAGAACCTCTTTAAGTAACTAAACTCCTACGATCGTTGGGTTTCGAACGATATGTAGCTTCAATTCACGCAATTTCTGATCAGTCCTAATGTAATTCAATTAGATGACACATGAGATTTTTAGGAACTGTTTGCCAGCCATCTAATCTCCAAAATCACCTGACTCGTTATCGGAAAATTCTGAACAACATTCAGTTTTCAGAAGAATACATTTCAAATGATCTGAGGTGTAAATTAGACAGTACGGATAAAAAAAATTACTCACAGTTGAAACATCGTGAGCTCATTCATTGAATTCCCTCGTCACGATTCGTAGAAATGTATGTATAGCTATTGGAGTCGCTTTTACAAATAGTGTAAAAAATAACTATTTCAAAAGCAAATCATAAAAAACTTACTTTCTTGATTTACTACTCGGATTCGTGGACATCAGAATAACATATTTAGGTATGTTGTACCTACCTATTACTTATCAAAAGGTACCCAATGTTGTTCAAACGAGTCCGGATAATAAGCTATATTTTCTGTCTGCTTGTACGATAATTACGTTATAGATCACTGCACACAAAGTCGCTAATGATTTTGCTTGATGTCGCAAAGGAAGCATCAAAATGGACATAATAACTATTGTCATTGAACGGGTGTGGCAGTACAAGTAAAACATTTATATCAATTGGGACCTATTAAAATAGCATGAGTACAATACAAGTTAACACGATATTATAAGCTAAGCTAGTTTTAGGGTTCCGTACCCAAAGGTTATAACGGGAACCCTATGACTGAGACTTCGCTGTCCGTCCGTCTGTCTGTCTTGCGCTGTATTTCATGAACCGTGATAGTAAGAAAGTTGAAATTTTCAGAGATGATGTATTTATGTTGCCTCTATAGTGACAAATACTAAAAAACAAAATATAATAAATATTTAAAGGGGCACCCATACAACAAATGTGATTTTTTCTTTTTGGTACCGAACCCTTAGTGCGCGAGTCCGACTTGTCCGACACTTGGCCAGTATTCACTATTTACGTATACCAATTGTTCAAAATCAACAAAAAAAAAAAAAAAAATGTTAGGACAATTCACACAACGCCATCTAGTCTCAAACTAAGCAGAGCTTGTGATATGAGTACTAGATAAACTGATATAAATACTTATATACATTTTTTTTTGTATATACATACATATATTATACATAGGAAACACCCAGACTTCGGTAAAAACGTTTGTATCATCACACAAAGTTTGTCCCGACCGGGAATCGAACCCGAGACTCCGGCGTCGAAAGTGGATGCACTACCGACCACGCCACCGAAGCAGTCAAATCAAACCAGAGATCCGGTGTTTTAGACTTTAATGGGGGGAACTAACTGTAGATTATGGAGGTCGTTACTGTGAGGGCAGTAAATATTTTTTAAATTAGTCAGGATAACACTGTGATGATGATGATGATGATAAATAGACGATTCCAGTAGTAAAACTAAGTGAAAAATCAAGATTAATAAATGAGTATCGGACACTGTAATTATGTCTACGATCTACAATCATAGTTAATGCAAATTTGATGTTCTCCAGCAAAATTCAAAGGCCACTGTAATCAATTTGACGTTATTAATTGATGTCGTAAGCCACTTCTATTGAAATCCATCCATCATTTCAAACAAAAATCATCCTTTACAAATTGTGTAAATAATTGTCGCGCGTAATTTACATGGAATACGTTTAACTCGCTTTTAAAACATTGCTTTGCTTTTACGTTTGTACATAAAGAACTAAATACAAATTTGTATCGCACCGATATATTTTCATTGCACACTAAAATCTAATAATTGTTGTTAGTTCTTAGAAAACAAATGGTTCGAATTCCTACAATTTCATTGTTATATCATAACAAGAAGATTATCATTCGTTGAATAAAGATTTCAATATGGAAATAACGTTAAAACGCAGTCTAATTGGCCACTTGCACTTGAATCTGAATAAACAATAGCGAGTAACCGATACAGTCGAATGAATCGCTCAATGAAACAGCTATACCGAATTGGATCGTAGTCAGATACGAACCAATGAATCGGAATATCCCGTCAGTAAATAGGTACACAGTATGTCTACAGAATATCCATAATGCAGTAAGGCTACTTGATAAAATCCATTTGCAACAAAAAGCTCCAGCACGAGCGCGTAATAAATCTTTCTCGATGCACTCACATCTAAAATTTGCAATGTATCAGAATGAGATACCGTTCAGGCCGAATGTTTATCGTGGAACTAAACTTATGGGGTTTAACCAAGATTAAAGTATTTCAATATAAAGAAATGAAAACAACAAAATTAACATTGCGCAATTATAAAAATAAGTTTTGATCGCTATTTCATGCAATTTTCACATGTTGTAGGACGGGTTTGAATTTATTCTTGTTTTTTTTTCAGAAATCAAATCACACAGAGTAAATAAACACTGGTAATCATAGAACCGTAACAAACTGTCTGCACAGGAGTGGACAGAATTAGCCGCATACGAATAACCCTTTGCGCGGACCGAGCTTGTGACATCGCGCATACAAGACGCGCGTGGCCTGTGCGCGCGCGTTTCTCACTAACCCGCTAACCAAACTTAGCTGAAACCGTTCCCAAAGCTTTCGTTAGAGAGAGATGAATAGTCCAAAAAGCTTGCATTTAGCGAAGTTGTTACATTAAGCGAAATACATAGATATAGTACTATAGTAGGTACTACTAGAATACACAGTGTCCGTAATCGAACAGTGACCACGTTAAGAAAGTAGGTAACGGTTAAAAAGTTCACAATAATAAAACTTTAACCTGTGTATTTGTAGGTAGTAGTTCTATAATTCTATATTAATTATTTATATCCCCGGCTTTTAGTAACTTAAATACAATCCAACCTTGTAATTATTTTATTGTAAGATAATAGTGCTGAGTGTTACACAGGTTTAGCTACGAGTTACTCTACAACTTTTACCGTCATGAAGTCATCACGAGTATAATGTAAACTTTGGGGTACATAACCTCTCAATTAGCATCTTCTTCTTCTTTCTTTAAAAACGTGGCTCCATCGATGTCCATCGATGATTTCGCTAATGTCAAGGTAATGCTTGATATTTCCCACACAGAAGAACTAATTACTTAACTAGTTCACAGTGCGGGACAAAGAAACGTTGTTCGGTATTGCAATTGAGCGTTCAGGCAATTTTTGCGGAGCGCCAGAGGTAACCTAAAAAGCCACCAGCCACGCGCTCAGCAAAAATCGAACTCCCCTCAATTAGCATAATACTTCTTATTCAATTAAAGCTGTCAGTTTGCAAACTAAATCATCATTAATTCTGCACAAACGATAGTAGTCACATAGTAGGTAGGTATCTAATATTTTACTAAAAGTGAACTCACACATACCTACGTACAACTTTTTATAATCTAACGTTGTATTCATGCTTGGTTATTTTGAACACCTTTTTTGGTTAGCAGCACCCTCGACCTGTCACTGAACTAAAAAAAGTGCCTATTGTGACAGGGTGGGACGGCGAGGCCTCGCGTCCGGGAAACCAACTCTTGACCTACCGACGTATTTAGATCTTTTGTATTCGGGATAAAGGGAAGCGTGACTTATTCTATTCGGGCACTATAAAAAAACACAATTCAATAAAGAGTTCAAAATTAACATAGATAGTGTTATGACTTTGCTTTTTTTTACGTTCGGTTGATCACAAACATTTCGAATGGTAATGTATCAATATTATTTAAAAATTATATTTATATCTATTTATTTTATAAAAAATACACGTCAAAAATTGACACAACAACCGACTTCAAATTACCGAAATGGGACCAACTAAATCGGTTCGCCCAGTCCAAAGATATGAGGTAAAAAACATAAAAAAATAACAAACAGTTGAATTGAAAACCTCTTCCTTTTTTGAATGTCGGTTAATAATAAAATGTATACATGTCTCTAATTGTTTTGTGTGGTTTGTGTAATATATCTATGTATTATATAGGCAAATACTTACTTGAAGCAAAATATCGCTCTTATCTCAGAACACAAGCAGCGCCGGGCTCTACTGGAAATACCTTCTGCGTGTGTACCAGAGACGC
This sequence comes from Nudaria mundana, assembly GCA_963556515.1. NCBI lineage: Eukaryota > Metazoa > Arthropoda > Insecta > Lepidoptera > Erebidae > Nudaria > Nudaria mundana. The sequence goes on along the minus strand of OY748289.1, from coordinate 15,112,633 downwards.
CCGGCAACAGACGTCAGAGGGGCCGCGGAATTAAAAAAAAGAAAATGACTCAAGCAAACAGGTAACATATTTTCGTAACCTTTTTTCTCGAAGTATAAACAGACAAATTTCGTTACTACTAAAATCTCTCAAGCAATTGTGGAAAAGTGTAACAAATATCCATCCATCCATTCAAACTCAACCATTTATAATAATTCTTAGGATATGTATAAATATAAATATCTTATTGATAATAAGGTGGGTCGCGACTATGCGCTATTTACATACATTTTGGTTTCGCTACTGACGCCCGCCGCCGCCCCACATCAATGAGCGATTCGTCGTAACTACTTGCATCCCGCCCTACGATGGAGAACGTTAACTAAAACAACTTGATACTTTATTATTTCTGTTTTGACTATTACATAATTAATTTTACATAGAATAAAGGATCCTTGAGTTTCAGACTAAAAATTACAACATAAATGAAACTAATAAATATTGGCTTATATCATCATTCACCGAGCCTTTTCCCAACTCAGTTGGGGTTGGCTTTCCAGTCTACCTGCGATTCGGCTGAACTTCGATATTTTCCGTGAAGCGACTGCCATCTGACCTCCACAACCCATGGGCGATATCGAGGTTCTGTAGTTAGACCGGTCAGATTTTTGTTTAAGGGCTCCAACTACCCGTAACGACTGCCATAGATGTTTGTATGACAACCGAGACCGACGGCTTAACGTGCTCTCCGAGGCACGGAGGGGTCTCAGTGTCGTAAGAAATGGTCACCCATTCTAAGACCGGCCTGACTAGATGTTGCTTAACCTTTGCAATGTGTTAACATTGTCGGTTACCACTAGACCACGAGCCCCTAATATTGGCCTATAATTTCTGAGATTTCTACGAAGTTGAATTTATTTATTTATAGCCCTTATTCAACTGTTGAGTGAGAAGCTTAGTTCTCCAATATATCTGACAACTTTTTACAGTGCCACCAATACGTACTCGTCTAGGCGTTACTTTACATAATAATATAATGTATTTGGTGTGATCTACTCGTATATTTTCAGGAATTTTAAGCACATAATCATTGTAGAGCTTATTTGTTTTGTAACGTTTTACATTAGGTTAGCAATTTAGTAATATATTAAAGAGCCATAGTATGAAGTTCTTCATACTAAACTTTAAATATTTTTTAATTAAATTTTAGATTAATGTCTATTGAAAGCGCAAAATATAAAATAATATTTCAAGTGTCAAGGTTATGAGGGTGCAATAAAGCTATTAATAAATAGGTGGTCTTATTTTCTTATTTACGACTGTTTCAGTCTTAACATGGCAACTTTTTATGATAAATTCAGCTTTATTGGTGTCGGTGCTAGTGACTGAAGGCGGTGCATCGAGACGACGCAACCAGAAACTAGGTTTATGTGTGGTATAGTTTGGATTTATCACTTTTAATGATTCTTTCTTCATAGGAACGCCACGTAACATCTGTTTTTATTGCATCATATAAATTTATTACGGATGCATTGCATTTATATGTTTATAATGTTGATTAGATGGTCAGATAAACTGATTATATCTTTCATTCATTCATGTAATTAAATAAAAATCAGCCACTGAAACTCGAGTGTTATGAAATTGTAGGCAGCTTATTTAACGGCTAATCTGAAAATGGTTTAGTCAATTGTGTTTATAATTTTCTTGGTAATAAAATATATGTAGAAATTAACCTTATAGTACGTTATTAAATCAATTATTATTAGCTAAATATATTCTTTTGACCATTATAATAAGGCAAAAAGGCACATGCACAAAATATACATATAATTGATACCTATCGTTAAATTACCAACATAAATTTGTAAAGTTTAAATAAGTAGTACCAGGACCTGTACAGTGTATTAAATTTTGGAAAGGATTTCGCAACGGATCTTTATTACTCAACCAGACTCAAACACGTGTAAACTGTTGAATGTAATTCGATTAAAATTAAGATAGACCATTTTCTGACGCGTAGAATACTATTTATCCCAATAATGTGAATTATGTTGGCTTTGACTTATTAATCATGACTGGAGAGTGCTTATTAATGAAACTTTAAGGATGGTCTCAACAATCTAAGAATAGACTCATTTTATTGAATTTAGTACGTGACAAATGTGAATGCTTAAGGATTAGGTGACACACAGGAACATGCACCTGTGTTGAACCACATAAATAAACTTGTTAGGATTTTAACCTGTCTCTCGAACACAGTCATAACTGGCGTTTAGATAATTTATTTTTAACCACCAAAACCTTTTAAGTTACTAGTAGTTACGAGTATTAAACAAGTGCATGAGAAATAAGAATTACGGGACCTACAGTGACCTATACCTAATACTAGTTTAATGAAGCAGACAGTTTGGGTGTTTATATTTAAGTCAATTTATGAGTTTGTTGCTCCATCGCGTTCCACTGTAGATATATACTTAGATGAAATTTGATAAGCTGATATCTGAGAATCAGAAAGGAGAAATATACTTTAGAAATAGACAAAAACTAAAGAACGCGAGTGATACTCGTTCTATGATATAAATATAACCATAAACCACACTATGAACATACAAATTCCAATAAGCCTTTGCATTGTGACGGGACGCTAAACTAATCGGATTGAGGCAAATCTGACACAAACAACCCATAAAACAGAATAAAAGTTTGAAATCAAACATCAGATAAAATAGATATATCAGTAAAAATCTACAATACTGAGTCACCGCATCTGGTAGTACTCATCCCGAATGATATGAGAGCGGTTGAATATTTCGTGAACTAGACTGTTGGGATAGCGGTGCTCGATGAGTCAGTCGTAGACAGGCGGTGAGACGGTGACTCACTATAACTACTATCACCTCTCCTGGCGACTATATTGAACTGTGCACAAATAAACTAAGAAGCAAGAAGCAATCTACTCTCACATGGAACTATTTAGAAAATTTTCACTTACTGTGTTTCAAAGCTGAAATCAAGTGCCAAAGGGTTGGGCTTCATCGAAAAAGGACAGTATGGATCTTAATGAAAACTTGGTGTAAAATTAGATTGACATCCTAAGCAGAAATTAGATTTTTATTCTGATTTCGGAATCCTATTGATTCCGTGAATATTGAGAACGACAATACTATCTAGGTGGAGACTTCCTTATTAAATCGATATGAGATATCAATAAGTTTAAGAAACCTTTGGTTACATTAAGTTCATGGTAAAGTAAATCTCGCAATATTTATCTACAATACAAATAACAAACGTTACGTTTATGAAATAGGTGAGTATTTTTATATCCTTCTTAATCGTCCCATTGTCGTTGGGACCACAATAGCCCAGAATCTTTTCTTCGCTGCTCCACTTCACAACTGGACTTAATTTATTTTTCATTTCATTCAATTTAGTGGCCAACAAAGGACCTATATAATCGAGTTGCAGCAATCACAAAGCTATAAATCAAAATAATTCGGTGTGTTCGAAACAATTAAGCGGCTTAAAAGGGAGACGCGGGTTGCACGAACGAACGCATTTGTAGTTGCCACAGTTTAATTAATTTAGTACAGGTTGTTTAAGTCGTCGAACGTATATAATTTCTTTGAGAAATACTGAGATTGAAATTAGTTTTATTTGCCTTAGATATGAGGTTTGGGGCGGTAATCATATTAATGGGGCGTTAATAAAGCTTACTAATTTTAATAGATTGAGAATAAGTAGATATATCGATAATTATAACCAACAAAGGTTAATATATTGTTAAATAATTGTATAATAGAGTAGGTAGGTATCTTGTATATTTGCATGTCCGTTCCATTATGGTTTACTTCATAGCTTTTTATTATTTTTTTTTTTTTTTTTATTCCGCGGCCTAAGGCCGCGGCCGCTCTAACGTCCGTTGCCGGGCGTCCCTGGTTACTAGCAGAGGGTATGTCCAGTGGCGCCCGGCGGACTTTGACCACCCCTGTGGTCTCTGCGGGTGTTTGGTCGGGACGAGAATCCCGCGTCATTGGGGTCGGGTTTTATCCCGCGTCAGTGAGTGAATCTGGTTGCGTGCTATGGGGCAAAGGCCCCGCAGCACGCAACCCTTCTAGCCTGCTTCTGTAAGGACGGTGGGTGGCGATCCCGCCGTCCTCAGGCCCCGATCATGGAGGACGATAGTCTTGGGCGTAGTCGCGTAGTCTGGGGCGGCCTGGCCGCCGACTACGGAACTCGGCGGGGAGGGTACGCTCCCTCTCCCTCCCGGCCGCCTCCTTCGCGAGCATGACTTGCTCGCAGAAGGACACGGCCGCGTTCCACCTACTCCCGCTGGATACCATGGCTTGAAGCATGGTCCCCAGCGAGAGGGTATCCACGCCCAGACCCACTACGAGGTCCCGGCGCTGACTCGCCCACGCTGAGCACTCCACCAACGTGTGGAGTGCGGTGTCGTCGTCGGAAACCTCGCAGTGTTGACACCGGGGTGTGACCTCACGATGCATGCGAAACAGATAGCTACCGAAGCATCCATGCCCGGCAACCATCTGCGTCGCACGGTACGTGAGGTCACCATGCTGCCTCTGCAGCCAATCGTCCATGATCGGTCTCACCGCCGCGATGAAGATGGCACCCCCCTTGGGTTGCTCAAATCGCACCCTCCATGACTCCATGAGATCCTGGCGGAGTTGGGACCGCTGGTCCTCGATTTCTCGAGACGCAGGCCTGTGGTCCCGCTCCAGCGCCTCCTTGCGCCATTGGAACAATGACGCAAGGGCTCTCGCTTCCAGGTCCCATGGAGGGGTCCCGGCTAGGAGACATGCAGCCTCTCCGGAGATCGTGCGGTACCCCCGTACGGTTCTGACGGCCAAGGTTCTAAGTGGTCTGTTTAACAGAGTCACGTTCCCCTTGACCGCCAACCCATCCGCCCATACGGGAGCCCCGTATAGGGCCATACTCCGCACGATCCCCAGGTACAGTCTCCTGCAGGAAGCGTTGTGTCCCTTTAGGTTGGGCATCAGTCGCGAAAGCGCGACCGATGCCTGCGTCACCTTGGGGACCAAACTTCGGAAATGTGGTCCGAAGTTCCATCGGCTATCAAGTACGATCCCTAGGTACTTCATCGAGGGCTTGATGCCGATGCTAACGCCTCCCACATTTATGCTGGAACCTTCTGGTGGACCGTTCCGAGGTCTGTGAAAACACAGAACCTCGGACTTGTGCAAGGCCACCTCCAGTCCCAGCTGCCGTATCCGACCCACGACTCGAGCAACACCCGTCGTGACCTTGAGTGCTGCCTCCTGGTACGTTGCACCCCGCGCCGTGACGAGGGTATCGTCGGCGTAGCACGTTACGCCGACACCCCTAGGCAACGCACCCCGCAGCACCCAGTCGTAGCCGATGTTCCACAGAAGCGGCCCCAGGACCGACCCCTGCGGAACACCGCACGACACATCTCGCCGAGCTGGCCCGAGCCAGCTGGGGAAAGCTATGGCCCTCTCCAAGAGATAGGCCCCGACAATACGACGGAGGTAGAGAGGCGTTTCGTGATACACGAGCGCCTCCCTAACGCAGCTCCATGGCAAGGTGTTGAACGCGTTGGCGATGTCAAGAGACACCGCCACCACCACCTTACCCTGCGAGACTGCTTCCTCCGTCAGGCTCTTCACGCGCATGATCGCGCTCACGGTGGAGCGTCCCCGACGGAAACCGAACTGGTTATCCGCCAGGTCTGGCCTTACACTCGTGAGATGCTCGACGAGGCGTTCCGCGATAATTCGCTCAAAGAGCTTACACACCTCGTCGAGCAACACGATCGGCCGGTATCCGGACGGTGAGTCCACCGGCCGCCCCGCCTTACGGATCAGGACCAGTTTCCCCGTCCTCCACACCTTGGGAAACTGGCCCCTTTCGAGGCATGCGCTAAAGAGCCCCATCAGTCGAGGCCCGAGTTCTTCGAGGGCCAGGACCCATGCACGGCCAGGAATGCCGTCGGGTCCGGGGGCAGTGATTTTCCGGCGTTTAAGCCGGAGTACTGCCGCACCTAGCTCCCCCACCCTGACTTCGGGTACGTCGTCTTCGCTGGTGCTATCCGCGTCGGGCAGAGACGGAGCCATGCGCGGAGGGACGTGCTCCTCCGCGCTCGTCGGAAACAGGGAGCCCATGACCCGCTCCAGCTGCTGAGGCTGGAGACTCTGGGTCAGTGGGGGCGCCCTAGGTCGGAGTTTCTCCCTGACCTGTAGGTACGGGCGCCCCCATGGGTTCTGCTGCAGGGTCTCCAGGAGCTCCTCGCGGGCCGCCGTCTTGGCCCGCTTTATCGTCTCCTGGAGATTACCTTTAGCCTCCCTGTATGCCTGAAAAAGCTCCGCCTCTCGGGCTGCCGCGTCGTCTGGGCGGCGACGCCTCCGGCGAAACCTGGTGTACCGGCGGCGGGCGGAGATGCATGCTGCGCGCAGCTCTGCAATCTCCGGCGACCACCAGTACACCTGCTTCCTGGCCGGTCTGGGTGTAACCCTAGGCATCGCCGCATCACAGATTTGCGACATGGCTCTCCTGAACCACTCCGCCTCGGCATCCACATCGGCAGGCCGGTCCGGCGCCGGAATCCAGGCCTGCACGATGGATGCCTCCAGGAGAGCCTCCCGATCCAGATGGTGAAGTGCCCAACGCGGATCCGGGGGATTTGCCACCGGCTGTGGGAGGTCAGGTGGGGGGACGACATCGAACCGGATGTACCGATGATCCGAGTGCGTCTCCTCACCCTCCTCCACGCGCCAGCCTGTAATACGGGCGATGAGGTCAGGGGATGCGAACGTTACGTCCACGATCGATTCCCCCCCCCGCCGCCAAAAGGTGGCGACATTCCCCCGGTTGAGGACCTCCAGACCACGTGTTCTGGTCCAGTCCCCAAGAAGCCTCCCCTTGTCCCTGGTTTCCCGGGAGCCCCACGCCTCACTCCAGGCGTTGAAGTCTCCCAGGAGCAGGACAGGGCGAGGACGGCACGCAGCGAAGACGACGTCGAGCTCAGTGAGCCATAGCTCAAACTGAGACTCGTCAATGTTCGGCGAGATGTAGGTGGCCACGACTGCCAACCCATCATAGTCCGCCGCAATACACCCGCGGCCCCTTGCAATGATCGCAAGGCGCGAGTTGTCTGCGGCGGACCCCCCAAAGATACAACAGGCCGAGCCGTCCTCGTCCACCGGGCTTCCCGGGTGGACGTAATACGGCTCGGCGACCACGGCCAAGTTTATGGACCACTGCCGGATGCTCTGGTACAGAAGATCCTGAGCAGCACGGCAGTGGTTCAAATTCACTTGCAGGATACGGATACGGGCGTCAGACATTAATTGACGTCCATAACCGCATCCCGCCGCGAAACAACTGGCCGCACAAGGGCGGCACCCCCACCGCTCTCAGCGGACGGACGAGGTTTTGGCCTCGAGGCGGCGCAGGTTGTGCTGCCGACCCGGTGATTCGCGGTCTTGCCCTCCGCCTCACATCTAAAGCAGCGAGGCGGGGCGTCACAGGCACTTGCCTTGTGACCGGGCCGGCTGCAGCGGAAGCACCGATCGCCCACGGTGACTTCCGCTGTACACTGCACTCCGACGTGCCCCACCACCATGCACCGGAAACATCTGGTTTCCCGGGCACGAAGGAGGTGCACCTGCGCCTTTAGGAAGCCCCCTACGAGGAGGCTTCGTCCGTCCGCCACTTTCAGTGCCGCCGCGACGGGGCACTGGACGACTGTCATCCCGTGACCAGTGGAGCCGAAGGAGATATCTCCAGCCTTCACCTGGTCACGGGGGCAGCCGCCCGCCTCCACGACGGCGGAGACAACTTCCTCCGTCGTGGCCGCGTCATCCAAACCCGTGATGCGCAATGCGGCGCATTTGGTGGGTCTGGTGACGCGGACGGCTTCTTCGTCCAGCGCGACCCTAAGCTGAGCCGCTAGGGCGTCAGCTTTAGGGCCGCTGGAGGTGCCGGAGACCTCGAGGAGGCGAGCCCCGGTGCGTGTCGTCTTGCACCGGAGCCCCCCCTGTATATCGAGGGCCGAGAGGTTGACTGAGGACTTCACAGTCCTCAGTACGTCGGCGTACCCCACCCCCTTCTCCACACCTACCGTCGTCACCGTCAGGACGACGGCGGTGGAGCGAGGAGGGCGGGGCCTCTTCGGCGCCATCGCCGCGGCGGCTTTGGCCGCTTTCTTTGCGGCCTTCGTCTTCCTCTTCTTGGCCCCCACTACTTCCCATCCCTCCCGTCTGGAGGGATGTAAGGAAGCAGCGGGAGCGACGATAGAGGAAGAGGAGGCGGCAGGGGTGCCACTCTTCTTGCCGCGCCCCTTGGCCTTCCGCGCCTGGGCCGCGGTCTCGGCCGGTATCCGGCTCACCGAAGCGGACGGGGGCGGAGCGGGGCGGCGGACAGCAGGTGTGCCGCTAGGACCGGGAGCGGGAGCACCGCCAACAGCCGCCGCGTATGAAAACGCGGGGCGCGCTAGCGGAGGGCGGTACGCCCGGTCCTCCAGGACCGCGAGGCGCCTCTCGATCGCCGTCAGGACCTGCACCGTGGTCGGCACAGGCTGTGGCGGCGAGGCGGGCGCCGTGGTGGGCGCGGTCCTAGGCGCCGTCTTCGGCGCTGGTCCAGCCGTCAGAGGAGGAGGCGGCATGGGACCTGGAGGTGCCTTGACCACTGTGGTCAACTCAGCGACCTCCCGACGGAGATCTTCCATCTCCTTTCGGGAGGCAGTGAGCTCCACCTCCAGGCTCGCAACCTGCTTGCGGAGCTTCGCCTCCTCCTTTGTGGCGCTCCGCGCGAGGAGCTTGTCAAGGGAGGATTGGGCTTCATCCACCAGTGAAGCCACAATCTTCTTCCTCCCCGACATATTCTTACTCCCCCGCATGGCCGCGTTCATGCGGGAGAGAATGCTCATGATCTCCCGCGCGGGCGGCACACCAATATCCCTGCGACTACGCAGGGACGGTACAGAGGACGGCGGTGGAGTAGGCGGGCGCACTCTGTAGGCGCCGAGACGCGTGCGCACCGTCTTCACCGGCACCTCCTCCTCCGAATCGCTGGAGAGGAGGGACCCCCATCCAGAGCAACTAGTGCTCCGGTCGCGCGGCGGTCCCTCCTTCTCGAGGGTCCTCTTCTGCGAGGCAGAACGGCCCTTACTCTTCACGCTACTGGGAGCTGACCCATCGTCAGTCCCAGCAGCAACTTTTCCTTGGGGCGTCGACGTCGCGCTGCAACTAGGCGGCGCGACGCGAGCCCCCAAATCAATAGGCATCGAAGTCCGTTGTTCGCGCAATATGTCGTCGGCTGAGACTGCCCGGGGAAGGGCAGTGTCAGGACCGGGGGTCTCTTCAGGCTTCATAGTAAGCACAATTTCTTCTGTGTTGGCCACTCAAGTTTCGATTTCGACGTTTGGTCACCCAACTTGCCACTGCGTTACCGTGGTCAAGTTGGGGTCCAGGGCGGACGGCGAGGACGTAGTCTAATCTCTTGGGGCCCCGCCCCTTACTTCATAGCTTGTAAATATTAACGAAGTACAATTGTTTTTTATTAGATTTAATTGTTATTTTTGGTCTTGTGTACAATATTATGACTGCGCTCGGTGGCGTAGTGGTATGTGTATGCGACTGCCGTCCCGTCCCGCTACCGGTTCGATTCTTGGGTCGAATCTGTTTAGAAAAGGAAAACTCAAAACAAAACCCTATACTTACCAACCAGTCTGGAAAGCGTGGTATATGTAGGCTGAATTCCCTCCTTTTTGGGGGAGGCATTTGCCCAACAGTGGGTGTCAAATGGGCTGAGATAATGATGATCATGATATTAATTTGAAAAAATTGCGAATACAACATAATATTTGTAAGTCACTTTAACTACGTACTACCTAATTGTTTTTCTATCATAGACTTAAAACAGAAATGAACGGATTAGCTTAATTGCAGAAGTCGTAAAGCCGATTTCAGCCCGAGACGCCCAGGACTTTAATTGGCTGAGTGAGCCACAGCGGCTGGCACGTAGGATTTTTTTGCCTTTCATCAACATTTCAATGGGTTTCAAATTTATTTTTCAAAATTATAATATAGCTGCTTATTTTACTAAATTAATTCGGCCATTTTGGACATAAACCACTTTCTAGAGTGCCTGGTGACGGCAATAGGCTGGCCCCCTATTAGGTGGGACTAAAAATACTGGCAAATTGTGGGTTTGTAATGCGCCTCTGCCTACCTCTTTGAGGATATAGGTGTGATATGTGTGTGTATGTGTAAAGCCGATTACTGATGATATACTCGTATATCTATATTGTATACAATTATACATTATATTTACACATTCAGTATCGGAGACAAGCCGATATATCACATTGACAATGCTGTGATCCAAATTCACTGTTTTGATTCAATGCACGATACACAACGGTAAGCCAATTAAACTGACGGTAACTCTTAATGAACCGTTAATGATACGGACAGTGAATACTAACAAATCGTTCAAACGCACTGCCCGTAGACTATTTGTGTTAAATGATATATTAGCAAATAATGCACGCAGTTTATCATTATAAGGATGAAACGTAATAATCAAGCGGAAATCAAAATGCAATTGATACATAATGATACCTGAGTCTATTATTATTGTGAAGTTGTTTGACTTTTAGGCACTGCCCGTCCGTCCGTCTGTCAGTCCGTCTGACAGTTAAAATTTTCACAGATATTATACATATACTTGTGAATAGTTTATATTATATAAAAAAAGTACATAAAGTTAATCCTATTCAATATAAATGGTTTCTTCTGTCGGTGATTGGTTGTGGTTGGTGACCATCGAGGAATAGAAAATTTAATAATATTAAAATTTTAAATGAACGTCACCTCAGTGACGTAAGTGGAATACTTGCGGTGACTAATGTTTGGGTGACGTTCAAATCAGTGACCATCGAGGAATACGTCACGAAAAAAGGTACGGCCATTTTTATAGTTTCGAAAAAAGTCTGTATCTGTTAACCCTAACATACAGAATATTGTATTCTTCCTAACATCTTATCTGCCCATTATAATAGGTTTCTGCGACGCTCGAGTTACTAAGATTTAGCGTTGACGAGTATCAGTAGTACTTGGTACTATTGATGAAGTTTGTATGGAGATAAATCAGCAGGTCTCGTTGATAGCTTCACTTGTAGACCAAGAAAATGATTCAAAGCGGGTGAAGTAGTGAGTGTTCGCTAGTGTTGTATTGTGGTTGGTGGCGAAAGAGTACGGGGACATTACAGCTACTAAAAAAATTTTTACAGTGTTTTTTTATCTTTATTTTTGTCGAGGTTTTTGTCCATAATGTATGTCAACTTTTAAACAGTTTTAAAACTAAGCTAAAAAGTAATTGAGGAGGTTTTGTCTTAATACTGACTACTAATCTAATTCCTGTAGGTCATCGTGACCTACCTTATTAGGTAATATAATTTTTTTTTTTAATAATAACAAAAGTTACGGTAGATATTGAAGTTATAGTTATCTCTGTAAATTGTGAAAGAAAAATAACTTTAATAAAAAATATATAGGTACATACATGGAATTACATTATCTTAGCTAGTAGAATTTCATAGTTTCTGTCTACCCCAAACGGAAAAAGGGACTGTATATTATACTTACATGAAATCTTTCTAACTGATCTGTTATACTCGTACAAACAAAGCAAATTAATTGTTTATCCTTACGATTGCTTTTAAATGAATCTAATAGAGTAGTCGGTCTGATGAAGATTGACAGATATTTTGATAGAGGAACCAAATTATATAGTGACGAAGACCTCTCTTTATTGAATGTCCACGTGAGTCAGTAAACAAACGACTATCAATTAAAACAGTTAAAGTATTATATCCTTAAAAATGTCATTTATGTCCAATTAATTATAGGTACGTAATTGTGGCTTATTAAGCGTTTTTATGAAATATTTTAGTGGCCCTAGATAGCCTTTGACTTCACTAAAATAGGTACTCTAGAACAACCGGCATTGAAGAACCCTTCCACGGTACACTGGTCTGTGTTGTTAACACCCTTTATCGGTAAGGAATTAATAAACACTAGGTTACAAGAATATAGGTACTAGTTAATTTGGATTGTTGCTAGTATGTTTGGTCTTTAATGGCTTAAGTCGCATCTATGGATAAAAGGCTAACTTTTTATCATGAAACAATTGAATAAAATGTTAGGGTCAAGTTAGATTAGGATGTACAATGCTACATCTTAATCCAACTTGACCCATAGAACTATTCCTTATTCTGTGCCCATAGTATATGAAACATTATAGCTACCACAAATTGGTACGTAGCAAGCTCTCGATAATCGTAAAAGTGTGTAAAAGGGTGTTTTTTTGTTTTCATATTTATTTATCTGTTTATCTCTCCATTACTACATGGGATCTGATGAACAGAAACATGGAGTGCTTCTCATCCCGAGAAGAGGCTTAGGGAAAACGATGCCGGGACTATTTATTTACGTGAACGAAGTCAGAATGTTTGCTAGTTAACAATAATTTTGTGACCAGTTGGAATAAATCTAAATAAGAGAACGTTGAATGTTGCTTGTTAATTGACATGTCGGGTTATTGGACCGTTGGACCGTGTTGGATCGTGTTGGGCTAAGAAATACGATATCCCCATATGTTAACTAATTACAGTGTGACAAGTCTACTCAAATAATCTGTACCATAGCCAGCTGGCTACTCAAGGATGTCTTGCTACGATGAGCAAAACATTCGATACTAACTTGTCTCTTATAACATTTGCACAACAGCGCCTAGATGTCCACAAAGAGTTTGTCATTATTAACCGTTTTTTGTGCATAGACTTCCACTTCATTCACATCTGATCTATTATCTTACTTCATTGCTATATCTGTCTGCTATTGTATGTACAGACGTGAAACCTAGTCCATTACTTAATTAAAATGTGGGTATATAAACCTATATTATAGTGTCCATTATTTGGCCCCAAAAACTCGCTAAAGTCAGGCTTTGTTGGAGAGGTACTTAAAAAGAACCAGACTATAATATTCATATATTTTTAAAACACTATTTTAAAGATTAATATCCCAATGCTTTATCTTCATAACATGACAATACCGAATAAAGAGACTGCAACGTCACACTAACAATGCATTAATACTTTTGCATAGAACACGCTTAACATTTTCCATCCTATCTTCGGTCATTACGACTACGAGTAAAACAACGGGGAAACAAAAACTCATTTTCATAGGCTGGCTTTGTTCGTAGTAAATAATACAAGAGCAACATCAGGATCCCCCTCATAAAGTGTTTTGGTTAAAAGGTTCGCGTGTATAATATCGAATTGGTCGCAGTATTAACCGGATGCTGTTGGTCGACAGTGCGGAAAAGCCACGGAAAACCAATTTCCACTGCTGGTTCAACCATCGATTTATACAAAATTATATCAGCTTACGTGTCGCGAGGTTTAAATTTTGTGTTTTTGGCATTATGCCTCTGTGCTGCTTTAATTAAACGCATGTGTATGGATTTTTGTTACGATTTCGTGAAGTATTTTATTATTATTGTATTATTTTTAGCTCGCTATATTGTGAATTACAATAATAAAATTAGCGAGTCAATTGTAAAACCTTTAAAGTGAGTTCAATGTTTAAACATTAATGCTAACTAAAATAAAAACTACTAAATTTAAATGCATCTTTACAATAAAACTTTAAAGTGTTCTAAAAGCCCTGTATGACGCATAAAAACTTGACGGCATGTGTGGCAACATATTTGCGAAACAATTTGGTTACTCCTCCAGCATGCAATCTCACCTGTCCACAATCCGAACATACCACATTTTTTAATTTATTTGTTCCTGTTCAGTCAGCAACATGGCCACGTGATGACGTCACTTACATAACTTTTTTGAGAGCATAGAAATATACAGGTGTTTATTTTTCTCACATTTAATTTTGATATTTCAAACCTATCTATACCTACTAAAATTAGAAAGAGTTTTTTGGAATGTGCTAATTTTTGAGAACAATCAATCAAGGCATATTTTTTTCCAGTAACTTCACTTTTCACCAGTAACTTCGCTGCTCTCACTTTATAGGTGGCCAACCTATTGCTGGTATCCGGTCACTCGATTGCCAGAGCCTCTTTCGTTGATCAGGAGGTGCACCTTTTGTCGATAAGGTTATCTTGGGCCTTTAAGATCTTAGTGAAACCATTATGAAGTGTAAATTGTTAAGAAAATAATCAAACTGTTCATGGTTACCTAACTTTGAAAAATATAGTTCAATTTCGAGCCCTCAGCTTTCACCCCTCGTCTTCCTGTAGCTCCCTAACTACTTCCTCTGTATAATTAGGTAGCTAATAAGTCTCTCAAGTGAAATGTTCAGTGAGTCGGGCCGGATCGACCTCGCCGTGTTGTGAATAGAGCTGTCAATTGCGATTACAGACGCTCTCAATATTAATTCTGCAGGGATATTTTCTTAGGAAGTATTATTCTTTGAGTGATGAGTATTAAGTTTGCATTGCTTAAGTGATAAGTGAGTGTCTTATTTTATTGTACGTGTTATTATTGTAGAGAAAAAGACAAAGAAAGGACTTGGTGATTTTAGAGTAGTTACGAAGTATCTACCTACCTTGACAATACCGCCGGGATTCAACCCGACTGATAATTATGATAAAAAAGGATTTTGGGTTACTATTTAGGTGTACTGAACTGCTCCGGAGTCTCAGGTCTGATTCCCGGGTCGAATCTAATATTTGTGTGATCTACAAATGTTTGTTTCTGAGTTTGGGTGTTTTCTATGTATATTATGTATGTATTTAGAAATATATACGTATGTTTATCAGTTGTCTAGATCCCATAGCACAGGCTTATAGCTTAGTTTGGGATAGATGACGTTGTGTGAAAATGTCCGAAATATTTGTTTATATACTTTTTTTAGGTAATTTTTTTTTTTTTAAGTTGGGATATTTACACTCAACGCCATCTCAAGCTAAATAAAGCTTCGGAATCAGATAACTAATACATACATACAACATAGGTACATAATCTCATTTAACCAACTTCAAATTACCGAAATGGGACCAAATAATTGTCGGAATGGGACCAAATTGGGACTACTTGGAGAGTAGTAGCTTTCATTTAAAAAAAACCAAAATCGGTTCTCCCAGTCCAAAAATTGAACAATTGAAAAATTTAACCCTAACATTGATGACTAAACTATCGCATTAAATCCCTCCAGGATATTATTTACACTCTTACTAATACCAGGTTTTCCAGGTGCAAAGCAAGAAGTACCGTGTCACATCTAATGGATAAAAATTGAGGCTTTTCCTGGACGTACATCTTCCTTCAGTGCCCTGAATTGGCAATAAATCCGAATTCACAAACACTTTACTTATTACACATATCAGAAATACTTCACGGAATAAACATATACACTTTATAGGGTGCATTGTTGATGCAGTTCTAAGTTAGAAAAATAGCGAGGGTGTTTATTACTTTATCTAAACGTTACTCTACGAAACTACCCTGATAGAAAGTTGGAGTGGTAAGATATTAGAGAAAGTAAATATCTTGACTGTTTATTATTGCTCGAATTATAATTAAGTTTAACGTTAATTTAGATGACCCGGCGAAGCGTCTGCACTGCTATACTTTATTTTTACACATCAAAAGGTTTTCTTATACCTACAATCTTGGCTGCAGAGGAGGCACTGGACCTCACGTATCGTGCGACGCAAATCGTTACCGGGCATGGATGCTTCCGTAGCTATCTGTTTCGCATCCATCGTGAGGTCACACCTCGATGTCAACACTGCGAGGTTTCGGACGACGACACCGCACTCCACACTTTGGTAGAGTGCTCAGCGTGGGCGAGTCAGCGCCGGGACCTCGTAGTGGGTCTGGACGTGGATATCCTCTCGCTGGAAACCATGCTCCAAGCCATGGTCTCCAGTGCGAGTAGGTGGAACGCGGCCGTGTCCTTCTGCGAGCAAGTCATGCTCGCGAAGGAGGCGGCCGAGAGGGAGAGGGAGCGTACCCTCCCCGCTGAGTTCCGCAGCCAGCGGCCAGGACGCCGCAGACTCATCTACGCCCAGGACCATCGACCTCCATGATCGGGGCCTGAGGACGGCTAGGTAGCTACCCGCCGTCCTTACAGAAGCAGGCTACAAGGATTGCATGCTGCGGGGCCTTGTCCCCACAGCACGCTACCAGATTCACTCACCGACGCGGGATAAAACCCAACCCCAACGACGCGGGATTTTCATTCCGACCAAACCCTCGAAGAGGCCACACCGGTGGCCAAAGTTCGCCGGGTGCCACTGGAAATGCCTTCAGTGTCACCAGAGACGCTCGCAGCAATGGACATGGGAGCGGCCGCGGTCTCGCGGATATAAAAAAATATATAATACCTACAATCTCACTTTTCATATTACAAACATAATTTTATTTCGTTTCGTTATTGAATTTCCACCAACCTTATACTGACAATAACAATCACGAAAAAAAATTTGTGCACACACTTCAGTTATTCATTTGTATTTACGAAAGAAAACAGCACTGCATACTTTCGTACGTACATATTAGTCGTTGCCTCGAAAATTACTTGTAAAGTTTGATAGACTTTGTCAAAACTCAACTAAACTTATTCACCCAAGATCTTCATTATATTTCACCCTTCTACATTTAATAAGTTCTATAATTAACATCAGGTTGATACGAATCCTATCCTAATAGCGTTGGCTCGTGACAGTCGAGCGCGGAGTTCAATTCCTCATACATATTCAGAGGGGTTCTTGCGTGCTGCTAATGAACCTCAGCGACTGCAGACGGTGTATTGTCAGATACACAGGTTTGAAGCTTCTTTTGTTGACATCGAATTATATTGATACGTGACCGCTTAGTTGATTATGGAAGTTGTGGAAGTTATTACAAGTTGTTCACCCTTAGGTGGGTAATCTAAGGTTGTCAAAAAAAGCAAAGCCGAGTTTGTGTGAAAGGTAACTTAGAAATCTATATTTTTAGCTATTTTTCCTATTAAACAGAGGTATCAATCACAATACTAGGAAATAATAAAATGTGAATTTAACGGTATTCCCTCATAAACCAATTCTGTGCAAATAGGTAATGAAACTGGAGTCTATCCTCCATTATATACTTACTATACTATACCCCAAAACCCACCTAAATCCTAAGTATTGCATCCCATAACACTACTAGTATAATATTCTTAGATCTGTGCCCATAATTAACTTTCTACCTGTCATGTGACATTTTTCTATTATTACCGGTATAAGGAAAATTATTCTCACATTACACTGTTATAAAAGGCTATCACTGTGTTCATCTCTCCCCATTTTTCCGCCTGGGATGAGACAAGTGGGAAAAATGTTAGAATTATGGAAGTCGGGGGTGGTGTGCCGGCTAATGCGCCTGATATTATTATTGCGGCCAAAACGATGGAACGAATTCTGCAATATTCGTCGTCTCGGTGAATTAAACATAGAATCGATGATGATGGTTTTAGTATTTTTTTTTGTGTTCGTAACTTGACGCATCGCATACTTTGGTATCAATCAAATTTCAAATTCCAATACATTATTTGTTAACAGTTAAATAAGTTTGGAACAGAATTTATATCAGAACCTTTAGGAAACATCTGTTTTAGTTAACGTTAAACGTCTTGATTTGCTGACTATATAGAATTGGCCTAACTACTGTACGAGGAAACTGTGTAGAAGTCTTTAACAATTCGACATACGTATTGGAAACTCAGTTTACGATTGTTCAGTTCAAATCTAATTAGTACCTATACATAGGTACCTACTATGAAAGCTATTTTTGTCACTTCTATATATAAAACAAAATATTCTAAAAAAAATTGAATTTTTTATTCGATTTTCTTTTCGGCGACACATTTAATATTTAGTCGTAGTAGGTAATTTGTTCGTGGTATCATTAAACATCATTGGTATTTCAAAGGAAGCCTTTTCAGCGCTGTTTGTTTGATTGTATTTATTCAAACCTACACCTTTATTGGATTCAAAAAACTTTTCTTAAGCATCACCACAGCCCTCGCTATTACCTGAGGGCGCGTTTAGATTGAAATTTTCATTTTCTTCCTAAAAACAACCACCCTTACACTTACACCCTCGCCTCCCAGTTAACCACTGAGGAACAGATTTGCATGCACAATTGCCTTTTTTGAACTTTTTACAAGTACTATTACAGTGGTGAAAAATATTAAAATGGGTTACAATTTAGCTATCTTTTTTATGTTTTAAATGTTAATGAATGTTTTCACTGATTAAATTGCTTAATATAAATTTTAAGTTTGACAAAGACAAAGGTTGTATCCGCCTAAATTATAATGTCAAAATGGTTTTGTTATTTCAATAATCACTTACCTCAATAGTTGTTTTTCCTGATTCCTGCCATTTCATTAGATGTTCACCCTTCAAGGACCATCCAGGAGCGTAGCTGATGAGGCCCCCGCCCCCCGCAGTAGGGGTCGTAATCGCTCTAGCTCCGGCTACTTCACTCGTCTCCGCCGCTTTCGACTTCTTGGGACTTGTCTGAAGCCGGAAAAAGCTACGGCCATGTAACTTACAACTTTTCGAGGGTGAGAAGAAAAATGAACTCCTTTTCGGTGATTTTTTTTGTTCCTCCGACGATTTAGATGTTGATGCCGCAACTTCTTCAACTGGTACATTTTGTATTTTGTTCTCAATTGTGTCACCACTGGCACTGGGTGAAGGTTTTGGTCCAGAATTTTCATCAGCAACGAATAAAAGCGTCCTTTGTACAAACGGCGTTGCTTTGTTGTAGAATTCGTAAGATTCTGGTCCTTTAAAACTGGAAGGTATTGTTGTACGGTGAGACTTTGAGAAGCGATGTTCCATGTATTTTCTTGCCATATCATTCCAGGATCGTTTGTAGGCATAACCTGGTTATTGTAAATTTAACACTAGGTACACTCAATATCTATTCATTCATTATGTTTAGTTCAAGAATGTATTTACACTACAACTTGTGTTCGTACTTTTATGAGAAAACTAAACGTTAATGTTATAAATGTCTACAACTATTACTACAATATCAAGTGTCATGAATCCTAAACTTTCAACAGCGATATCTTTGATTAATACCTAACGTTGGCACCCGGATCACGAGAAAAGCAAACAATGAGACAAAACGAAACGAGTAGAATATATCTATGTCCCCTTCAAGTTTGGAGGATAGTCGGGAGATTTTCGCAAACTATACGAACCCCTGTGAGAAAAGATGAACGTTAACCTTACTAGATAAGCCTTAAGGGCAGAATGGATGAATAAACGTATCGTCGCTGCGCAGATTATTAGGATCCAGATTGTAGGTTGTTTAAATATATATTATAAGTACTAAATATAATAAAAATGATAACAAGTCAATAAGGTTAATGAACTTAACAGTACCATTTCAGGCTTTACCAGTTAAATGAAAATAAAAAATATGTTTATTCAAGTGGGTTACAAGGTAACACTTTTGTAAGTCAGTCAGTTATAAAGGTTACAATTAAAGTCTAAATTGCTTCTAAACTTACCTACATTTACTGCCAGATTCGCAAAACAATAAGTAGACCCTGAGAGAACGAACGGTAATAAAACTCACGGCCACTCTTTTCTAATGGTATGAAATTACAATATTAAGTACCTATAGAACGAGGTAACATTTATACATAGTTGTCAAATCAAAAAATAAATAAAAAACAAGTACAATAAACAAGCGACGTTATAGAGTCGCGCCTAAATAGTTAGTAGTTATGACTTTTTTTTTCTGAACGAGATTTGATTGTTTGGATGTATTTATTATAACCAAAATTATTGGAAGAATAAACTTAAAGAGTAGCGATCATGTTAAAAGGTAGCACAAAACCCAAAACATGTCGTGCAATAAAAGTCACCGTTACATCACCGTCTAATGGACAGGAATAAATCAAAGCACCGGAACTCAATATATACACCAAAAATAACTATATAATTTCCTTTCATCTCGCTTCTAGTAATTGTATTAGGAGAGCCGTGGCTCGACGACGGGTTGCAATTTTCACGCGAAGGCTCTACCGCTACAGGCATCTATCGATCGTTGCGTAGGTAAACATTGCTCCCTTACTGCAATATAATTTTGTATTATTTTGGAACTTATATGTCACAAAATAGAGCTTTAATTACTTTGTAGGTAGAAAAGTAAACTGAAAAATAGAATCAGAGATTCCATTTTTTAAATGGTTTGTAAAAATATTCTGTTAATTTTATGAAAAAATATTTTTATATAATTACTTTATTCTGACCTAACCCTTCAAGTAGGTATAGAAAAAAATATTCATATTGAACAAAAAACAGTTGTACAGTTCCACACTTAATTACTTAACAGTAGCTAATAATTTGATACCAGTCAATATTGGTAACAAGTTTATTAACCAAATCACTATCAATACATATTATTATTATAAAACAAAGTTGGAAACGACGAGTCTGTATGTATGCGTAAATATTTAAAACTACAGAACGGATTTTGATGCGGTTTTGACCAATGGATAGAGTGGTTCTTGGGAAAGATTTTTGTGTATATAATTTTACAAGCGGGTGGAGCTGCTAGTCGTATGTATTTTCTCTTTATGACTTTCTTTAAAATAAACACAGTACAATTTCATTTAAAGCGTATCAAAAATCAATAGGAACAAATAATTTCCTGTTACATTTAGGTACGGTATAATTTTCTAAACAAAGGAAATTTCGTAACAATTGAACTACAGTGAAAGTAAAACACGTAACCCTGTATTTATGAGCACGCTCCGCACTTCACGGTAATCAAACTGACTCGGCATCAAAACTAGAAACATTTCTGAAACTATATATTTTTATAAGCAATGAGTACGTTGCTTATTATTGCTTAGATAATTTGACAATATGAATCCCAAAAGTCTTGGATTGGACTTGAACCAGTCAGTGACTGAACCCTTGAACCCTTTCCAGGAGGAACGAAAAAACTGACGAGTAAGGAAACTGACTATAGTTCACGAATTACTTAAAATTTACGAATCTATGAAACTGACCAGTTACAGAAACTGGCGAGCTAGGGAAACTGACGAGTGCCTCCCCGACCCGTTCTACCAACTGAACAAGATACCACAATACACCACACGGTTGACAAGACCACAAGCTGGTTACTATTTGGCACAAAGAATAAGCATTGCCATACAACGTGGAAATGCTGCCAGCCTTCTTGGAACATTGCCAGTCGGCGACGAGGCGGAGGAATTCTTTGACGCATATTAGAATTTAGATACAATTAGAAGGTAAAATTTTAGAATAGGTAATGTACATAGTTAAATTATTATCATAACAGTTCAATAAAATAAGAAATAAACATATTTGTTGAACATAATTATTTTATAGTTTTAATCATAGATTTAGAATGTAGGTACGGCGAATCGAAAGGGATCCCAAGTCTCTGGTTATTAATATCTAAGTCAATATTTATTTATTGCTTATTTATTTTTTAATTATCATAGGAATTTACAAAGTAAATATCGTTAATGCTCCTAAAGTTTTGAAAAAGCAAGATGTCTTTAAAGAAGTTCTATATTCTGTAGTATTGGTGTACTGAGTATAACAGTAAAATAATTATTCAGGTATATCGATTGTATAAAGAAAACATATAACATTTAATTTACCTTATAAATAAATATCGTAGGTATATTTCACTTTCAGCTAGACATTTGAGACAACATTAACTGCAATTCCCATTAGATTTTCTTGGTTTTCAAAAGAAATGGCACCCCTCTATATTCTCGGTTTCTCTGTAAATAGCTTTCCGATTCCGGCTTCGTCGCAGGGGGAATTATTACATTTCGATGACAGGACAAATTCGGGATGACACACGAGGGGTTACACTTGACCTCTCAGATACACGAGCAATAAAATTGCAATATTTCGTGCTCTGTAAATACAAGATACACAACCCCCTCTATCTACGTATGTTCGACGTTCGAACGTAGTAAATATTTTACGTACCTACATAAAATCGCGTCCGTTTTCCCAAATAATTTGACAAAGGCACAATAGACACCCACTTTATAATAAGGCCAACAAGGATGACCAACTGAACTCATTCCACTTGGGCTTGACTTCTGGTAAGCGTTACATGGTGTATGTGTGTGAGCATATTTCACCCGACTGCAAATCGCATCGTTACAGGACACCATAGACCAACGCGGTCGTCGTATACGCTGTCGCCGTATACGACAGGACACTGTCGAAAAGTGTACTTATTTGACATTTTCAAATGTTTTATTTCTGTGGCTTATTGGGAGTGTTTTGCATAGTCCGATATGACAATTATTTATCATAAATAATGGATCATCAAAATGTTCTGTTATTCAACGTCTAACAACTTTTTAAATCAAGGTAAAATCAAAACCAGTTCGCTTATTAAGATAAGAACTCCACTTGGGCTTGACTTCTGGTAAGCGTTACATGGTGTATGTGTGTGAGCATATTTCACCCGACTGCAAATCGCATCGTTACAGGACACCATAGACCAACGCGGTCGTCGTATACGCTGTCGCCGTATACGACAGGACACTGTCGTAAAGTGTACTTATTTGACATTTTCAAATGTTTTATTTCTGTGGCTTATTGGGAGTGTTTTGCATAGTCCGATATGACAATTATTTATCATAAATAATGGATCATCAAAATGTTCTGTTATTCAACGTCTAACAACTTTTTAAATCAAGGTAAAATCAAAACCAGTTCGCTTATTAAGATAAGAAGTTTTATTGTGTAATCCTTAAAAACAAAAATTTTAATCTGCATTTAATCAACAGAGAACTACGTATACTTATTTTGTGACTACGGCTAGAGTACCGTGGCCGCTATAACTACCATACACGTACGGCATACGGCAGTTGTCAACAAAATAAATATAAATAATGACCGGCTATAACAGACTTGCTCTATCAAAAATAGACGGCTCCCCATGTGCTTGGCGCGAACTTGACAATCTACCCGCATGTTTATTTTTAACACTGTCTTATTGTATTCGGAAATACATGGGAAATAAGATGCTCTTTGAAGATTTATTTGTTACAATCTATTTTACCCGTGACCGAAGTTTCCCTACATTATAAAATAGTTAATTGACAGTTCATTTATCTTGGGTTAATTTATTTCAACGATTTTTGGAAGATACTTAAGAAATTACTTTACGCTACCAAATGTAGGACATTGCAGACTTGAGCAACAAATTTTCCAAATTTCCTATGAGTTAACTTGTGTATTTAAATTTATATTTAAATATGTTAAATAATATTCAAAAGTAATATGCCTATGTTGAAATACAACCTAGCATTTTGTAGTTCCCATTCCTGCATGATAAAAGCCCCGAGACGAAGCACAAGATATCAACATACAAAGTAATTTACCTGACAAGTAAGTACACCGTACAACGTGTTAACTTAATTCCGTCGTTGCCTCAAGTAAAACCGAATTAAGTTTCACACCACGGGACTTGTCGCAGGTACCTATAGCAACTAAAACCTATGCATGGATTACATGAGAACGCTGATGAAATTTAAGGTAGAATTTTGCTACAATTTGAATAATAAACTGTTGTAGTTATCTACCGGTATACGAACTCGCGGTCTGCACTCACAAGGGCAGCTTGGTAGATTTGTTCTAAACTAGTGAACGGCACTGAGCTTTTTGCTTTTGTCGAAATCGTCGGCAATAACTACCGGTCTGCTTATAACCACCTAAGTAGGTGTACCACGTGACTGTGTGAATGGCATGACTGTACTTCATGATCATCACATTAGCGCACTACGAATTAAAATCACCACAAAATACAATATACATCAACAAAACCTTAATATAGTCTTAATAAAGTTACAATAAAATAAGGATAGAAGAATCCTGTCGCGAAGCAACCATCCCCTTGACATGAGTTATTGTACTGGTGCACTGGGTAAGTAAGGTATAAATATGATTTATTAACATCATACATTACGTCCAAAGGTGAACACCATTGTGGTGTAATAGGACGAGGGCTTAATGAACAGCTGAAGATTTGGGATGAAACATTATTATTTTAGTTTCAAGTTAACGTTGTCTACATAGGTAAGTCATAAATGCTTTATGCTTCTAACCCTAATTAAAATAATCACCTATTTATTTATTTATTTATACGTAGGTCAAACTATAAGTTTTGCGTGACTTAAAAAAACAACGTGTTAAAACCAAAATATTATGTTTATTGCTTTTCAAAATACTCTCCTTTACATTTTAAACATTTTTTTCAAGCCATCGAACCATTTTTTAAAACAGGAGGACCACAGATCTGAAGTCATGTTTTCTACGTGCTAATTGAACGCTATCACTGCCTCTTCGGAATTGGTAAAAGTGAAACCTCTCATCAAATCTTTGATTTTGGGGAAAATACAGAAATCACAGGGTGCCAGGTCGGGGCTATGCGCAGGATGGGTGACAAGTTGTACTTTTTCGGAAGCTAAAAATGACTTTGTTTTGTTGGCCGTGTGTGAAAAAGCGTTGTCATGATGTAGGAGAACGCGGCTTTTGGGTCGTCTTTCGCGAACTTTTTTTAACACCCTGGGCAAACAAATGGTAGAATACCACTCGGCATTAACACTCTTTTGATCTTCAAGTAGAATTGTACAGATGGGACCCGTAGCTGAGAAAAATAACGCGATCATTATTTTACCAACGTTTCTCGCCTGCCTCACTTTTGTTGGCTTGTTCTCATTTTCAAACACCCATTCACAAGATTGCTGTTTTTTTTCGGGTTCAAAACAATAAATCCACGGTTCGTCTCCTGTGACAATGTAATAAACATAACATAACATAGCATCAGGCCTTTTTCCCCGAAGGGGTAGGCAGAGGTGTACAAACACACCCACATCTCGCCAGCTATGTTAGGTCCCATGTAATAGGGGGCGAGCCTATTGCCATTTACCGGGCACAAGTTCCAGAGTCTGGGATAATTATCTGGGTAAAATTCTAAAGAGAATTATACATTATCCACCCGACAGAAATCAAACCCGAGACCTCGAGGGTGGCAGTCCGTACATAGT
Source organism: Nudaria mundana (assembly GCA_963556515.1). Classification (NCBI taxonomy): domain Eukaryota; kingdom Metazoa; phylum Arthropoda; class Insecta; order Lepidoptera; family Erebidae; genus Nudaria; species Nudaria mundana. Next base: position 15,087,509 of record OY748289.1, on the reverse strand, counting down.
ACCATTGTGCCACCGAGGTAGTGTAATAAACAGCATTAGAATGTCCGTGGTCGTACTTCAGTAGCATATGTGAGCACCATTCCACGCGAGCCCGCTTCTACTCCGCTGTCAGTTCATGAGGGATCCAACGACAACAAGTTTCATAATTTTCAATTCTTCGTGTAAAATTTTCTGGATTTGACTCATACCAATCCCCAATAGTCCTAAAATTGTCTCATAGGTAATCCGCGGGTTTTCTTCAATTAACCGCTTAACAGTAGCCACATTATTTTCGTTGACGGCAGTTGAAGGCCGCCCTTCACGAAATTCGTCATGTAAAGAAACTCGACCTCTCTCAAATTCAGCAAACCATCGCCTCACGGTGCTCAAACAAGGTGCTTCTCTCCCAAAAGCATTTTGAAGACGAGCGGCTCAGTCTTTCGGAGAGAGTGAACTATTAAAATCATAAAAAATCATCGCTCTAAAATCTTTTCGACTAATTCCATTTTCGTTGCATACGTAGAACTTTGATGTGTGATAAAAAACAATTGACAAATGATTTCCCGCCAATTTTTTTTTATTACTAAGAAGGTTGCAACGTTTAAAAAAATATAACATTCGAAATTCAAATAGTTCCGATTAGCTAGAAGTGCAAAACTTTTAGTGTGCCCCATGGATATGCTTTACTGTACGCCAATACAGTATTAAATCATACAAAAGGAGCTTAAAATTCTAGTAGCAGTACAATGGGCGGCCTTATGCATAGAGCAATTTGTGCCAGGCAACCTTTGGATGGATAGATCTTTAGGACGAAAAAGTAGTAGTGGGCGTAAGTAAATAAACTCACATAAAATGAACCCTACCTATTTAATAAGTAAAATCTTTCTAACGTTTTTTTTTACAATATTTACAGAAATTCGTGTAAAAAAATCCTCCGTGTGATTAATGTTGCAAGTGGGTTCCTAACTCGCGGTTACCATTAGGTAACCGCGAGTTATTTCAATTTCTATTTTCTAGTTATTTTAATTGCTTTATGCATAAGGCCGTCCATTGTACTGCTACTAGAATTTTAAACAGAATTTTAAATCGCATCACTTTCGATAATCAATTTTAGTCATCCGCCGAGGCCAAGAGATTACCTAAACCGGCTGTGCATTAGCTTTCCGTGAAACACGATTTTTTTTTTATATTGGGTTCGTCAAATTGACGCCGCCCGCCTGGTGGTAAGTCGTGACGACGTCTAGCGATTGTGGCCCACTCTCACAGCGCACAATACTATAGAGAGTGGCCCTCAACTTGACGACCTACTGATGTGCCTCTTCACACTCCGCTTAAAGAACCCAGGGTTATATGTGGGAAGAAACACGTGCACAGGCAGGGCGTTCCAGGCCACTATCGTTCGGCAGAGAAACGAACGTTTAAAACGTTCGGTTCTCGCGAACATGCTATCCACTGTGTGGGGGTGGCATCTCTGCCCGGCACGCGTTGTTCGGGATCGGAAGGAAGAGGGTGGGATAGAATGGTAACGGTAGAATGCGGCCAAGGAAGCTATTGTTCGGCGCTGAGCTAGCGGCTCAATGCTTCCCGTTACCTCCGGACAATCTATAATACGGATAGCCCGTCGCTGCATAGCGTCGAGAGCGTCCAGCAGATACTTCGCGGAGCCGTCCCAGAGGTGAGAGCAGTATTCGACGCAGGGTCTAATCTGCGTCTTGTACAGCAGACACCAGCAGACACCACAAAGAATCGCTTTACCTTATTCAGTATTCCTAGTTTCCGCGAAGCTAGCCCTATACATTTTTCGATGTAGTTTTTATTATTGAGCTCTCGATGAACGTCTATGCCAAGGATGTCAAGATTGTCCTTCATTGGTAATAATGGGGTAGG
>OY748289.1:14878506-15085443 GCA_963556515.1 Nudaria mundana | reverse complement strand
GATCAGCCACGAGTTGTTGTCTATCCTCCTCAATCTCCGACAGCCCCGCCGCCGGACGAGCCCAGTAGCTCCCGTGCAATGTGCTGTCATCTGCATAACAATGAATGTTCCCGAGGGATAGCATATCATTGATATGCAGAAGGAAGAGTGTTGGTGACAGCACGGACCCCTGTGGCACCCCGGCATTCACTTGCAAAAAGTGAGAAGCCTGGCCATCGCAGAGGACCCGCATTCGGCGTTCGTTCAGAAAGCTGGCCATCCAGCTGCACAGTTGAGGAGGTAGACCATATGCCGGAAGCTTGGAAAGAAGCGAAGCATGCCAGACTCTATCGAAGGCTTTGGCGATGTCGGAACGTCGATGTTTGAACGGTAGACGCACACGTAAATCTGGCTCATAGAGCCATGGTCTACGTGCAGCCAGAGGACGGAGTTGGAGGGGTTCTCTAGGCAGCGCAACCGGCGACAGCAAACATCCGCCCTAACGAACACGCACACCCCGGCTTTATCTCGAAATTGTTCCTCGATGACATAGCCGGGGTAACACAGGTAAGACGTGTCGTCAGGGCGGCGTATTTGTGTCTCCGTGAGGAACGTCACAGCGGGCCGTGCCGTCTCTAGGTGATGGTGGACGGCATCGAGGTTCGCATGGAGTCCACGGATGTTGGTGAACTCCACCTCGAAAAGTGAAGTTGTGGGGTTTCCTGGGACCGCTGTGGAACGTTTTCTTTTTTCTATGTTGCACTGCCGTAATAAATTTGAAGAAGAAGCGTGAAGACAGGGCGACATTTGGTGCAGCAGTAAGTGACAACGCGCAGGGGCTAGCTTCGTCTGGAACCGTGTGGTTAGGTCGGAGCCGACCCGCCGGACGGAAGGGCTCCCAAACCCCCCTGATGCAAGGCTGCCGCTACCTTACAGCGGTTACCACCCGGAGCGGCGATCCCACATCAGGATTATGCGCAACATGTGGGGCAGCCTCCTGGAGTGGTTGGTCCCAGGCGGGCCCCATGACTGTGTTGCGGGCGGCCGCGGCAACGCCGTTGCTAGGGGTCTCCCTGGCTGGCGAATCGACCCACACCACCCACACTAGACTCCGCTTCGTCCCCACTGGTCCCATACCTGCTGCACCATACATCGCCCCGGGCCCGGCGGTGAACGGCTGCTGAACCCCTAACGCAACCCAGCCTGGGCTGGGTTACTTGGGGCTTTAGCATAGCTGCACGGTGGTACCCCCCCGGACCAACACTGTTGTACCACCTGGTACCCACGTAGGGGCCGAAGCCACTCCATGGGTACCGTAAATTAACGAGTCTCGTCCGTTGATCAGCAGGTGCGCCACTAGCAGATGAGGTCGCTGGGGCCCTAAAGATGTTGGTAGAGCCCCTTTGCACCCAAAAGATTACGTATACCTATGGAAATTGATGAAAGTACGGTGAGGATGTGACGATATAAACATGTTGATACTGTGTGCTAGGGTGCTAAGGGGCTTTATCAACATCTTCAGGGTCCAAGACCTGTATGCGGTGTTCGTACTGACAGACAGAAGATTTTTGTAAATAAAATGTTACTCGTACTTACTTTGGGTTCCCTGTCCCTATATATTTTACGTTTATGTATGTTATGTATATAGTCTGTGTATGTATAATTGTATCAGTACTTTCATTATCTTCTTTTAGCTTCATTATTAATTATCATTATTACCTATATTAGTTTATTTTCTGATTCTATTTAGCTGATATGATATCTTTATGTCATTGTTTACTAAGCCTTATTCTTCTTTCCCCTTAGAGTGATAGTTGTAAACTACCGTTTTAATTTTTTAAACATGCTATCCATCCCTAGGTAGTCTGGAAGAGATCGCTTTTAGCGATAAGACCCGCCATTTGCACTCTTCTTAAGTGATATCTCCTTTTTGTATGTTCTATGTTGTGTACAATAAAGTGTATTGTATTGTATTTTTGTGCCTCATACATAGTATCCTAGTCCTGTCCAATACTTCGTCTACCCAATTCTCTCAAACATGTGTAATTTATTCGCACGTACAGGCAATAGGCATAATTGTAAATCACCACGTGATTAAAATGTAAATATATCCCTTTGCCGGACACGGCGGCTGACACCCGTGCCTGGCCAATTAATACCATTATTTAGTAAGGGGATAACTTGTATAGAGGTATTGTCTATGGGCGGGAAAGCTGACAGATTTCGGACGGGAGTTTACACCTTGTTGAATAATTACTTCGAAACTTAATTAATCTTGTTCTTATTGCCGGATAGTGGTGACTTTACAAACAAAAGGGTCTTTTAGGTGCTTAGATGGTAAATAAAATCAGAATGAATCATAATAGTAGTGACCTTAGCTACACCTTTTCAATTTACAGCGATCCTACCAAAGCGATACAAAAATCGATTCAATAAAAAAAAAATAGGGCATCTCTACACCTGACCGATTTTGCCTTACAGCATCATAAGAAACCAGGTTAAACTATTAGGCATATTGTGTATATCGTTACCATAGTGTATTACAAAAATATATCTACTTGAAGTGTACCAAGCACAAATTATAGAGACGACGGCGACGTTATAAAGTAGTTACAAGTAGATTAGAGTATATCAGTGGAATTCTATTCTGATATCACTCGAGTTAATGAGTTCCCTTTCAGATGTCTGGACAGTTCCGGAACTGCTGTCTCCGTCCGCATCCGTTGAATGTTTACTGTTAACGCTTCCTAGAATGTTCTCTGTAGTATTTTTTTTTAATCCAGATTGGTGTTATTAGTTTATATTGTCTTTAAATAAGCCTGTTTTAGAGATAAATTAGGTTATGGTAATAATATTATTCTGCGTGTATTATATATAGATATACAAATATATATACCTAGATCTAGTAGTGGTCTCCCTATGGTCGGACAGTAGACCTTGCGAGCATTAAAAATATTATTTGAGCTTTTTTCCTCCATTTTCCGCCCAATCAAAAAAGCTCACCATGAAAAAATTTTAATAAATCAAGGAACACTTGTGTCAAGTTTCGTGAAACTTGACACAAACAAGACTGTGGCTGCTAGCCCGGAACTGAATGTGTATACAAAGAGATGGGCGAAAGCAAAATTGTCCTATCTCGAATTGTAGACTCTTTGCTCGCTCGCTCAATTAAAACCACCCCGACATGTGAGTGTGATCTTTTCATTACCTAAGAAGTGAGCTGATAGTTTCTAAAATTTATATCTAAGAACCATTTCGATCACATTAGGCTTTCGAACAAAAAAGACGCATCGAAATTGTAAAAAAGTGCAGCTACTATGATGCCACTAGTTGACAACAGATAAACAGATACAGTCATGTTAAACTTAAGTATTCAGCTATAGGGTTAAAAATGTAGGTATACCTATCTATTATAAAGTACTAGCTGTTGCCCGCAGCTCTGCCTGCGTGTTACTTTAGAGCTACATAACTTTTTTTATTTATGAAGCGATTGAAAACCAATCCGCAAATTCAAATCAAAAAATCAAATCGTTTCTGAGATTCAGAACATCATCAAACATTCAGACAAACAGACAAAAGTTCTAAAAAACATTATTTTGTGTAGTTCATATAGCCCCCCTACGCCAGTTTATCTATTATATCTTCTATTATATTTTCTATTATACCATAAAAATTCATCTTTGTTACGAAAATATGAAATATTAAAAAAAAAATCACCTAAAACCTACGACAAACTTATTATTTGCGGTTGGTACAGTAATCGGGTCTAGGGATCGAACCGCAAAATTAAGTTTGTTTTTTATTGTATATACTTTTCCGGGATAAAAAGTACCCAGTGTGGTGCCCAGGGTATTAAAGAATAATTATACCAAGTTTCATCGTAATCGAACCGGTAGTTTTTGCGTGATGCCTGAACAGACAGACAGACAGACAGACAGACAAAAATTTTTTAATCACATATTTGGTTTCTGTGTCGGTCTAGTAACACCCCCTGCCATTTATTTTTTTGATATTTTCAATGTACAGAATTTTCACTTCTACAGATTTATTATAAGTATAGATTAAAAGGAGTCATCGTAGTAATAATAATATCGTTTAGGTAGTAAAACTTAATAATTTTAACTATGACAATACGAATGAAATTAAGGGTCACGGCAACTCAATTAATAAAATAAATAGTAATGTATTACGGTGCGGGCTCTGCGTGTGGGATTAGGCCGGGTGTAGACTGTGCGGGCGCAATAATCTCCTGTGACAAGTTCCTGATGGAACATGGAACCTTATACGATATACCTACGTCACTTGGATATAAATACATTTGGGGATTGGAAAACTGTGTTCAGCCATGTGTGAGCCATCAAATATTTACATACTATTTAGGTGGTTACATGGATGTACATTTAAAATTGGGTCACTAAAATTGATGCACTACCTACTTTATAATTATTTTTGAACCCAGTACAGTTCTTTTTTGGGGGTTCCTAGTAGCAACTGAAACCATTGTTTGCGCCTCAATGACAGTAAACCATCTTAAAGGGGTAACCTATTGAAATCTCGAATTTCTGTTACCCGAATCTTAAAACCCCGAAAACGGTTGGTAGAACTTTTAAAAGACAGATGTAATGAATGACAACTTTTTAAAATTCCCTTTTTAATTTCTCAGATGAATCAATTTCCAGGTGAACTAAACCAAATTTTCAAAAAGTTTTTTTTTGTTTCCCATATTCTCATAATCCAGATATAGTTATACAGATATAGTTATACCAGATTCTCAGAATACTTTTTTTTGTTTCCCATCGTACCATTTTCCAAATAAACTATTGCCAAATTTTCATAATCTTTTTATTTGGTTCCCATACAATCGTGTTCCAGCTAAACTATTAAATATTAGCAATAAATATTATTTTTGTTTCTCATGTTAACAATTTCCAGAATTATTACTAAACTACCCTACACTATTAAAGAAATTTAATAAGCCTCAATTATTTTCTAGGTCTAAATGATATTATTTATCTATCTAAACCTCTATATAGTTTTCGTCGAACCAGTTTGCTATATCTTTACTATCTCCTGAAAATAAAAATTGCCAGTCAGTAAATTTATTGTTTTATTTGCTTATTACAGATAGGTTTAAGTGTCAAATTCGACTCACTAGGTTAGGATAGGTTAGAACTGCGACCACCTACGCACGAGCCGAGCGAGCGAAGCGAGCGGGCAGCGGCCGGCGAGGGCCAGAAACGACTTGCATTAATAGAAAAAGAGATTGTTTTTAGTAGGTTACCCGGAACTGAACTATTTAGATTAGGTTAATTTATTTCTTCATTAAACAAAATGGGTAGGTTAGGTAAGGTTAAAACTGTGACCACCTACGCACGAGCCGAGCGAGCAAAGCGAGCGGTGCCGTGGCAGCGGCCGGCGAGTGCCAGAAACGACTTGCATTAATAGAAAAAAGAGATGGTTTTTAGTAGGTTACCCGGAACTCAACTATTTAGATTAGGTTAATTTCTTCTTTAAACAAAATGGGTAGGTTAGGTTAGGATAAAACTGTGACCACCTACGCACGAGCCGAGCGAGCGAAGCGAGCGGTGCCGCGGCAGCGGCCGGCGAGTGCCAGAAACGACTTGCATTAACAGAAAAAAGGGATTTGTCCCAGGTGAAAGTGACAACTGTGTAATATGACATTTTCATATAAAAAAATCTTGATTTAAAAAATCTGGATATTGTTTTACTGGATATCAATAAAGTGTATTTAAATTTTTTTTTTTGGGTTTGGGTTTATTTGGGTTTTAAAAATTGGGCTTTCGTGCATATGGATTACGGTCATCTGGATTTTGTGCATTTAGATTTCGTGTGTCTGGAACTCATTCGTCTCGATTCTAAAGCGACGTACAAATGAATAAATGGGCAAATGAAATTCGGAGTTGCGATTATATGGCAAACAAAACTTCGGAATTTTAAAAAACGGGATTATGAAAAAATGTCCAAACGTTTTCGGGATTATGATATTCGGAATATTAAAATTCGGGATTAAGATACGTAACGTAATAGGGTATGGTAGTCTTAATAGGAACTAGAACCATCTGATCTCAAATCGGATGCTTTACTAAGCTTTGTTATGCATCCGTTTCGAGGTCACAAACGATGCAAGTTCAATTTGACTGCTTCGGTGGCGTGGCCGGTAGTGCATCTGCTTTTGATAATCCGCTTTCGACTATCTATATATTTAATACGACAATTTGTCTGTCTGTCCGTCCGTCGCGTTTTTCAATTATAATTTATAATACATGCATTTGCATGAAATATTAAAATATTCTTTTTTATTTTTTTTTTTATATTTGAGGCGATATAAAGTTCGCCGGGATAACTAGTTATTATTAATAGACAAAACTCTTGATTATTAAATCTAACCCACCCGTGTCATTTAGCGATAAGGAAATTGTCTGATTCACTGACCTAGGATCCCCCTTGCCCCTTCTGATTAGTGACAATAAGCTCCAAGCTCAGGGCAACTACTTATCTCTGTACTTCTATAGATGATTGCTCTGAGGTTCGATACTATTACAAGGATCTACCATTTTATCCAAACAACCTACCTATACTAGCTCTACACTAAGGCAATCGTTAACTAAACTCATTGTTGAACTAAAGTATTTATGCAAGTTTAGTTTCGTCACGATGTTTTCCTTCACGCGACAAAATGCGTGACCGGGGATCGAACTTGAATTGCTAATGTCACAAGCCAATGGTTAGACCACCGGATAGAATAATACATTGTTCATTGAATAAAAGGAATACTTCTTGTATGAATGAAATACTAAACGCAATCTGCGTATTTTTTTTTGTACCTAATAAACGGCTCTTTTGGCGATAAATCCATAACAATGTGTTGTGTGCAAACAGTATAATAGGAGTATCTATATATATAAAACAAAGTCGTGTTGGTTAAGCGATTAATGGCTCGAGAATGACTGGACCGATTTCGATAATTCTTTTTTTGTTCTGTTCGTTCTTATCAGGAAAAGGTTCTTTTATAGAAAAAAAAGTGCGAAAATTAGAAAATCTAATGCGGTACGAAGTTTGTCGGGACAGCTTGTGTAGAATAAATAGGTAGATAATCTACTAAAAAACATGTCAAAAATTGTCATGAAACCGACTTCAAATTACCGGAATGGGACCAAATAGTTGTAGGAGTGGGACCAAATTGAAAAGGTACCACTTGGGAAGCACTAGCTTTCAATTACAAAAACAAAATAAAAATCGGTTTAGTCTGTCGACAGGATATGAGGTACCTATACATAAAAAAATACAGTCAAATGAAAAATCTCCACCTTTTTTGGAAGGCGGGTAATAATTTAGTCACATTCTCATAAAATACTCAAAAATAAATAAAGTTGTGTACTTTATTTATTCATCAAACTCCGTGCAAGTATGTAAGCTCTTTGTATTACTATAGTAATTCTTTATCAGTAATTAAAGTGCCGATCATAATTACTTCGATTCCATATAAAATAAGTCTAAAGTTAGCAATTAATTATCTCGTGCAAACTCATTATTTCAATCACACCATATTGAGAAACTAATTAAGCACTTATAAATAAGTTTAATGATACTCGTATCCAAGGTGAAGATAAATTGTCATTGTATAGCGCTTCTTAGTGATAAAATATATTCGAAATAAATGGCGGATACCTTAAATAAACTTTGGCCAATTTCGTGATAAACGAGAGTTGGCAACTTTCGCCCCTAGGGGAGAAAACAGGTACCTACCGTTTATTTATTGTTTACTTTTCCGAATCCATAACAAAAGTAGGAACCCTCTACAAATATATTAAAAGTACATAATCAAGAAATCGCTGTTGAAACTCTGTAAGCTTACTAAACATGTTATCATACTTATTACACATGCTTGATTTAACCTTAGTAATCTATTTTACATAATGCACATACAAAAATGAACTAAGCACCAATCTATTTTTGTTCATTAAGGCTATTTTGTTGTCAAGTTTATTACTACATTCACTATTCAGCTAACTTTAAGTTACTTATTCACATCACTACACAGAAAAAAACCACTCGAATCACTATATTTTCCTAATTTGAACTACTGTCTATACACAACTAATTTATTATTTAAAAATGGAACGGTAATGTTCGTTGATACGGTTTCCCGCCTAAACGCGAAGGCTTTTGGCTCGGGCGGGCGGTCGTGGTGCTCCTGGGGCGTTCGGTACGCTACTGGGGCGGATCGATCCTCCCTGCTTGCGAGCCGTACGGCACAGCCAGCCACGTCCCGCGGGGATGCAGATGCACACACTACGTATACCACACTGGATGTGGCACTACATGCATTCAACACGTATACTCATACATTCCGTATGTACTCAGCACATTATAATGGTTAATGAATGACTTTTCAATCCTGACGGGAGAACTTTATAAATGTACCAAGGACATTAATGTATACCTTTTTTCTTTTTTTTGATTCCGCGGCCCAGGGCTGCAGCCGCCCCGTCGTCCATTGCCGGGCGCCTCAGGTACGCACTCGAGAGAATTCCCTGTGGCGCTATGTCACTATGTGTCACAAATCTTTTAATGTAATTGTTACAAGTTGAAAAACAACAATACTGATACTAATTAAATCTACAAAAATAATAATTAGGTACCTGCAATTTTGTACTATTACTTTTAAAAAGAAATACACATTGTGTAAGATGAAAACATTGAAACATTTAAGTAGAGAGTCAGAAAACATTTTTATCGGCTGAACCATCGATTAAATATGTATTTAGGCTGAGCTACGAGTATCTACACACATCTTAATACAATTCAAAAGGATACAACATACCAAAGGTATTTTCTTCTGACCAGGTTTTTTTGATGTTGATTAATATTATGGATTATTATGGATGCATGTTTCACTCAGTTGCACTTTAAAACGTCGTCACATCTAGTGGCTATACATCCTCACAGATACAAATTGAATAACTCACAGAAAATCCATGTATTCGGAACCGACGTACGACAGCCCATCTATTTGAGGTAGCTGTCCCTTTGAGTACAGGATTGAGTTACTCAAAGTGCGACCTGAACAAAATCACAACTTCTTTTTGAATTCGAGAAAGTCTTATTAATTCTTTTGAATTTCTTAAAGTAGTCCTGTGTACTGATTCCAACTTTTACTATTTCAAAGAGGGTAAATACAATAAGGGCAGATATGTGAACTGTGAAGCCAGACTTCAAATCCAAAATTCAAACAGCCAGGACAGATATTACATACCACTAAATGGAATCTCTGCAATCCGAGCTTAATGTGATTATAGTACGAAGTACGTAAGGGACATTCTTGTAAAATTATTAAATTTTACATACTGCACTGATTGCAAAATCAGTGCAGTATATTTACTCCGAGAGAATGTCACTACACCCTCACCTGTCTTTAAAGATTCATTGTATAAAAGTCTCTACGAAAATGAAATCGATACTTCAAAGGATTGTTTTCAGTGCAAGCTTCCAATCCGATTTCATGATACGCTACTCTAAAGTTCTACGCAATTGTATGCTTCATTTGCTTCACAAATTGAAAGTAGGATTTAAAATATTTAGAAAATGCAAATACATTCCGGGAAACGCGACGGCTACAGTGTGTTAAGAAATAGGCGCGTTTTACAATAGTTTCAACTGGTTGCATGTCTGGTATTATATAAGTCACAGAAATAGTCACTTACATAAAAAATACCTCCGACACAAATATTTGTGGATTACACAAATATATTATTCGACCCGGGAATCGAACCCAAGATTCTAGAGTCGAAAGTCGATGCACTACCAACCACGCCACCGAAGCTACAGTTGACATAGAACGATTGGTAAATAAATGAAAATACAGGTACTTATTCTTTTAATATTTTTGGATTTTCTCCCACAACGTCATCTAGCCCAAATTAAGCTAATATAAGCTTGTGCTATGGGATCTAGACGACTGATAAATATGTTATATATTTTCTAAATACTTACATATTGTACATAGAAGACACCCAAACTCCGAAACAAATATTTGTGGATCACACAAGTATTTGATTCACCCGGAATTCAACCTGGTACTCACTGCACCACCGAAGCAGTTAAATATTCAACGCTGTCGTGAATCAAGTAGTCTCATTAAAGATAGATGATTTGTATATCTACTACCTCAGTCTACCTCTTACTGCAAAATACGCGTTTAATTATATTTATTATATAGTATATTTATTTTAACTTCCTTTTTAATTTTAGCTTGCATTAAAACTTTTATTTACAACATTTGGCGATTGTTTGTATGAAAATACACGTCAAAAATTGACACAACAACCGACTTCTAATTACCGAAATGGGACCAAAAAATTGTTTGAATGGGACCAAATTGATATGGGACCACTTGGGAAGTAGCAGCTTTCAATTACACAAAAATAAAAATCGGTTCGCCCAGTCCAAATACATGAGGTAACAAACAAGCATGAAATAATAAAAAACATGCAGTCGAAAACGTATTTCGAGCAAATTAACGTAAGGAACTGGTACTTAGACACACTGATGTCGCATGTGAAGGATGAGTTTGCCCGTACCTTTAAGAATTCGTATATTTATTTTAATTTTTTTTTATATGGTAATTATAATTTATTTACAATAAGAATTACAATTTACAAAATAAACATAATTATAGACTAAAAATATTTACATTACAAAATATCGTTTAAAAAATCCTCCGCGTCATTGCCGACTGGGAAGGTTCCCAGAATGCTTTTTTTTTTTTTTTTAATCCGCGGCTTGTGGCTGCGGCCGCACCTACGTCCATTGCCGAGTGCCTCCGGTAGATACTGAAAGAATTCCCAGTGGCACCCGGCGGACCTTGGTCACTTGAGTGGCCACTGCGTGGTGGTCGGGTGTTACCCCGCATCTCTAGGGTCGGGTTTTATCCCGCGTCGGTGAGTGAAGGCGTGCATGGGGTGAAGCCCCACATCACGCAGCCCTTCTAGCCTGCTTCTGTAAGGACGGTGGGTTGCTAATCCATCGTCCTCAGGCCCCGATCATGGAGGTCGATGGTCCTGGGCGTAGTCACGTATGCGGCGCCCTCGCCGCAGACTTCGGAACTCAGCGGGTAGGATACGCTCCCTCGCCCTTCCGGCTGTCTCCTTCACGAGCATAACCTGCTCGCAGAAGGAAACGGCCGCGTTCCACTGGCTCTCGCTAGAGACCATGGCTCGTAGCATGGTCTCCAGTGAGAGAGTATCCACGCCCAGGCCTACAACGAGGTCCCGGCGCTGACTTGCCCACGCTGAGCATTCCACCAACGTGTGGAATGCCGTGTCTTCGCCGGAAGCCTCGCAGTGTTGACACGCGGGTGTGACCTCACGATGCATGCGAAACAGATACCCACCAAAGTTTCCGTGCCCGGTGATGATCTGTATCGCACGGTACGTGAGGCCACCGTGCCGCCTCTGTTCCCAGAATGCTGGCTGTGTTGCGTGTGCTTCAAGCTGTAATCCTCATATTTGAAATCTCAATGAAAACGAATTTTGACAACGCTAAAAAATAGTCATGAAATAGTCATAAATAGTCGTACATGTAAAAAAAAAAAATAGTCGTATTATAGTTTCGGCGTTACAGCTATAAGTTAATGAGGATTATGGTTTGACCGTCAAGCTGTAATCCTCATCTCTGGTGCAAGCAAACGGTAAAGCCTATCGAATTGGTTTAGGTTCCAAAAAATAGTCATGAAATAGTCGTAACGACATGCCAAATCTCAGAAATAGTCCTTCAAAGGTTCCAGAGATATAAAGGTAACCTGATGAGGATTATGGCTTGAACATTTGAAAACTTCAACTTTCTCCGGAACGCCTGCGATTTTCGGTTTAAAGTTTATGCCAAAAAATAGTCGTGAAATAGTCGTATGAACGACTTTGAATTTGAACTGCTTTAATTTGAAAAAAAAAAGTTTTTGTTTGCCCTACATTTGTATGGAGTACAGTCGTGTACAAAATTTATAACTTCATATGATATTATTGTGAAACATTTATAATTTGTATCCTTATTTTTTACAATCGAAAGCTTGCAAATACGTACATAACTTGTATAAATCTCATGTGTTTCATGTCCGTTGAGGTTACTACCCTTATATTTGTGATTAGCTACGCCAAATATATTTTTTATTATTGATTTAACTTCATCACAAGAAGTAGTTTTTTTAATAGCTCTAATGCAATTGATATAAAAGTTTGCAACTCTTTTGTCTACATTTTAAAATATCGATTGGTGCTGGAAGAACTGTGATTATTATGATTAAAACTTTTTTGTAGTAGTAAGTTTTTAAGACAATGATAAGATATTCTGATTGTTTACACTTTAATAGGTACTTAAGTTAGTTAGTACTATACTTTTATTCTATATAAGTAATTAAAAGTTTTGGATATTGTTGGTGTCGGATTCGTTTATGGAATTTGTGATTTTAGAAAATGCACTCAGCGCTATCTATTGAAATTTTCTAGAAACAAACTGAATGAACTAATCCCACACCAACACATATTGAACTAACTGTGATATTTGTGATCAAAACTAATTGCTGTGATATAAACATATATGTACTGAGAAGTTATGTACGTATTTGCAAGCTTTCGATTGTAATAAATAAGGATACAAATTATAAATGTTTCACAATAATATCATATGAAGTTATCAATTTTGTACACGACTGTACTCCATACAAATGTAGGGCAAACGAAAACTTTTTATTTTTCAAATTAAAGCAGTTCAAATTCAAAGTCGTTCATACGACTATTTCACGACTATTTTTTGGCATAAACTTTAAACCGAAAATCGCAGGCGTTCCGGAGAAAGTTGAAGTTTTCAAATGTTCAAGCCATAATCCTCATCAGGTTACCTTTATATCTCTGGAACCTTTGAAGGACTATTTCTGAGATTTGGCATGTCGTTACGACTATTTCATGACTATTTTTTGGAACCTAAACCAATTCGATAGGCTTTACCGTTTGCTTGCACCAGAGATGAGGATTACAGCTTGACGGTCAAGCCATAATCCTCATTAACTTATAGCTGTAACGCCGAAACTATAGTACGACTATTTTTTTTACATGTACGACTATTTATGACTATTTCATGACTATTTTTTAGCGTTGTCAAAATTCGTTTTCATTGAGATTTCAAATATGAGGATTACACTGTGTTGCCACGTTGGTTGGCGATACTTATTCTTTGGGCCAGAAAATAGCCAGGCTTCTGGTCCTGAGAAGCATCGATAAGCGTTTAGCAATGTCTCTATAAAGACGGCGAGCACTCGGACCCCATGACCCCAGTGTCTCAACCCCAAACGGCTCAAATATGTAATCATTTATTTTAAATACTTCTATTAAAACTTTTATTTACAACTTTTGGCGATTCTTAGTATGAAAATACACGTTAAAAATTAAAACAACAACCGACTTCAAATTACCGAAATGGGACCAAATAATTGTTGGAATGGGACCACTTGGGAACTAGTAGCTTTCAATTTAAAAAAAATCAAAATCCGTTCCCCCAGTCCAAATATATGAGGTAGGTAACAAACATGAAAAAATTAAACATGCAGTCGAATTGAAAACGTCCTCCTTTTTTGGAAGTCGGTTGAAAACGAACGCAAGGCGCTAACTTTACAGAATATTTTAGGCCACAGATAAAAGTTATCATCATATCAACTAAACAGACACAAAACACTTACCACAACTATACGAAGCTTGGAACTTCACGTGCACTATTTCAAAGTTTATTACTGCATGGGTACCATGTGCAACAGTGTCGCAGAGGTGCAATTTGACTGATTGAGCCATTTTTAGCCATCAAACGTCGGGAGGAAGGGCCGCCGTTCTCCGAATAGCACGATCATACTAATTATCACCCCTGTCATCCGTCACGAACCGGCAAACGAGGATCTAGATAAATTCGAGACCAATTTATATGAAATTCTATTTCAGAAATGAAATTTCAAAGATTAATTACAGTGCTTATTACTTGTCTATTGAAAGACTAGTAGGCAATTATGAAATGATAAAGATTGTCATCTGCGATTAGTGCATTATTAATATAATTAATTCGTGCCGTCAGCCGTAAATTACATTTCGTGCAAAGTCCTACGAATATTACCGGCAAAAAAAATCACGTTTGTTGTATGGGAGCCCCCTTAAATATTTATATTATTCTATTTTTTATTATTTGTTGTTATAGCGGCAACATAAATACATCATCAGTGAAAATTTTAACTTTCTAACTATCACGGGTAATGAGATACAACCTGGAAACAGACGAACGGACGGACAGCGAAGTCTCAGTAATAGGGTCCTTATTATAGGGTATTACCCTTTGGGTACGGAACCCTAAAAACTACACAATATACTCGTACTTAATGACCATTTTCTGCATACTTCTGTTCCCAGTAAGGGCTTTCCGAGAAGATTATTCCATGCGGGTCGAGTCTCTGATTTCTACTAGTAAATAAAGACAATAGTTGTTAAACTATTTGAAATTGTTTTTATCACCTTAAATAGATATTTTAAGGCACTGAAATGATATGTTACCCCTTTAAAAATGTGAAACAACTCTATGGCGCCCATACCGCCCATAACTCAGCTTGAAAGAAAATAATTTATGACGTTAAAACCCCTGACATCGGGAATAAATACCAGACAGGATGCGGACATTACACCCCTTTAATGTGTCGTAAAGCTTAAAGAAACTGAACAAATTGGTGAATCTTTAATTGGAATTAATGTTGATGACACCTGTC
The DNA here is from genome assembly GCA_963556515.1 of Nudaria mundana. Taxonomy (NCBI): domain Eukaryota; kingdom Metazoa; phylum Arthropoda; class Insecta; order Lepidoptera; family Erebidae; genus Nudaria; species Nudaria mundana. The sequence continues at coordinate 15,070,655 of OY748289.1, read as the reverse complement.
TTTATTTTTTTAGTAAGTACGTTAAATAAGATCTTATAAAGTCTTATTTTTAATCTGTTCTTTTCTTCTACTGGTTATTGCTTGTCCTCTTATCGTATTACTACTACTACTTACTACTAAGTGCGTATAAAAAGGAAATTTTTTTGTTTGTTTCTTTGAAGCGAATAGGCTCTGTAACTACTGATCCGATTTTGAAAACTCTCACCAATATGTAGCTACATTATCCCTGAGTAAATAGTACAGTAATAGGTTCCCACGGGAACCGGGAACGAGAAAACTATATTACGCAGGCGGAGCCGCAGCGATCAGCTAGTTTTTAATAAAGAATATCGTCATCGAACGGGTTACCTGGTTGAATTTGCTAGCATCAGCTACGGTAGTAATAAATCTTTATTTCTGATACTTCAGTAAATCAATTGGCTAGTCATTCACAAATATGACTGTTACTTGCTTCCGACAGCGACATAGGAGGGACCACGATGTGCACGGGGCGCTTACAATATTTATGACCGTCTCGACTGATATATGATGCTAAGCTTCCTATAGTATTTTTTTACTAAACTTAAGTACAAAATGAGCTTTTTATTTTAATATTTACCTTTAGGTTCTAGCTTTTTTAATTTCTATATAGATTTCCTTGTCCTCCAGTAACGTTTTTGGAGTGATTTACTTTTATTTGATTATTAGATTTTTAGATGACAGCTTCGGTGGCGTGTGTCGGTAGTGCATCGGCTTTCGAATCCGGAGTCTCAGGTTCGATTCCCGGGTCGAATCAAATATTTGTGTGACCCAATGTTTGTTTCGGAGTTTGGTTGTTTTCTATGTATAATATGTAGGTATTTAGAAATATATAAGTATCTGGCTCCCATAACACAAACTTATAGCTTAGTTAGGACTAGATGACATTCAAGATATATAATAATAACCCATAATAATGCTGCTTCGCATATAAATTGATGACATGGAGAATTTACATCGTTGTACGAAAGTTAGTTTTGTCATTACTTTGTAAGATCTTCTTCTTCTACTACTTTGTAAGATTCTGTAAGATTAGAGAATTGCACTTGGTCGACATTAATTCTGCAAACAAAAGCATGAAATGCCGATCAAGCCTCGGATAAAACATTTTAAAAATTGACTATAATACTTAATTTTTGTTAATTGAGTTTACATTTCAAGAATAACATAAAAATACTTGGTGATTATTATGGGATTATTATCATTTCGATACCGTGGGGAAGAAAGGTCGTAAAAGCCACTTTTGGCGAAAATGACTTAACAAGTGTCCCTTCGTCCAGCATACTCACCATGGAATCCTGATATTTCATGAATGCCAAAAAATAGTGCTGAAATAGTGCTAATTAGTGCCCAAAGGAAAAAAATAGTGCTCTTATACTTAAGAAATTACAGCCATAGTTCGATGAGTATGCTGGACGAAGGTTTCGCCCAGCATATTCACCTCCGTTTGTGGAATCTGTGTACGCTTCAACCATAATTCATACTTAAAAAAATTGTGCCCAAATAGAGCCAAATGGTGCCCAAAAAGAAAAAAACGGTGCTCTAATAACTCCGGAGTTATAGGCTTCGTTAAGTGAGTATGCTGGGCGTAGGTTCTCCGCCCAGCATACTCACTTCACTACGAGAATACCGAACGAGCTATAGGTATGTACAATTTACGGCTTAAATAAATTTAATTGTAAACTTTTACATAACATTAGATTTAGTACAGTCGAGTTCAAAACTTTGACGTGTCTGTGTTTATGTTTATTTATTTATTTATATAAATTTTACAAGAAAAACACATACATATGAATTGCAATAATACGATGCAACAAATCTCCTTCGAGTTTTACCGTGCATTCGGTTCGTCAATCTTATTAATTCTAATGTAGGTATTCTAAGCACAATTTTTTACGTTAAGGACCTAATCAATATTATCATGGGAGGTAGAAAAATATAAAGTTGGCCCATATCGGTGACGAGTGAGTCGACACCACACTGGACGCAACCGCCACCGCCACTTCGAGCAACAGCCACACATAGATGTAGGTAGCATAGTACAGCGCATACTATACAGGTGCTCCATCACTAAAAAGTCACATTTAGTAATTATTTATTTTAATTTGCAAGAAAATATTTTTTGAGATTTCGTTTTAAATTTTTGTTGGTGATTCTATCTTTGAGGGACAGGAAGTTGGTTTATTAAATGGGGTACATACTATATATTTAAGTGTCTTTTCCCGTACAGGTTCGTATAGCGAGGTAGTAAAAGTTTCTTATTAGTGACACTACGGGTTACACAATTAGTGTCCCCCGATGATTTAGGGTTTTTAAAATTCTCATTGAAATACTCTTCGTTAAGTATGTTCAATTTCACTTTATCGGTATTATGTTGCAGAAGTGGAAGAGTTGATGATAGTCATTTGTGTAATTCTTTTTTATATTTTCAGGAACAATTTCTTTTAGGATTCTTAATTGAAGTACGTATATTTGTTCAAGGTGGTTTTTAAATGTCCTTCCGTAGCTTGATAATCCATATGAAATTATGGATTCTGCTAGCGATTTATAGAGAATGAGGAGGGTTTTATATGGAACTTTATATTTAATTATAGAAAATTTAGCTAGAATTGCTCTTAGTTTATTACACACTAGGTTAATATGATCTTTCCAGTTAAGGCGGTTATCAATCGTTAAACCGAGGTACACTTGATTTTCGACGTGTTCAATAAAGTCACAGTAAGAGAGTGTATTTGAAATTTTTAGATTATTCTTATGTAAACATTCGTGACAGTGTGCTATAAGATTGGGAGTAAAAGGTTTTCTGTTTTGGCTGGAGCTAATATACATAACCTTAGTCTTTTGTGCATTCAAAACCAGCCCAGCCTCATGTGACCATGTTAAAAGTCTGTCAAAGTCCCCTTGAAGACGATTTTGGGCCTCGATAACACTAGTCCCGGCGGACACTATGCAAGTATCGTCTGCACATTGGAACATGTGTGTGTCTGTGGCATCGTAGCTCCCGAAAGGATGATCCGATTTGATTTCGTTTTTTTTTGTAAGGTGAATTAGTCGGGATGTGGGGTATGGTTTTAACATGTTGTTTTTTAAGTTCTTTTAGGGACTACCTCGGTGGCACAATACTATGTACGGACTGCCACCCTCGGTCTCGGGTTCGATTCCCGGGTCTCGTGGATAATGTATAATTCTCTTTAGAATTACTCTTTAGAATTTTACCCAGATAATTATCCCAGAGTCTGGAACTTGTGCCCGGTAAATGGCAATAGGCTCGCCCCCTATTACATGGGACCTAACATAGCTGGCGAGATGTGGGCGTGTTTGCACACATCCGCCTACCCCTTCGGGGAAAAAGGCGTGATGCTATGTATGTTTTTTAAGTTACGCAAAACTTATAGTGTGACCTACGTATTTCCTTTTTACAAATTTTCAAGATCTCAAATAGATCTAAAATTAATAAAATAGGTAGGTACCTACTTTATTAATTTATAAAAAAAACAAAATATTAATTAATATTTGTATATAATTAATAATTATATTTATTAATTTATAAAAAAAAACAAAAAAATAATTAATAAAAATTAAAATAAATTAAATTAGCATTTAATCGACAGTTTTTGATATGTGATAATAAAACCAAAATTAATCCCAATCACATAACCGGTCACAAAAAGTATTTTTAATATTTTTATGTTAAAACATGTGTGAACGACTGTACCTCATTTAACGTTAGTATGTAGAAGTCTACAATTAAATTTAATGGTTTTCTAGGTCAAAAGTCAAGCGAAAATTGGACTGATATTGGGCACTATTTCAAGCACAATTTTTTAAGCCGTAAATTGTACCTATAGCTCATTCGGTATTCGCGTAGTGAAGTGAGTATACTGGGCGTAAAACCTACGCTCAGCATACTCACTGAACCAAGCCTATAACTCCGGAGTTATTAGAGCACCGTTTTTTCTTTTTGGGCACCATTTGGCACTATTTGGTCATAATTTTTTTAGGTATGAATTATGGTTGAAGCGTACACAGATTCCACAAACGGAGGTGAGTATGCTGGGCGAAACCTTCGTCCAGCATACTCATCGAACTATGACTGTAATTTCTTAAGTATAAGAGCACTATTTTTTTCCTTTGGGCACTAATTAGCACTATTTCAGCACTATTTTTTGGCATTCATGAAATATCAGGATTCCATGGTGAGTATGCTGGACGAAGGGACACCTTAACAATGCAGTCTTGTTCAGAATTTCACGCTCTATCGATCTGTATATTTAAAGTTTCAAAAAGTTAATAAAAATGTCTTTTACATCCCAGTACTTTTTACATCCTAAAAATTTTTTTTAAATAAAAAATGTCTTAAATCCATTTTAAGTTTATCTTTTTAGTAATTTGGGCGTATACTAATTTTAACAGTTTGGCTGTAACAGTAAATGTCATAATCAACTGGCTTTTACGTCATTTTGACTTCGCTAAAAGTACAATTATTCCTTTTACACCTTTAAATGTTTACGCTACATAAAGCTTCTTAATTGCTTGCGAATGTTTACATTTCCAATATACCCAATATATTTGGGTGCTAAGGGGCTCTACCAACATCTTTAGGGCCCCAGCGACCTCACCTGCTAGTGGCGCACCTGCTGATAAACGGACGAGGCTCGTTAATTTACGGTACCTATGGAGTGGCTTTCGTGGCCCCTACGTGGGTACCAGGTGGTACAACAGTGTTGGTACGGGGGGGTGCCACCGTGCAGCTGTGCTAAAGCCCCCCAAGTAACCCAGCCCAGGCTGGGTTGCGTTAGGGGTTCAGCAGCTGCACCGCCGGGCCCGGGGCGATGTATGGTGCAGCAGGCATGGGACCAGTGGGGGCGAAACGGAGTCTAGTGTGGGTGGTGTGGGTCGATTCGCCGGCCAGGGAGACCCTTAGCAACGGCGTTGCCGCGGCCGCCCGCAACACAGTCATGGGGCCCGCCTAGGACCAACCACCCCAGGAGGCTGCCCCACATGTTGCGCATAATCCTGATGTGGGATTGCCGCTCCGGGTGGTAACCGGTGTGGGGTAGCGGCGGAAAAAATAAACGTTACACAGCGGCCCTAGGAAACCCCACAACTTCACTTTTCGAGGTGGAGTTCACTAACGTCCGTGGACTCCATGCGAACCTCGATGCTGTCCACCATCACCTTGAGACGGCACGGCCCGCTGTGATGTTCCTCACGGAGACACAAATACGCCGCCCTGACGACACGTTTTACCTGTGTTACCCCGGCTATGTCATCGAGGAACAATTTCGAGACAAAGCCGGGGTGTGCGTGTTCGTTAAGGCGGATGTTTGCTGCCGCCGGTTGCGCTGCCTAGATAGAACCCCTCCAATTCCGTCCTTTGGCTGCACGTAGACCATGGCTCTATGAGCCAGATCTACGTGTGGGTCTACCGATCCCACACAGGGGATTCTGAGACAACAAAGCTCTTCCAGTACCTCAGCGGGACGGCTGATGAAGCGCAGGTGCGGTTCCCGAACGCTGACTTAATATTTCTGGGGGACTTCAATGGCCATCGCATTGAATGGCTGGGGTCCCTCAAGACTGATCATGCGGGTAGAGCCGCCCATGCGTTCGCTCTCTCCCACGGTCTGACCCAGATGGTATGCGGGATCACCCGGATACCAGACAGGTCAGATCACGCGCCCGCTCTGCTGGATCTACTGCTGACGAGTCGCCCAGCCCAGTACAGTGTTTCGGTAGGAGCCCCACTGGGTAGTTCCGACCACTGTGTTGTTCACGCTGGCATGAAGGTGTCACCTCCTGCACGTCCTGTACAAACGTCACGACGACTATGGCACTACTCGTCAGCGGATTGGGACGGTCTACGCGATTATTATGCGTCCGTCCCCTGGAACCAGCGCTGCTTTGTAGGAAAGGCTCCTTCGGATAGTGCTTCTGCGATTGCTGGCGAGATCAGTTTAGGGATGGATTATTACATCCCTTTCACTGATTTCGCCAGTATCCGCAGAGCCCGTCCCTGGTTCGGGCGAGATTGTGCCAAAGCTGTTCGACAAAAACAGTCGGCATATCGCGCCTGGATCAGGGCCCGGGCTGTGCGCGACCCAAACGTGGGCCGCCTCAAAGCAGCGTACAACCGGGCCACAAAATCGAGTAAGAGGGCCTTTAAGAGAGCGGATGCCCAGCGCGTCGCGCGGCTTGGTCGGAGCTCACTTCCCATCCCACGGGCAGCCGTGGATTCTGGCAACTGGCCAAAGCCGTGAAATCTAACTTTTGTCAGCCCTCGCTGCCACCGCTGCGTTACCCAGATGGAACACTGGCTCACAAAGCCCAAGAGAAAGCGGATATGCTCGCAGACCTCTTTGCGGCTAATTCCCGGGTCGATGACCGTGGCCAGCAGCCCCCCGCCATCGCCAACTGTGGCCACACAATGCCTGATATTGTTATCAGGCAATGTGATGTACGGGCAGTGCTGCGGTCACTCGACACGCGGAAAGCCAGTGGCCCTGACGGCATTCCGGCGGTGGTGCTACGAAAATGTGCAACTGAGTTGTCGCCAGTATTAACGCGTCTGTACCGCCTGTCATACTCTTCAGGGCTCGTGCCGGAGGTCTGGAAGGAGGCGAACGTACAACCGATCCCCAAGAAAGGGGATCGATCCGATCCAGGCAACTATCGACCCATAGCTGTCACCTCAGTCATTTGCAAGGTGCTTGAGCTCCTTATAAATAAGCAGCTCATGCAATACCTAGAGGATCACTCGCTAATCAATGATCGACAATACGGCTTCAGGCCAAAACGATCAACGGGTGATCTTCTGGCATTCGTAACGCATGTCTGGGGTGGGGCTATGGAAAGGCACGGCGAGTCCTTGGCTATTAGCCTGGACATCGCCAAAGCCTTCGATAGGGTCTGGCATGCTTCGCTCCTTTCCAAGCTTCCGGCATATGGTCTACCTCCTCAACTGTGCAGCTGGAGTGCCAGCTTTTTAAACGAGCGCCGAGTGCGGGTCCTTTGCGATGGCCAGGCTTCTCGCTTTTTGCAAGTGAATGCCGGGGTACCGCAGGGGTCCGTACTATCACCAACTCTCTTTCTTCTGCATATCAATGATATGCTATCCCTCGGGAACATTCATTGCTATGCAGATGACAGCACACTGCACGGGAGTTACTCGGTTCGTCCGACGGCGGGGCGATCTGAGATTGAGGAGGAGAGACGACGACTCGTGGCTGATCTCGACCGTAACCTCGATAGTATCTTTCAATGGGGTACCGAGAACCTGGTCGAGTTCAATGCCCGCAAAACACAGGGGTGTGCATTTACTGCGAAGAAATCCCCTTTCCTTCCCCTACCCTCTCTTCAGAATGCATTATTACCAATGAAGGACAACCTTGATATCCTTGGCATAGACGTTCGTCGAGAGCTCAATAATAAAAACTACATCGAAAGATGTATAGGGCTAGCTTCGCTGAAACTAGGAATACTGAATAAGGTAAAGAGATTCTTTACACCAGACCAGAGGTGTCTGCTGTACAAGACGCAGATTAGACCCTGCGTCGAATACTGCTCTCACCTCTGGGACGGCTCCGCGAAGTATCTGCTGGACGCTCTCGACGCTATGCAGCGACGGGCTATCCGTATTATAGATTGTCCGGAGGTAACGGGAAGCCTTGAGCCGCTAGTTCAGCGCCGAACAATAGCTTCCTTGGCCGCATTCTACCGTATTTACCACGGCGAGTGTTCTGAAGAGCTCTTCAATCTGATCCCACCCTCTTCCTTCCGATCCCGAACGACTCGTGCCGGGCAGAGATGCCACTCCCACACAGTGGATAGCATGTTCGCGAGAACCGAAGGTTTTAAACGTTCGTTTCTCTGCCGAACGATAGTGGCCTGGAACGCCCTGCCTGTGCACGTGTTTCCTCCCACATATAATCCTGGGTTCTTTAAGCGGAGCGTGAAGAGGCACATCAGCAGGTCGTCAAGTTGAGGGCCACTCCCTATAGTATTACGTGCTGTGAGAGTGGCCCACAATCGCTAGACGTCGTCACGACTTACCACCAAGCGGGCGGCGTCAATTTGGCGAACCAAACATAAAAAAAAAAAAAAATACCCGTAGGAGTATTGCGATAAAAGGTATCTTATATCTTATTGTAGACTAATTCTTCGAGATCGCGACCGCTCCCATGTCCATTGCTGTGGGCGTCTCCGGTGACTCCAGTATTTCCGGTGGCGTCAGGCGGACTTTGGCCAGCTGTGTGGCCTCTTCGGGGGTTTGTTCGGAATGAAAATCCCGCGTCGTTGGGGTTGGGTTTTATCCCGCGTCGGTGAGTGAATCTGTTTGCTTGCTGTGGGGCATGTTGATGGTCCTGGGCGTAGATGAGTCTGCGGCGCCCTGGCCGCTGACTGCGAAACTCAGCGGGGAGGGTACGCTCCCTCTCGGCCACCTCCTTCGCGAGGATGACTTGCTCGGAGAAGAACACGGCCGCGTTCCACCTACTCGCGCCGGAGACCATGGTTTTCAGCGAAAGGATATCCACGCCCAGACCCACTACGACGTCCCGGCGCTGACTCGCCCACGCTGAGCACTCCACCAACGTGTGGAGTGTGGTGTCGTCGTCGGAAACCTCGCAGTGTTGACACCGGGGTGTGACCTCACGATGGATGCGAAACAGATAGCTACCGATGCATCCAAGCCCGGTAACGATCTGCGTCGCACGATACGTGTGGTCACCATGCCAAGTCTCCATGAGATCCTGGCGGAGTTGGGACCGCTGCTGGTCCTCGATTTCTCGAGTGGCAGGCCTGTGGTTCCTCCTCAGCGCCTCTTTGTGCCATTGAAACAATGACGCAAGGGCTCTCGCTTCCAGGTCCCCATGGAGTAGTCCCGGCTAAGAGACATGCAGCCTCTCCGGAGATCGTGCGGTACCCCCGTATGGTTTTGACGGCCAAGGTCCGCTGAGGTCTGTTTAACAGAGCCGCGTTCACCCTGACTGCCAATCTATCCGCCCATACGGGAGCCCCGTATAAGGCCATACTCCGCACGATCCCCGAGACTATACTCTTACTAAAGAGTAACAAACATCCATACATCCTTAGAAACTTTCAGATTTATAATATTCGGGTTAAATAAATCACTTATGGTATTAGTTAAAGCTCTGTTATTATTTTAAATTTAGTTAACGTAGTTATTTAAGCCCATAAATAACTTCAGTAAAGTAATATAAATGTAGTTATGCCCTTGCTCCAATACAAAATTTTTATTTTATAGGGCGTATCCACTACTTTTTCATAATTTTTACGTCGTAACTCCAAGCTTACTTTTAAATTACACAGTTAATTCTAATTATGCGTTTTTTGCTTTAAAATAGGTACATTAAAACACAAATATTTTGCACTATTCTATATGATTTTAAGTCTAAAATTGAAAAAGTTATGATAGATTCATTTTTTTTTGTTTTTTGCTTCTCCTGAAAAGTTTTTAATTTGGCTTCTACGACCTTTCTTCCCCACGGTATCGGTTTGAAGTTTTTATGAATTTACTAATTCAAATCTACATATTTTTTTGGGTACCTACACAGAGCAACTAATTTGCGCTATCGTACCGTTCGACCCGTGTAGCTTCATGGGTACCTATTACGGTTGAAAGCAAAAAGTGGTACTTACAGTTGAACAACTTACAAGAATATGGTGAATTTGTAAATAACCAACAATTACTCTAGTAGGAACCTATTTGTGGGGCAACGTTTGCATTAGTTACTTTGAACCACCCTCACTCGTTCGAGAAATAGCCTCTTTGGGGCCCAAGATGAAGCTTTGACAACACCACAGACCATACAATGTTGAGTCATGGCAGAATTACATGTAAACTTTACATTTACTATTGCTTACTAAAAAATCTTCAACACAAACCAACTATTCTGAAATTATTTAGGCCTGTTTAAATAATTATTTGTGAAGTACCTACGTTGTGTCTTAATACCTAATTCTGTAGTACTTTTTTTTTAATTCCGCAAGAACGCGGCCGCTCCCATGTCCATTGCTGCAGGCATCCCTGGTGACCCCAGAAGGTATTTCCAGTGGCACCCGGCGGACCTTGGCCACCTGTGGCCTCTTCAGGAATTCTGTAGTACTGGTTATAATACGACTAACTACGTCTACTAAATATACCATAAATTCGCATTACCACACTTTATAGAAGCATACCAGTAAATAACACAATCATCTAACAGTACAGTACACGAATCCATTACACACCTCATACTAGAATGCCCAGTCCATATGAGTGATAGATTTAATTTCGAATCTTCACATAATATAATATTAAATATAAATAACCTGCCCACACTAATAAGAGAACATAGAAATGAGTTTATTGAATATACAAATAAGATTATAAAAATAGTGCACAGATTCTTCTGAAGATAAAAGTAGATATGGATCAATATTATTATAATATAAGACTACATATATACGTTATAGTAAATAAGAAACATGTTAGTAACCAAAAGAGAAAATTGCAAATAAGAATAATATAAACAGAAGTGTGAAATGGAAAACCCTGCATAAGTAGTTAATAAATTGAAAACTAGAAATAAAATACCACATTGTTAGAATTAAGATTTGAAAAATTGTTAAATTTACCACATTAATAACTTTAGACTCTCAACTAAAAAGATATAAAAATTGTAATTATGTTAAAATAAGATAGACTTAAGCAGAAGTGTTATATAATTAACAATAAAAATAAAACATACCCTGATATCCCACCACAAAAGAGAATGAAAGGAATAGTGTGAAAGTGCGAGAGGAATGAAAGAAGAAATGGTATGTTACTAGAGAATCAGAATAAAAGATGATAGATTAAGGATAGTTAAAGGAAGGAGCCCTGTGAGGGCTATTGCTCAATTATTTAGCCTTGTTAAAATTTATTAAATATTGTGTTTAATAGGCTTTGCCACTGGCAAAGGTGCGTAAAAAAAAAAAAGAACAGGACAGTTAGGACTGTATAAGAACACCATACTTAGCTTATAGGTAGCGTTTTATTAACTAAAAGTAGTTGTTAGTCCGCCACAAGGCTATCGTTTGTGCGATTCATATTATAATATTTTATATTGAGTTAACACAGTAACATACATACGCGAGTTAACATAACTCTCAGTGACGCAGTCAGGTAAAAATCGCCTATTTCTCACTTTGTCCACATCTGTACTTTTGTAATTCTATGGTAGCAGTAATTAGGTTAGAGTCCCAAAGCGTGAGCGGAATACGGGAACCCAAAGCGCACCCCGCGGCCACACTTTGATTTCGTTCTAACTTACTGCAACTGTGCCTTTAACACTCGGATCTCGTAAATTACTCAACGAATATTCGCAAAGAACGAAAATTTATCATAAAATTACAAGCAAGTCAAAAAACAATTAACTTTCAACAAAATTTATATTGATCATAACAAAATATAAAACAAAGTCGCTGCGTTTCCCTATTTACACTAGATCTTTAAAACTACGTAACAGGTTTCGATACGGTTTTCACCAATGGATAGAGTGGTTCCCAAGGAAGGTTTTAGTATATCATTTGTTTGGCGAACGAAGCTGCGGGCGTGCGCTAGTGTAGGTATAAAGAATATCTACACGAAACTCTTACCTAATTCATCCCTGCTTTCCCTTAGGGTTAGGTTGAGGCATTATATCACTCACTATTAACCTTCCTGTTACGTGGGATCAACCAAATTCCATGTAATAGGGGATGATTGGCACGAGATAATTATCGCTAAAAGTGGAAATGAACTGTTTTTTATTTCGGTAGCTTAAAAACACTGATTTAAAACAGTGCGGTTGAGTAATTAGATGGACAAAGTTAAATTTAAAGGGATTATTAGTCCTTAGATAATAATAAATAGTCTTTGAATTGATACAGTAAAATTATTTTCTTACTAAGCAACACAATATTACGAAATTAACAAGGCTACAAGTTCTTAAATTCACTGAGCAATTAAACCTTCTTGCTAAATTTTACTTCAGAAAGTTAAGTGGCTACATTTTCAGCTGCCATAAGCACTGAGAGCTCCTGTAAGTGAAGCGCACTCGGCGGGCTCCTCGACTATATGAGTGTTTGTATTACCCCACTTTCCCCTATTATACTCATTAGCATACTAGCGGCGGTGAACTAGGTGAGAATAATTGAAGTTGACTTTAAAATGTGATTTTAATGTGTTAATGCTTTTATAAAATCAAAGTAGGATATCTCGGGGTTTAAGGTCTGTCCTTACAGAAGCAGGCTAGAAGGGTCGCAGCACGCAACCAGATTCACTCACCGACGTGGGATAAAAACCTACCCCAACGACGCGAGATTCTCATCCCGACCTAACCCGCGAAGAGGCCAAGGTCCACCGGGTGCCACTGGAAATACCACTGGTGCATACCACAGACGGCCGCAGTCTTGAGCCGCTGATTTAAAAAAAAATGGTATGAGAAAGTCTTTCACAGGACCAATAACGTCGTCGAAAAAACATATGTCGACGTTTAACATGTCTTCTAGTTAGCGAAATCATTGCAATTATCTAAATATCAACATCAAATTTTCCATTGTTTTAATATATTTTCTATTTTCATCGATACAAACGACACTTAATGATAAAAATGCATGGTCACCGTAATACATACTTAATTTGGTATTTTTATAATATTGCTTGACATAAAATTGTAAAGAAAATTGACATTCATATGTGCTCTTTATGTGCCTAAACTGAATAAACGAAATTGATTCTTTGATTGATTCTTGATTGATTCTTTGATTCTTTGACCATGCGGCACACGAACGCTATGCGCTGAAAAAACAAAAACTAAACGTTTTGACAGCGCACAGCGTTCGCGCGCCTCATAGTGTCGTTTGTGAATACGGGTGTCTCAGGTTCGGTCCGTGTTAAGAAATATATAATTTGTATGATTCGTTGACATTTAGGATTTTAAAATTTTTCAATATTAATATAAGTATACCTATAATATCATAGCAAAGCGTCACTTATCATAACACAAACTCTACTTTGTTTGAATTGGTGTATTATGAAACATAATAACTCAATATTTTTTTATTTCTCATTATAGTTTTATTGCTAGGTATATCTTATTCGACTGTCTCGGTGACGCATTGGTATGAGGCTGCGACTGCCGTCTCTAAGTCCCCAGGATCGATTTCGTGCCGAATCAAATGTTTGTGTGATCCACAAATATTTGAATCGGAATTCGGGTGTTTTCTATGTTTATTGTGTATCCATGTATTTAGAATTATAACCCAAGTATGTTTAGCAGTCGTCAGATGCCATAGCACAAGCTTATAGATGACGTTGTGTGAGAATGTCCAAAAATAATTATAGTTTATTTATTTATTATTGACGTCAAATCTGCTAGTTAGTATAGTACGTTCTAGTCTAGTCTTTCATTTCTGTGTGTACCTAGTTAAAAACGTTAAACACCCAATTTATTTATTGAGCTGAGTTTACGAAGCTCTTTCTTAGGCGACTCGTGTATTTCGTTCGTGATCGAACTCCTCCTAAACGACTGGACCGATCTTTTTGAAATTTGGCACGGTCACAGTGACCATCACCGTGAGTGCATATATCTGAATACATAAAGATCGGTCCAGTCGTTTAGGAGTTCGACCCGGATCGACAAACTTAGCGATTAGACTCAACGTTAGACTCCAAATTGCAATGGGGGCCTCATATCGGGAAAATTTCGGCCAGGCTTAGTTCTGCAGCCTATGCTGTCAAAAAGATCCGACAACTTACAGTATCATGACATATGGCATACTACTGTGGGGTAACGCTGCCGATATTGAATGCATCTTTGTGTTGCAGAAGAGGGCTGTCCGGACTATCTATGGAATGGGGTCTCGGGAGTCATTAAGAGATAAATTTAAGCATATTAACATCCTTACAGTGTACTCACAGTATATTTATGAAATTTTATTGTATACCCACAAGAACAAATGTAAATTTGTGAAAAATAGTGATAATCATAATCTAAACTTAAGAAATAAGGATAAACTGGCTGTTCCTAAATTTAGGCTTCATAAAGTGAGTAATTCTTTTGCGGGGAACTTTATTCGAATGTACAATACACTGCCAACCGAAATAGCAAATTTATCTGTCAATAAATTTAAAAAACTAATAAAAAGTAAATTGTGCCATAAAGCTTATTATAGTATTAATGATTTCTTAGATGACAAGGCTGCCTGGTTGTAACACGAATTGCTCCTTTCTAAATAACTCAGTATTCTATTTAAGATGAAATATTTTGAAAAAAGCCGAACTGAGTTTCTTGAAGGCTCTTCTCAGTCTCGTTGCATTTTGGAACCCTCGGTAGAGTCACAACAACTTTAGACCAATCTAAATAATTTTCTAATAATTTCAAAGATAATAAACGTTATTTTATTTTATTTTATTTCAGCTCAATTATTGCAACAGCAGAATGTATTGCATACCTAGTTTATAAAGACCTTTGGTGTGTGTACGGTTGCACATAAGATTATTCCAGTCATGCACCGTTTGTAATCAGGTGGGCGATTCTCACATGTCGCGATGAATCGAATGCGATTGGGCTAACGACTGCATATTAAATTCCAGTATCTACCTACTAGTCTTTTTATTGAAAAAAAAACTGGTCGAAATCGGACACGTGTTGGCGATGAGGTAAGATCTTTTTTAGCTTTTTGTTTTATCCTATAAGATTTATTTACAATAAGAATTACAATATACAAAATAAACATAATTATAGACTAAAAATATTTACATTACAAAATATCGTTTAAAAGATCCTCCGCGTCATTGCCGACTGGGAAGGTTCCCAGAATGCTGGCTGTGTTGCCACGTTGGATGGCGATACTTATTCTTTGGGCCAGAAAATAGCCAGCCTTCTGGTCCTGAGAAGCATCGATTAGGCGTTTAGCAATGTCTCTATAAAGGCGGCGAGCACTCGGACCCCATGACCCCAGTGTCTCAACCCCAAACGGCTCAAATATGTAATCACCTGATAGGTTAGCATATTTACGCCGTTTAAAGCCTTCAGGCATTTGCCTTCGGCATATCCGGATGTGCTTGGAAGGTGTGAAGGTGCTAAGGTGTCAACGCATGTAACGTCCCACACCAAAGGCCTTCCCATCTTCCACGGTAGCAACGACATACCGTCCGGTCTCTTTCCATCGCTTCGTGTTAAACCATTTGGTTCGCGTACGGCCGGAAGAATGGAATTTGTCCTATTGATTTTAACTGACCTGACCTGCAAGCATTATTAAAAATAGTACTCGTTAAAGCACAACGATGTTGGACAAATTATGATAGAAATGGACACTAACGATTATTATCATGTATCGACGCAGGTCATTACACACAAACAATAATGGACAATGATAAGTCCATAATTGTTCGTACAAATTTATCGCTACACATAATTTTATGATACGTACCTACAATATGTATGATATACTTACATAGGTACCTACCTACATATTTGTAATCATTTGGTACAAAATACGCTGCTATCGTACCGCCCCGTTCATTATTTTCACTAAATGGACTCATTAGAAAATTAACTGCACGATTGCTTCCGAATAATGTACCAGTGTGAAGTGTTATATATCACCATGTCATCTATACAAATTAAGGGGAGCTTAAACAGACAAAGCAGACCGATTGTTGGTTAAAGCGCCATCTGTGAGGGAGTAGCTAAACTACTAAGCTTGACAGTTGACGTAGGATTGTGTTGTGGCATATTTATAGATTTTACCACTACACAGTTCTTTGTTAACTTTAGGTAAATATTTAAAATTGTAATTGTAGTGTCTTACCCATTAACATTAAAAAGAATAATTATGTTGATGGTAATGAATTTTATAATCTATATTTCGTTTTGACTATTTACAGCTACTTGACGATAGGTGGCGTTGTAAAACATAACCTTTTACTTAAATTGGTAATTAACGCGGCATTTTCACACAAACGTTGCTGAAAATAAGTTGGATTCATTTTATAATGACTTATTATATAAGTATATTCAGGAATATTAAATGCCGAAAATAAATAATCGAGTAGTTTAGGTATGTAAGTACTATTCCCTACTCTGTGCTTTAGGTTTCATTTCAACACATTTTTTTTCTCTTTTTCTATTTACACCCCTTTTCTATTTTTAGCCTAAATACATACTAAAAACTTTAAAAAAAAGGCACTTTTAGGGCGTGTTCCTGTACAACTGTACACATGAAAACTGAGTAATCTACTCGGAACGAAGTTAAATTACGAGATATTTGTTCTAAACTTTGAGAAGAATTGCTTACGATTTATGAAAACCAGTCAATAATTAAAAACGATTGAATATTATGATGGACTGACCTGAATTTGCTCTGCTGCCTTTTTTGCTAATCCGGGATCAAGAATTCTTATGTCGATATCACTTCCACACTTTTTCACCGTCTCACTAAAAGCCGCTGCGTTCACATAATACGTTGGATCCTTTTCACTTGTTTCAACAGGAGAATTTGGTGATAAAATACCACTGTCCGTATCACTGACGTTAGCTGATTTACGCACTAAGCCTGAGTTCGCACCCACTGGAGATTTTAAGGGAATCCGAGACTTATCAGCACTAGGTGACATCAACGGAATTCTTGAGTTTCTTAGTCCGTCAGGAGTAAATCCCGTATTAGGGTCAAAAATAACGTAGTTATCTTTGTCACATCTCACTCTGTTATTCACTGTGACAGTATACTTTTTATTTGGACTTAAGTTTAAAAAGGGATCTTCACTATCTACTGGGCTTTCTGGTATAATGGATTGTATTTTTGGTGTAATTTTAGGTACTGATTTACCGTCAATAGTCAGTCTAAACACGGTATCGTTATTAAATTTTAGACGCACGTATTCGTTTGAAATAGTCCTTCTTATTGGTGACGACAGAAAAGTCGAAGGTTTGATTTCTTGTAAGTTGGTTTTGTTTTGAAAGAAATTTATCTTTGGTTTATCCATCGTTTTAGTAGGAGTGAATGGTAGTCTAAGTTTAGAAGTAGTTCTTTTCTTACTTGAATTGAAGTCAATGCTTCCTTGCACTGTGCTTTTATATATGGGAAGGACACTGGCTTTTTCTTCTAATTTTTCTGTTTCTTTGGTTAACCTAAAGTTATTTTTATTCATTTCTAAAGTTTTATTTAACTTTTTTATAGGTGTTTTGAGTTGGCCCTTATTTTGCTTATCTGGAGGAATCGCGTCTTGTGTATTGTGATTTTTGGTGACATGTATTGTTCCTTGTTTGATAAAAGTTTTGCTTCGATCAAAAAGACACGGTTCATTTTGTATCGGTTCAAATAAGTTTTCACTAGAACTATTTAAAATAGTCTCTATGACAATATCCACGTCACTTGACTCTGAATTACTTTGGGAAGACCTGTTTTCGTTGATTATGCATGATATTCTTTCTTCTATATCTATCAGTGAATTTGATTGGTCAGTATCGTCAATACTTCGTGAGGTTCCACTCCCAGAATCAGAAGGAGTTTCAACTTCTAATATAGTTTCGTTTGATGCGGTGTGTTTACCAGAATTCTCTGGACAAGATCTTCTTCTTTTCACAGTTCCAGTTTGAGTTGACGGTGAATCCCAGTCAAGAACCTGAATGGCTTGAGCCTCACTTTTTTTAGTTCGTCTTGGGCTTGTCATTATAGGTATATTGCATTTTTAATCACTGACTCACTATCACATTTCTATTTTTGTATAATAATTACATACATTATGAACACGGGTAATATTGGAATATCGTTTATAATTATTGGCTATAGAACTTTAGTATCCATGTTCAAATTCACAATTCGAAGTTTATTGGACTTTACTGGAATCAAACACGAACGAATTGCTCGATAGTTATCTAATTACAAACTTGTCGCCGATGCACATGGGACCGGCAGTATCTATGTTATTTCCTCTAATGGCACCATTTGTTTTCTGTTTTGTGACACACAGAAGGGGTTCGTTTCGATAATAGTAGGCAGTAAAAGTTTTTGTGATAAAGTGTTCTACTATATAGGTACATGTATTATCGTCATTATATGCAACTTGATACAGGTTGCCTCATTGAAAACTGTACTAAAAAACCGTGCATTGTAAGTTTAGGTACGTGTTTTACCCAGAAACCCACATTCTGGGTAAGTTAATAAAATTGTAGTTACATCAAAATAAAACATGTAACCATACCATCCTGAATCAAACAATATAATATACAAACAAAAGACTTTTATAGTATCACACATCGGGTTTTCTAAAGAAAATTCCTTGCACACGTACATACTGTGTTTAGTCAGTACTTAAATAGTATACAGAAAGTTTCACTAGCGCGTTTTATCTTTCAGACATGAACGTTTAGGTGTAGTCCATAGACCGGCAACGGAAGGTAGTTTTGTGCCGTTCGGGTCCGTTCGCCTTCCTTCGTTGTGTAGCCAACGTGTGTTGAGAAAAACTTGACGGTTAGAATGTTACTGGAAAAGTTTATTAAGTAGCTAAAAGGACTGTTTAAAAATTATCTGTTACTTACCTATTGGTAGGTAACTATAATACCAGCAAATATTTATTACGACTTGGTTATGCGCAAAGAGAACTTGAAAATTAGTAGCAAAGTCAATTAGACGGTCCAAATTCAACCCGTAACATAACTCATCATAATATCAATTATTCAATAGTTTCTCTGCTTAAAATCGAACCCGCAGAAACCAATGATATTCACAAAGAATGTTTAAGATAGGTAGTATAAGTAGATAGATACCTATCTAAGAGTTATTTTGTGACTTAAGTTGGAAACGAGACTTACACTCAAGACTTGATAACGGATACTACTTTCGCAAAGTTCAAAAGAGATAAATTTATACCACACTAATTACTGCTAAGTTTTATTGAGCCAGAGTTGCAATGTCTGCATCACCTGGACCACTAGAACTTTCCTAACTAGCGACTGCAAACGAAGTGAAACAAAACGAACTTAAGGACTCGGCGGGATTCTGACAAATTGCCCCCAAGTGTGTCCCCGCACTAACCTAATTATCCGATAAAGTTAAACCAATAAATTACGAAGGGCGAGGAGTTTACTTAACTTGCACTGTCACTATTAACGTTATAACTAATTATATAAAAGTACCTTCTATAACAGACCATAGTACTATAGTAACGACTTTAATTTGTATCCGTCTTGGTTTATTTTATACCATACACGCACTAACGCTTAGAATATGGAATAAGATTAAAAGGTTACTTTGATTTCTAGGAATATGCAGCAATACAGAAACTTAACAGGAGGCTTAAAGCTTCTCTGTAAATTATTAAAATATATATTAAAATATTTTGACAATATTTTGTCTGATAACACAACTTAATCGCCCCTGTCGAAGTAAGGAACTGACGGCCAAATTTATTGGATAAACAAATCCCTTACATACCAAACTCTACTCAAACTATATTTAGAACTTGCCTCTCTTGAGCTCATTGATATTTATTTATGTGAGAACAATCAGTGTAATATACAAACGTACAAGCTTACCCATATTTCCTTGAGGACCCCAACAAACACAAGATGTAGATATTTTCTTAATTACAACACTGGTTACTAATAGTTTAGGGACTTTAGAAATGAAACGTTATTTCAAAATACACAAACAAGTAAATGTGAATTAGTATTTTGATACTTCTTTTAATAAGGACATGGGAGTTTTGTAGACTATTAAAAAAACTTTGAACCTTTGAACCTGAGAACGTAAGTTATATAATTTGTCAGGCTAAATTTGCGAATTTCTGTGTTTGTCAACTGTAATTGTGTGTTAAATTAGTTTACACAATTTTAAATGTCAAAGAACATTAGAACACCGTCATTGATGAAGCGGACCTTGTAACACCACTCAACCTAATTGCCTTCTTGACGCATCTGAATACAAAATAGTTACTAGACAATTAAAAAAAAAAACAACGGCCACAAATAGCATTTCTAATATTCTTCTTATCGTCACGTTCCATGCCTCCGTGAGTAAAAACAGGAACTTAAACTGCCGCGAACCCCGATCCCGTTCGTCTTAAGTGATTTACAGGCGCATTGCGACCTGCCTCCGAACAACCTTCAAGGGGAGAACCTCCTTGAACCGGGTTACTAGACTTATTCCGAAAACGTTCTCACCCATCTCTTTCATTATTCAGTAATACGAAAGGGACCGGCAACTTAATGTTGCAATAGAAATTTGAAACGAGTACGCCTCGACAATATCATTCTAAATGGGTCAGGAAGGCGAAGTTTACGTCGC
Source organism: Nudaria mundana (assembly GCA_963556515.1). Classification (NCBI taxonomy): domain Eukaryota; kingdom Metazoa; phylum Arthropoda; class Insecta; order Lepidoptera; family Erebidae; genus Nudaria; species Nudaria mundana. Next base: position 15,050,321 of record OY748289.1, on the reverse strand, counting down.
ATTTCAGCATTAGGGAAACCAAAATGCAATATAATCTGCGCTTCAGAAACGAGGTTATTCCGGAATTTTCCATCTCTCTTTTAGATATTAAGCTCTTTTGTTAGACACGAGTAGTACCGTCGTTTTTATCTATCATTTGATTATGACATAAATGTAGTAATGTGAAATATTTGCGAACCTAAATTGCCATAATTTTAATAAATCTACTTTGTGTTAACATTTCAATGAAGTCCTGAGGAACCGAGCCTGATACTTAAGAGCCCTAGCCAATGTCACCAGCACGTAATGCACCAATAGATGACGGACGAAGCTCCGGCAAATATACCCAAATCACCCAATGGGCCTAATAAAGGGGAACTAACAAAATTACTGGCGACATAGCTGTGTATAAAACGTCTCAGTCAACCTTTTGGGAAGAAACTTGTGATGTGTGTGTTAAGTACTGCCTTGATGGCGCAGCGGTTGTCCATGCCACCAACAGTGCTCAGGATAATTTTATGGTACTGTAGTGGTATCGAATATTTGGTATACCGGAAAAGCCTATATTCCAAAACTTGTTTATTTTTCAGACGTTATCAGAAATACACAAATTAAACCTACAGAGTGTTAATAATATACCGACCTGTACCTCTTAAATTGATTAACTTGTACTTACTACAAATATCCGGTTAAACTAGCACCAGATTAAACTAAACAAGCTAATATACAAACAGATGAAGGGAACAAACTGCCCAATGCCCTTTTCGGCAATACAGAAAACTAATAAAAGTGAATACGCAAAGTACACATTGGGGCGGGCTCTTACACATTTTAGCGTGGCATTAACACAGCAATATTTTGTCGGAAAGAAGTATTATTTGCATTTGTAATGTTAGGGAGGGAACGGAGGGTGAGGGACTGCAGGAATGCACTTGGCTGCACTTGTCTTAACTTACCCTACACACTACTACACACATAAAAACCCACACTTGCTTGCTCATTAATTTAGACACTGAGAAAATTGTATTACAGTCATAAAAATAAAAGAAAAGATGGTCAGATTTCCCCCCGAAACTGATGCTGGTTCTAACAAAACCTAACACTTGCGTATATGAAATTTGTGTTGTAAAAATAAACAATTTTGCATTCTCTTTGCTTTTATCAAAAAAAAACATTGCAGTGGCTGCCATTGTTGGTTCTGTTCCAAGTTTCATATTAACAGTTGGATACTATCATATTGCAATTTTTTTTAATAATTAGAAAAGCACGTCAACTTAACTTATTTAGCTTGTAAAAATTTCATTAGAGAAGTCTAAAAAATTAACAACCAAAGCTATAGTACCATCCGGATATAAAATAGGTAGCTACTGTTACCTGAACTGGTACAAAACTGGATAGGTATTATTTACATGAAGGGTCTTATAAAGTTGTGCATACGTAGCCACTGGGACCAATGAGATGGATGCCATAGGTACCTGGAGGACATAGGGCGTACATGGATTAGGGAGTATCCATGTATGGTGCATTTTGAGTTTTGATTTTATTTGAAATGTTGAAAGAAGTACTAACAATTGCCAATAATGCATATGCCGTAGAATGGTGATAGAAGCAATTATCATGAACAAAAAACTATCTGCTGCTCGGTCTTAACCACCGAATTTCATATGAAAAATTCCACATATACCTCTCAGAACTATTTACGTGAGTAAATATCGTGTTACTCGAATTTGTTTATCCGAAATTCAAACAGCTCTTAAAGTGTTGCAAGCAATAAAAGGGTAAGTTGGGCATCAAAGAGCAATAGTTGCACCCACACAATTGCATTGTAGCAGTGCAGGGGAATTTTCGATTAAATATTTAGATTAGATTTTTCGTGATCCATTTATCATGGTTAATTGTGTAGGGGTACCGCTTTTACACTGATGAAAGTGGTCATAGCTTTACTAGAGATTTGTTTGGAAATCCTTTGATATGATAATGTAATAAGAAAACGAAATCTCTCAATCCCTTTACACATCTTCTTATTACTTAAATGTTTTCTTCTCGTTGAAAGTATAGCCAAGAATAATAGTATTTCTATGTGGAGATTGGAATCTTTCAGGGGTGCAGCAGTACAGCACTACAAACGGTTTCGAGGAAACTCACATTTCTTCGTAGTATATATTTCCACAAGTCATTCGGTGTAATATATTTCTCACTCTCTTGAAATCATAAGTAGTACCTACTAACCTGACTAGTATTACCACAGAATAGAGAATAGTACTTACATACAGAGCTTGCACTCAGACGTTAATTAAAGCACATTCTTTTGTTTACAGAGAACATCATTCGAACGTTAGGGTTGTCCAGTAGAGTAAAATATATATCAGCATAATTTGACCAATAACTATGACGTTATTGCCGTATATGCCTCAATATCAACTCTATGGTCCATGCCGTGTCACAAACAAGAGACAACCCTTACTAACTTACAACTTCAAGTTGTAGCTGACGTCACGTATTTTTTGCGATTGTTAGACGAGTGACAAAAGCCTGGTATTACTCTATAATCTAGAATTTTCTAGAAGTTCGAATTTTCCATTACTAAAAGATGTGAGGTACATACCCAAATTTGATTTAATAGTGATCAATAACTATTAAATGTAAAAGTTTTTTTACTTTTCTCACTCTCACTCACTCAATCATAAGTCTTAAAGAATACAATTTACTTACTACCAAATACGTAATTTGTTGAATGTATCTCAAACTGTGTGTTTTCCAAAGCAGCTACCTACTCTGCAATTATTTGAATATAAGATGCACCTTATATCTACATGAGTTCTCTTCATTGACAGTTAATACTTAATTAATAGTAGTTGAGAGTCCAGACACAGCGGCAATGGATATGAATTATGAAATAGTCACTCGAGTGTCCCATGTGTGCACGATAGCATGTACGCATAATTGTCCAAAGGAATTTACCGACTCTGTATGTATTCGACTCTGTATGTATGCAAGTACGTATACACCGTGAAAGTACCACCGTTTACAAAAGAAATATTTTGGACTCAGTTTCTATAACAGAACAAGCAGATTTTTTTTACAAAAATTCTAAAATGTCTCTAGACATCAAATTAGTACTTGTGGTAGCTCACTGCCTTAAAAAAACTTCCTAGTGCTATTCAAAGGCGTTCGGCAATATACGTAGGCTGCAGCAGCCTCGGACCGCGGAAATAAAAAAAAACTACATCAATTTTAAGAATTTTATAAAAAAAAGTGTGTGTGTCAGCTCCGACGCACGACTGGAGTTTACTCCTTAAGTACGAGTATCTAACCATAACAAATTAGAAAGTTGCGCACTAGAGGTGGGCACCAAAAACGTGACACGATTTTCGTTACTTGTTAGTAGGTTTTACCCCTCGGATTTTTCTCATACCGGGCGCCTTATATATGAAAATCGATTCTTAAGGAGTAAACTCCAAAAATGTGTTTGTTTTTCAAAGAAATAGTTCCAGTCGGTTCTGTTATCGAGAACGAGTCCAAAAGTTTTTTTTTAAACAGTGGTACATTCACTGTGTATAAGCCATTTTATGTTTCATCATCCACCGAGCCTTTTGTAATTTAGTTGGTCTCACGTAATATGAGGCAAGCCTATTGCCGTTACCGGACACTATACAAAATCTACCACAGTCTGTAATTCAAAACAAAATTTCAACGGTCAGGACAGATGTTACATACGACTAAATATAATCTCCCCGTTTGCAGAGCGTTTAGTTAGGGACTTCTAATGGCAGCTAAAATCTGCTACAGTTATTTAAAGAAAAAACAAAATCCGACTGGTCTAAGTACAGAACTTCGATATCGCCCATGGGTTGTGGAGGTGAGATAGAAGTCGCTGCACGGAAGATATTGAAGTTCAGCCGCATCACAATTAGACTGGAAAGCCGTCATCAACAAGATTGGAAAAAGGCTCAATGGATAAATAAAATATATATTTTTGCACATTGTCATCTAGCTCAAATTAAGCTAATATAAGCTTGCGTTATGGGATCTTGATGACTGATAAACATACTTATATATTTCTAAATACATACATAATATTATACATAGAAGACACCCAAACTCCGAAACAAACATTTGTGGATCACACAAATAATTTGATTGGACCCGGAATCGAACCTGGGAACCTGGGGTCTCTGTGGCGCAGTCGGATATTCATACCACTGCGCCACAGAGACAGGCAAAACAAGGATGATGAACTGCCTTAATATAATTAATCAAACTAAGTAAAATAGTACCTAGGTAGATGTAATTTTAGTTTTTCATAATGAATCAAGCATTAATCGACTATTATTGCTATTATCGTAGAGCGTATACTACAAAACGAATGTATATTTTGAATATAATGACAGCAAATACACACATGCGACTGGCGCGCTGAGTACACATAAAATTATTAAATAAATTCAGTTGTTTACGAGAACTATAAACATTTTAATTGGCGTGAGCGCACACGTAACACCTGTTACCATACTTACTAGTTATTAAACTGCTAATGAACTCTATTTTTATTCAACAAAAATTATAGAGATGCTAAATGTAATTTTAGATTTAGTTAAGTATATTTTTATTTCATAATTGTATACACTCAAGGCTCCATCAAAAACATAGAGACATGCTCACCAAACTGATACAATGAACGAACTATATTCTTCAGAGACGGAGGCTCTACTGTCCCTATCCTGGGTTTATCCTTACAAGGGCGTGCCTGCGACACCCGGCATGGGACGTTGAGGCTGGCACAAGAAAAAAAAGACGGATGCTCTAGTGACATTAGTCAATTTGTCAACAAAATACAGTCAGACTTTAAAGAAACAATTTTGAATGCAACTGCTTTTATCGCTCAGATAAAATGAATGACTTACAAGAATTATGTGTTTGGATAAAGCATATTTACACTCCATGCCAATATACATGTTTAGTTGTTTAATATTTGCCATCCGCCGCGTCACAACACAGCGTACGTTCCATTACAAAGGGATCACCATTGCACGAGCTCACAGCGCCTTAACCTTATTTTCCTTATGTTCACTCCTAATATGTTTTAACACGTTAACCATGTTTTGGTATAATGTTTTACCTAAAATTTCACGCTAATCGTGAAATATTATTATACCTTTCTTTGTGTTTAAGAATATTATTGCAAATTTCATTTGAAATCTAGTTTAGACAACAGGAAATCTACTTTTCAAATATATTTTTGTAATGCTAAGTTTACCTTTGCAGTATTATATAGTTTATTTTTTTAATAAGTTTGTATTGTATTAATTGAAGCCTGCGGTAAATTACAGAAATAATAAGCAAGCCTATATTGTTATCTATTTATCAAGGCTTAGAATCTAAAACCTAGTAATAAAGTAAGATGTTATTTCAAGTATTATATGCTTCCATCTTGTTTTACTCGTATAAAAATACTAGCTGTCCCGGCGAACTTCGTACCGAGCGACGTAAACTTTTACGATTATTTCAAGATTAAAATTAGCCAAATCGGTTAGCGATTCCAGAGTGTCAGCGAGGCAAGCGAACGGCAATTCATTTTTATTTATAAAAAGATAGATATGAACTATTTTTATTAAGAACCTCAAAAACATTAAAATTTCTTAAAAGTCATGCTGATTACCTAATCAGCATGACTTTAGTACCTACTACTAATACCTACTCATATTGCTAGATTTCTTTGATAATTTAAAAAATCTAATGGTCTTGGTAAAATTAAGAAACAGATATTGAAGTTTCTAACAACCGAGACTGTCTCTTAGAATGTAGTTAATGTCGTTCCTTATTGATAAGAGACGAATATAATTAGTAAACTTTTATTTAACGTAACTTTCAGATAAGATCACCAACTAGAAGTATTAGTCATGTCAAACTAGTATCCAATGTCACACGAATAAGTTCGTGGTCGTGAGGAGCATGCCGGAGCTGCTCATATCCGACGTTAAACCTCCTTCCTATTTATATGTAGATTCCATGACCGACCATAAGTTATCCGAAAACGGATCATACCCTTAATGATACCCGGATAAATGGAAATGGTACTCCGAATGAATCGTTGGGGTGTATTTTTACGTATTTGAAACTTTGTCATAATAAATAGCTGCGCTGCATCAAGCGTCAACGGTGTGGAATAAATTAATGTGGGGTGACATCTTGTTCCATTATTGAAATTAAGGGATTAGTGAGATTAATATCGTTAGTTATCTGTAGTTGTCATATTTAGCATCTGTGGGTAATATCAATTGGATTATTTTTCTAATGACAATGTAATTTGTACTTATTATGGTGCTACACCGATATGGTCAGTTACACTATACCTTTCATTGCAGTTATTAGTTATCGTAACCCCATATGCCTACAAATCCCATGTAGACGCTTGACAAAAGAACATTCATGATATTCGTACAATCATCAATTTAAAGAACAATTGTCTTAGAAGAAGAGCAAAAGAAGCATCGGTGTATACAAATGAACGGTGCTTTTAGAATAAATATCAAAATATATTATTCGGTGGCTAACTTGTCATTTTTTTAGACAGAATCATACTACCTATATGGTTGGTTTTTATGTAAAATTCATGCAAATCCCACTAACCGAACTTTTTGAGAAAAGGTGTGTATTATGGCGATCAATTTCCATCCAAAGCCAGGCTTGACTTCTTCGATGATGAATTTACAAAATGAAATATAAAACTGTTCCATAAAAGAATTTCTTCGCTAATTTGGATATGATCAATAAAAGACAATAGATAATTTGTTAGAATAGTTAAAATTTTAGCCGTAATGTATTGTGACACGTACCAATGCGATTGTTTATTGAATGTCATGTAGATGTCATGCTTTTATTGACTGCCTCGGTGGCTCAGAGGTATGAGTATGCGACTGCCGCCCCTGCGGTCCCAGGTTCGATTCCGGGTCGATTCGAATTATTTGTGTGATCCACAAATGGTTGGTTTCGGAGTTTGGGTATTATCTATGTATAATATGTATGTATTTTGAAATATATAAGTATGTTTATCAGTCGTCTAGATCCCATAACACAAGCTTATATTAGCTTAATTTGGGCTAGATGACGTTGTGTGAGAATGTCCAAAAATATTTATTTTATTTAAATATTTATTTATTTATTTTCAAGATAAATATTATTGTTTAAATTCACGAAGGTATGACCATAACTTCATTAGGACATCAATAAAGACGATGCTCGTATTTACGAATGTTTTTTTTTTATAATTGCAATTTGGACTTTAGTTTATACTTATGGTGGTATTTTCTCTACAATAATTGTTCACTGGCTGTCCCGGCGAACTACGTACCGCATTTTTCTAATGATCCGCACAACTTTTTTTTGTTTCAAAAGATCCTTGTCCAGATAATAATGAACACAACAGAAAACGAATAAGAGAAATCGGTCCAGCCGTTCACGCGTGATGGCGTGACCAAGGGATAGGGATTCATTTTTATATATATTTATTTATTTATTTATATATATTTATTTATTTATTTATATATCTTTATATATTTACTTATTCATATATGAGTCTACAACAAATAGGTGTAATGTTTATTATAGGCACTATATGATGTCAGTAAACAAACAGTAAACAGTAAACAAACCATAATTAACCGAGCGAGCGAAGCGTCTACATTTCGAGATTGGACAATTTTGCTTTCGTCCGTCTGTCTGTCTGTATGTGTGTTCCGGGCTAGTAACCGCAGTTTTTATCCGATCTTCACGAAAAGGCACCTTTTCGATTGGGGGGAAAATGGTGGAAAAAGCTCAAATAATGTTTGTAATGCTTGCGAAGTCTACTGTTCGACCATAGATCGACTAATAGTTATATTAATATTATGTATATAGTTCTAAAACATAATTATAGTTAATCGTAATTAATCCTTATATTTCTCATTATTTTCTCCATACGTCAATCTTTAATACATTTAGCAAGTAATTATACAATCTTACACGGAAAATTGTGGTTCAAAATTACTTACTGAGTAGGCAAATTTCTGATTAAATTATACGATATTAAAAGGGGAGACGCGTTTGAGGGAAAATAATGAAAATATTGCCCCGAGTAATCAGCTCCCTTCGGCTTAAAGATTGACTTATGCCGTAATAAGTAACAGAAGTAACATCTAATAATAAACCTTTTGTGAAATCTGTCTAAAAAGTATTAAATAGGAACCTAATATTGATAAGGTGAGGGTAAGGACTTGAATTGGGTCCCAATGATGGTTCTCGTGTATCGAAAAAGTTAAACAAGTGTTTAGACAGTGTGTATCACAAAAGATACACATGGCGCTGACCGTATTAATCCAACCTTCTAGTGTCACCAGAAGAGACGCCCGCAGCAATGGACATGGGAGCGGCCGCGGTCTCGCGGAGTTAAAAAAAAAGTATTAATCCACCCTAAGCTGGAAAATAATGATTCATTATAGTTTGCTCAACACTCAATGTAGGTAGGTAATTGCAATATTTGTTGCAAACTGGCTTCGTGAATCTTGAATCATACACCAAGCCGCTTGATTATACATGTTAGAATTCAATCAATTAGGTATGAATCAATCACCAAGTCGATTCAAATATACCTACATGTTAGAAATCAATCAATTATTAGATTCCATAGTCACAAAGCTAATTAATTCCTTTGTCATCGAGAACGTTGCTAAATGCAAATGCAGTCAATACTTGTTGGTTCATCTAAGCAATATGCAAATATTGGACCGGACCATCAATCGTGGGTGTCAGGAGCAAGATAAATAGTGTGTCTGCCACTTGCACATTGCAGGAGAGTAGTGACTGATGGACAGCGTTCAAAATAACCTTAAAATCTATGTACATTGTTTCTGTTTTAGCATGTTAATAAAGTGCTATGCTTCTATCAAATAAAAAAAGTATAATTTACGTACTATAGTTTTTTTTTATATTTTATCTATCGTTACAAAAAAACTTTTACAAATATCTTGTTTCACTTACAAAATTACATCAATATCAACATACAGAGGTAAGCGTCGGCGACTGTAGTAGTATGAATTGTGTCACAGTCACCAGCGTCACCCGGTACTTGGTACATAATACTAGGTTTGGTACATACTAACCAGCTAATTTCAAACTACATGACAAATACAAAAATGCAATCAGATAAGCAACAGGATGGAATATAATATCCATGACATGAAAATGAAAATGAAATGATATTACCACAAAATGTATGTGTGTACGTGTGTGTGTATGTGTATGTGTGTGTGTGTGTGTGTGTGTGTGTGTGTGCGTGCGTGTGTGTATGATGACTCACATCTGGACATTGGGCTGTAATATTTATTTTGTTTCATTATAAGTTAATTGCCTAAGCCAGTTGTATTGTGTTGTGTTATACCAATACTAGATGGTTAAAATTAAAGAGCTATTGTTGCTTGCTATGGTATATAAAAATTGTATATACAAAAACTAGCTTCTAAAGTACTGTGAACATAATTGTTAAAGTTTGCCAATGTTAAACGTACTTGGGTTTGTAAAAGTTTCAGTAGAAAAAATGTGTTATAACCAACAACAGAAAAATAGTACATATATCACGCCTATATCCCTTAGGGGTAGGCAGAGGTGCATTGCACACTCACACTTTGCCAGTAATTTTTTGGTCCCACGTAATAAGGGGTAAGAATATTGACGTAACCGAGCACTATAGAAAGTTTTTATATAATATGGATATTATGTAATAGTTTATGTCCAAAACGGCCAAATGAGTTTAATAATAAAGAGCTGCTATTTTGCCATAAAATTTTGATTAAAGGCTTACATCTTACGTTCCAGCCGCTTTGGGACAGCCAATTAAAGTACCTACGGGTCGTCTCGGAAGAAAAATAGTGTTGCATTAAATGTACTTACTGATTAGATCAAAATTAAATGAAGAATCCGACATCAAACAATACACAGTAAACTGGGTGTAGTGGCACACACCGCAAAGGTATTATGTATACAGACTTGCATCTGCATACGTAGGATTTTATTTGAGAAATAAATACATCTGAATGTTATATAAATACTAGTTCATTGAACTTTGCTGATACATTGTGACATTAACCCTTCCATTTTTTTCCTACTTATGAATTTACTTTCCTCAGTCGATACAATCAAGGTTATTACGAACCCTTAACCCTTCGTCCAATTAAACACTTCCCATACTGCAACCCTAAAATAATTGTATCAAAATATTGGAGCGTAAAGGTCAAACACGGGGTAGGTGTAAGCCAGGCTGTAACTCAACAGGTATTAATGCGATCCTGAATGACCGGTGTCCAGCCGCGTATTATCATAGTCTCTGACAGGGACATCAGTATTTATGACCCCCACTCCATGATAACTGTTTATTTATGAACTGCAGATAAATGGACCTAAGTCTGTAAACTAGTAGAGTATTGCAAATATTGCTATTCATTCATTTTAATTAAGTTCCTGTGGAATAGAAATTGGTGTTTCGTTTTAAGAATGTCTTTGTTAAAATCTTATTACCCTGAAACTGGAAAGCGGAAACAGTGAGATGTAAAATCATAAAAGTCCAGTACAATGTTATGGCATGGTTAATATATATTCAAACAAGCTCATACCACTCATACGTAGGTACATCATAATCATAATATCATCAATATCACTATCACTATATATTATAAAACAAAGTCGCCCGTTACGTATGTATGCTTAGATCTTTAAAGCAACGCAACGGATTATACCACCAATAGATAGACTGGTTCTCGAGGAAGTTTTTGTGTGTTTAATTTGTCAAGCAGGCGAAGCCGCAGGCGTCAGCTAGTTCATTATAAATTATTGTATCCGAAAATCCTTCAGGTCTACAACATAACAAGCGTATAGTTCGAAACATACTAATAAGACTGTTGTTACATTTATGTTTCATATAACTTAAGACGTACGTTACTTGCGTGAGAAACACCAATTACAGGTGCTACGTAATTAAAACAGGATATATTTACGACATTGAGACAACATGGTGCGGGGTGAGCAGAAAGATAATTTACGATCGTCCTTGATTCAACCCCTACAGAAACTTTCACCATTCAAGCTATAAACATTGACCGAGTTTTGGTAATTTATGATAGCGGAACGTGTCTAATAGCAACCCTTTTCGAATTAACTAACGTACGAGTACATCTGGTAGAACTATGAAAGTTTAAGCAGTCCCAAACGTATAACAGTGAAATTATGCGAACACTTTCTGGGCTCATAATCATTAATGATAATACGAGTACTATGATAGTAATAAACGCCAAACAACTCAAAAACTAACATGGACAACGACTGTTAAATTTTGAAACGTATGATTAGGTATTATGAGTATACATTTAATTTGGAATTTAGAAATCTAATTTACAATTATTTACGACTGTTTATTTTATTTATGTAACTCTATGTAGCTGATTGTGTTTAATATTCTAATAATTGTGTAGGTACTTACACAATTTGGTTAATGTTTAGTACGAGTACATTAACCAAATTGTGTAAGTACATACATTTATATACTCCATTGTAATTAATCTACATCTTTGTAATGAATGACCTACAAACAGTATTTTTAAAATATACCTACTGATAGAAAATAATTCGACTCTTCCGAACCCTAGTTACATTGTAACGTTAAGTATTTTTGAATATGCATATCGATTTCCCATCAGAAAGAAGTCCCGTTAATTATGAACGGTCCTGTCCCAGCCCTATTCCACGACAATTATATCTACATCATTCCATCGATATTACCATTCGTTATCGGAATGCAGAGCAGACACGCTCAACGATCACGTCTTGAATCTAAATTCAAATAATTCCAACCTTCCTCATAATATAAAGATTTTTGAGGTGTGATGTCGACAAGCTTTAATTAAAGGACAAAGTTTTGATTATAAGCGAATTAACAAACCATCATACTTAATTATTATTCAAGAGTTCACATCCTGGAATTTCAATTTTCAGATTATGGTGAATTAACGATTTACAATGCAAAGATTATTTTGGAGATTTTACTTTTTGAAACGTGTTATACATAGAGTAATGTGAGATTTTTAATCAATGTTTAATATACGTGCATGATGATATCGCTGTACCTACAATCTAAATCAAAAATGTTTTAGCACTACGTTTAAAGTATCGCCGACAACGGTGCACATTATAGGGTTAATGTCAAGTTGTCATTGCGTGAGGAAAAAGTATTAGACGCGGTGGAAGAACTCTTTGGTGTTATTTATCGAGGACCGCAGCTGGCGCAAGGGTTAGGATGTCGAGCTTGCCGACTTGTATAATGGCGTCTCGGAAAAATAGCGGCAATGAATTCACGCATATTACCGCATAAACACCTATACCATTATTATATTGTAGTATACCTTATCATTTATTTGTGGTTATCATTCTCAATTATGTGGCAAATAAAATATTTGGGCCCCTCTATATTTCTATTTCCTGAAGTCTAGAAGAAAGAGTTAATAAGTTAAGTGGGTACCTTACGTACTATCATTTATATTTGTTAGTAGTAATAACATTTAATATTCAGTTTTATGTGAATATACCAAAACAAGTACTCCACTTAAATTTTAAAACTAAAAATTTAATTTCTTGAATACATTTATTTTGCTGTTGCAATTGTAAAGCTAATGAGATCAGGACGGAAAGGCTGTACCACATTATTCTTCTCAATTTAAAAGCTTTCCAATAAAACAATAGCAGACAATGTATTTTCAATGAATCGGCTCTTTATCGCTTAAATCGTTCGGTATGCTTGTCAGGTGTAATACCAATTTTACAGAGCGGCACAGCTTAAGGTGGGTCCAGACAGGCCTTATGAGAAGCGGGTAAGTGAACCTTTACGTTTATTACTTTCCGTCTTGGAATGGTACTGCGGGCTGTACTGTAATACGCATTTTAAATTTATTGAACGGTATTATTGATAAGGCACTGGATTCCAAATCGCGGAGAACGAACGATGAATGAAAAATATATGTTCCTATTTGTATTTGATACTGTTTATGTGCTGTTTAGCACATAAACAGTATGATTATGATAGGTGGCGCTGCAGGTCACTACACTAGTTCTTACTTGAATGTCCAGGTGAAAATGGTATTGCCTGCAGACATGTGATATCACATAATAGTAAGAAGTCGTCTTATGCCTTCACTGCGATAGTGAAGGGCGCCTTGCTTGTTTTACATTGTTCTTAGGGAAGAACAATAATCGAACACACGATACGTTTTCAATAAAAACTTCACATTTATAAGTACACGGAATACTGTTCTGTAGTAAGTCCGTAACAACCAATTTCACTGTTCCATTTCTTTTATTAACGGTATTTTATTACAGTCAGCAACCCGTTGCCATATACAGCATTTGTGCCATAAACTCAGCAAGAACCGTATATGGGGTCGTGTAAAGTTATGTTGCAAAAGTCACAACTAAGTGCGCCAGATTACACAGGGGACCAATAAACTGAGCGGACAATTTGTTTAATCAAAAACAAATGTAGGCCTCTGGGTAGTCGAGACCCCTAAACAACGAGCGGCGCGGGTTGACTAACGCAACACTCTTTTGTTTTTGTTTGAAATATCTGACACAATACAGATTTGGCACGTTTGATAACGCACTGCGTAAACCAGAGTTGCCCTTTACAGTATACGGTAAAATAAAAACAGCTTATGATTTGCTTCTCTAACATTTAATACATCTCATCACGCCTATATCATAATTAAAAATTAAAAATAATTTTCACTAGTACTTAGGTTATTTAATTAATCTGATTTATGTCTAAACTGATATTAAAATTAAAAATCTTTGTTATCCTTTGAAATGTGCTCTTAAAACGTTAGACTTTATATGTGTGTGTATTTACATTTTCGGCCAAAGACGATACCTACAACGATTTGAATCTAACTAATAAGTAAGTATACAATGTTATGTAGGTTTTATTTATGTGAAACGATTAATAACATTACTAGCATACTATATTCATAGTTATTTCACGTTATTTTGTTTGATTGCAGTCAATACCTAACCTTTCAGATTGAAAAGATATTCAGTCTGAAAGGTTAGGTACTGACTGCAATCTGCAATTTCCACACGACCAAACATTGTCTTTGCACTGCAAACTTAGTTTGACTACGCCACATATAGAATGCTTTGCATGTCGGCAATCGGATTTGTGCTCTTCAGACTGACGCAAACGTAATGCAATATTTTACTACTATTTTTGTTATTTTAAGTTTTATTCCTAATACATATTTATCTAGGCATTGATTGTAATTTAATTGCCTTCACAATTCGACTATCGATTTAGTGTAAGTACTGAAAATAAAACCGTTGCCTCTAATCTTAATCAGACTTAGGTCTCCTATTGGAGTTCAAAGATATTTATCCCATAATCCCAAATTTAAAATGGATTCACAAACTGGACGATTTTTTTTTTAAATCCGCGGCCATGACCTAGGTACGTCCATTACCGAGCGCCTCCGGTAAGCACTGAAAGAATTCCCAACAAACTGGACTATGGAAAGCTTTGCTTAGTCAATTCAGTCAGGTATAGTACCTTTTTAACTGATTAGTAATAAAAATAAGCTCCCTGAAAAAATTAATAAATTTTAACCACGTTGACTAAGACTAGAAAGTAAGACTATAATAATCTCCCATACATAGAAATTATAACTCATATATGTTGTGTTCAAATGTTGTCGCATCCCCCAGCTTGTTATGCTTGCCACGGAGGTCACGTCTTCGTCCAATAATTCTGCTGTGGCTCATCTTCGCTACAATTTTCGCTAAAGAATATCAAACGAGCAGACCGAGATTGGTTGATATTATGTATAGGTTTGCTAAAATACATTCTAGCTATTTTTACTTTATAGGTAAGACGTCTGTACACTCTTTTTACTGACGATTGATGGCACTTGGTGGATTTTGCCACACATATTAAAGTGAACACTTGTATTCCACTTAACTTATTTTATACTGACCGGTTTCGTCTGATTATGTCGTGAGGCGAAACCGGTCAGCATAAAATAAATTAAGCGGAAAAGTACAAGTGTTTTGTCCAATATAATGACGTCTGTACAATTTAATAGTTTTTAGTTATTTATATAGGCTATGTAAGTAAAGCTAACGGTAGACAAGTTGTAAAACACTCAGGGATAGTAGCACAATCAGCTAAGATTTTCAGTAGTTGATACTAACTACCTAAACACTTTTCAAAACACATGTATGCACTGTACGGCACTTTTGGCACCGTCCCTAGATTTAAATAGCTAATAATCTCATTGCTCATTCCTATTATCATTGGCAACTAAATGTTTTAATGAATAATATAATAATTAAATAGAATTTAACTTAATAATGAGTTTGTAAAATATTTATGATTAAAAAATTTACTATATTAATCTCTAAAACGTCTTTGGCTGGACAGCGACTGTTCCCTTTCTAGGAGGAACGGTCTACGAACTCACTAACACACCACTGGCCAGTGGTGTGTTGTGTAGGTCAGTTGGCAGTCCCAACCAAGACTTCTACTAGGTATGCAATACATTCAGCTGTTGCAATAATTGAGCTGAGTTTGTCGATCCGGGTCGAACGCCTAAACGACTGGACCGATCTTTATGAATTCAGATATATGAACTCACGGTGATGGTCACTATGACCGTGCCAAATTTCAAAAAGATCGGTCCAGTCGTTTAGGATGAGTTCGATAACGAACGAAATACACAATTCGTCTAAGACAGAGCTTCGTAAACTCCACTCAATTATTGCGATCACTATTGTATCAAAGTCGCGATTTAACTAGCACTATTCCACTCAAGAACTACACATGGCTTTGTTTTCTTCTCCTGTTCGATAACTGGGCTATCTACTTCTGTATTTACCTAACCCACCTAACACTAAACAGGTGCTACATATTATAAGAAGAAAAATACAAACATGTAACTCAATATTACAGTAATATCGCCTTTGCCACGGTGAGTCACAAACGTGGCCAGTCATCTATCATAATACGCTTAAGTTCTAGCTACATAACTATAACTTTACGGAGCTATATAGAACGAATCCCTATTTTCCTTGGTTACGACGTTAAGCGTGAACGGCTGTACCGATTTTGCTAATTGTTTTTTGAGGTCTTTTAATGTCAAGAGAATTTTAAAAAAATGTGAAAGATGCATAATTAAGAAATAATAAAATCTTTTTATGTTTTGGTAATTGTATACCTACCTGTGTATGGGGAATTAAGAAAATATTGCAGGTGGGTGGAGCCGCGGGAACAGTTAGTAAGATATATAAATACATAACTTATCACAACTTTCAACAATAAATATAAAGTGAAAGCAGCCCTCTTTGCGGCAAAAGATTGTAGATAAAATGTAAGATCATCAAAATCTCATCAAAAGATCATCATCAAAAAGCTTAGTTAAAATCAGTCGCTGAATATTACTAGGTTTTGCACCCATTACACCTTAAACAATAATAAGGCTTGAGGATACAAATAACAAGTGTTTTGAGCCTACAATAATTTCGTTTTCAGTTTAGTACACATTCTTACGAGTGCCTTACGAATACCAATATCTCCAAGACATCCAATATCGTAAAACAGAATACTACAAGCCCTAAATAACATCCCTTCGGCCCATTTAAGCCGTAAAAGGGAACGAAAAAGTTTTTCAAGAAAATATGAGGTACATAAATATCCGCGGCTGAAAACGATATTCCAACATTACAATTGTATGGTCTGAAAACTTTTAAATTTATACCCAAATCCACCAAAAGTTATCAATCCAAGGGATTAGGTTACAACACTGCACACACGTAGAAAATAGTTTTACACAAAATACACTGTTCTACACGTGTTATGTTGATACACATGGATATGTATAAACAAATACGTACGAGTATTGAGGAGGACCGCATTACGTCCTTCCTCTCGGAGCGCTCGCGGCGCACTGCCGCCTTGTGGCAGAAAAACAAGTTTCCATTTCCCATACAGCCTCCTTACCCCTCCTCCCAAACACCCTCGTCCACCAACAGGATGCGCACTTGCAATACCTTTGCCTTATCTTTCCGGTAAAGAATATGTTTTGTTATATTAACCTCGACATAACGAAACATATTTTTTTCTCGCTTTTGTTCGCGTAAAATTGCAACAGTAATGTATTTTTCGTTACGAGGGAAACGTGGTTGAAAAAAAAATTGTGAAGGAAGAACTTTTTATCTGATGTTTTTATGTGATTTAATCTCAATTTATGTTAAGTTGGAGTTATGTTAAAAGTAAAAGAAACATAATAACCGTACTATAATAAGGTTGCCTCTAAGATATTGCTTTTACTGTGAAAATGTGTGTTAAGTTAGTAAATACGTAGTTATATTATATTATGTCACAGAATAAAATATTAGTAATTAGAGGCTCGTCCTGGATTCACGTGGGTAGTAACCTTTTCTAGCTATAAGTACCTATACAATATTCTATGTTTCTCAGAGATAAAGTAAAATTCTAATTGTTAAAGAGTTTTCGAAATTGGACCAGAATTTTTGAGTTTATTTATTTCAAACATACAAATCAAAACTTTTTATAATATAAGTAGGTCTGTAAGTATAGAAAAGCTACGATATATACACCTACAGTAATTTACGTGCGAAGGTAAATGCGATAAGAGTGCTCTACGAAGATTCTTCGTAGCTTCGAGCTACGGTGTAGCTTCCTGTGTGGTTGACAACAATGTCGTGCGTTGTCGCCTGCGTACTTGGTACGAGTACTAAATGTCTTCCGGCACCAACATGTGAACAGAATGTTGAGAACATCACCATAGCTTTAGTTATGACTAAATTGGAAGGTTTCAAATCCATAGTCGTAGCCGTTAGTTGGTGAATATGATTATGCAACGATAAATCATCATCCACCGAGCCTTTTTCCCAACTCAGTTGGAGTCCACTTTTTAGTCTATAAGCGTGAAGCGACTGCCATCTGACCTCCACAACCCATAGGCGATATCGAAGTTCTGTAGTAAGACCGACCGGATTTTTGATTTAGGGCTCCAACTATCCCTAACGACTACCATAGATGTTTGTATGACAACCGGGACCGACGAACAGCTTAAAGTGCTATCCGAGGCACGGACCTATTAATATAATAAATTATAGAATAAGACCAATGATTTTAAATACAATGGATTTCGGATCATCGCTCAAAAGTACACGAACTAAAGACCATTTCATTTTCACTGAATAATGTACTAACAAAATGACCATTCAGATTTATTCGGATTACCGATAGCGATAAAACTATTTGGAACAAAGATTATAGTGGAGACGCCTTGGCTCTTTATGATTTTTTTTTCGTTATATGAACCAACATCTATTTCAGTTTTCCTCGGGATCCAGTACACTGTGCACAATGGAAAAATATTATTGCCCTAGCACGGCGAGAAGAATATTTTGATCCAAAAAATAACAATCTTGTTTGTTCGGCTCATTTTATGGACATAACAAAAAGAGGTCCGATCTTTATGAAACTTGTACAAGAATCCCTTGATTGAATGGAGGAGATAAGCCCAAAAATGTTTTTAATTTTCACAGGGTATCATTGTTTTGTCATAAATATAATTACACTTGTCATTTTATTTCGTGTATGTACTGTTATTTTCTTTTTATTTGGATTCTCGGTAATGTATTCCCACGGGAATCGGGGCCGAGATAACTATATCTCGCGGGCGCAGTCACGGTGATCAGCTAGTAGCCAATAATTTCGTATCCCAAAAATTAACCATAAGATAAAAATAAATTAATGATGCGCAGTTTTAGCAACTAATTCAGTCACTTGAAACACGGCTATCTTGTAGTAGACGTAGCGACATAGCGTTATGAAAATAGTAATGAAAGCGGAAGAACTTTGACACCCGCACGAAGTTTGGCATTTATAATATTATAATTAGTTAAATTCATTAATTCCCTTTTTGTTATTCATACACTACAGTTACTTATTATGAAACTGACTCGAAAAAAAAAATCTTTGTCAGTCGTTAATTAGTTTTTCAGCTTATTTCGTCTAACATAAACAAGTAATTACAATTTATAAGATTATGGAATTTATTGTAGTCTTACTTACTTAGGTACATATCATGGAATCCTTAAAAGACTTTAACAAAATAAACCTACTCCATTGTTTCTATGTTCACGTAGTTCAAGTATAAGCTGCATAAGGTGAATTAGTCAGGCGGACAGATAGAAGCTACGTAATGCGATAAATTAGTGCAAACAAAAGTGAACACTATTCCGTTGAATCAAGGTTTAAATTTTAATATGAAATTTGTTTATATCTATGTATGCCTATGTATAATGTATAGGTCGACTCGGGACATTATTTTCTTGCGATTTGTTCTAGATCCTATGTCCGTTGTATTATAAGGTCTTTGAATAAGACCATCAATACTACCTACTATATATCTTTGGGGGGAAATTGGAAGTAGGGTATTTCTTTATGTAGAATAAAACAGCTTTGTTTTATGCTATTTAATATACAAGTACTCCAGCTCTTTGTACGCTTATAGTGTGAATATTTATATGTACTTCTCAAGACCAGAAGGCTGGTTATTATTTGGCACAAAGAATAAGTATTGCCATACAACGTGGCAATGCTGCCAGCCTTCTCGGAACACTGCCAGTCGGCGACGAAGTGGAGGAATTCTTTGACGCATATATAGAATTTCGATGTAATCTTAGTAGGTATAATTAGAATAGGTAATGACCATATTTAGTTAGTTTCAATTGTATTGTTGTATAATTAAATTTAACAAACAAAGTACATCATTCATTTATTATTTAACAATCATAAAGAAGTTGTTTTATTCGAACGGATCTAATATTATTTTGTAATTTTTTAATATAATAAGTAATTGTGATATCATCTAAACTAAATAAAACGCAATTATATGTGTTATTTTGATGTTACTTATTTGCAATAGGAGAACTAAATGGAGGTTGTGATAAAACTCTTCGTAATATTATTATACTCATACTAAAGCAGAATACAAAACAAACAGTAAATCTATAAAATAAACTATTTCCAAATGGCGGGACCGGTCACGTGCCGAATGATAACTCGAACCGACGTCTTAAAGTAAGGGAATTGCTTTTTGATCTTGTTCTGAAGTTCTTCCAACAGCGAATTCAGCACGAACAGACAAAAGGATTCATAGGAATTTCATATCGAAAGTAATATTTCGAAAAAGATAACACTTAGATAAACAGTTCGCAATAATGGCATCGAGTAAGATATTCCTGCTATACAAATCGACCGTAAAAG
Source organism: Nudaria mundana (assembly GCA_963556515.1). Taxonomy (NCBI): domain Eukaryota; kingdom Metazoa; phylum Arthropoda; class Insecta; order Lepidoptera; family Erebidae; genus Nudaria; species Nudaria mundana. Next base: position 15,029,980 of record OY748289.1, on the reverse strand, counting down.
TTTGTCGTTTAAATTTGAGTGTTGTGATAACGAATTCAAACTACCGATATGGGACCAAATAATTATGGAAATGTGACCAAATTGAAAAGGGACCACTTGGGAAGTACAGGTCGCGAGGTATAAGCAGAGATTTGCATTTGTGTGAGTGACCACGAAAAGTAGAGTAAAAACTCTTTTTGTAGCTGTGTGTACAACACGTGTGTGTAAAAGAGGTCACATATACGTTCACGTACACTGCACTCGCTTACGACTCGCGAAATGTACCTAATAGCTTTCATTTTAAAACAAATCAAAATCGGTTCACCCAGTCGAAGTATGGAGGTAACAAACATTAAAAAAAAACCTTTATTATTAGAATTGAGAACCTCCTCCTTTTTTGGAAGTCAGTTGAAACGCCAAGTAAATATACAGTTGCCCTAGTAGATACAAAGAATGAAACTTTAGTAGGTATAGTCTGACGATGCGCAGGTGCGGTTCCCGAACGCTGACCTGGTTTTCCTGGGGGACTTTATTTATTTATTTTATTTTGGTTTATTCAGGACACAAACAGTTATATACAAATACACCCACAAAAACAATAGATACTTACAAACTTAGAGGTCCATAAAAGTTATACATACGGTAAAGTTACAATCAATTTAAATATAGGGTAAGTACTTATATAAAATCTAAACGAATCTAACGAAGAATGTAAACTGGAAGAAAGAAATGCTAACAATAAACAGTTATCCGTCTGTTTGAAGGAGCAGATTACGTAGTTTTAATTTGAAGGCAGCCAAACTATTATTAAATAAATCCAAGCACCCAAAATCCTCATTGTATGTGTCAACACTGCGTCTCAAGAAGTTGTTACTTGTATAAATCGTTCTATAAAAAGGTACCGAAAACAAGTTCAATGAACGAGAACCGGACCTAGGTACTCTTAGGTTTATCTTTTCTAGAATTAACGGTCATCACGTTGAGTGGCTGGGGTCCCTTAGGACCGATCATGCGGGACGATCCGCCCATGCATTCGCTCTCTCCCACGGGCTGACCCAGATGGTACAGGGGATCACCCGGATACCTGACAGATCAGACCACACGCCCGCCTTGCTGGATCTACTGCTGACGAGTCGCCCAGCCGAGTACAGTGTGTCGGTACGCGCCCCACTGGGCACTTCCGACCACTGTGTGGTGCACGCCAGCTTCCAAGTGCCACCGCCTGCTCGTGCTGAGCAAATGACTCGACGACTATGGCACTACTCGTCGGCAGACTGAGACGGTCTCCGCGATTACTTTGCGTCCGTCCCGTGGAGCCAACGCAGCTTAGTAGGGAAGGCGCCTTCGGATAGCGCTGCTGTCGTTGCTGGCGAGATCAGTCTAGGGATAGAATATTATATCCCTTTCACTGATGTCGCCAGCATCCGCAAAGCTCGCCCCTGGTTCGGGCGTGAATGTGCCGAGGCTGTCCAGAAAAAACAGTCGGCGTATCGCGCCTGGGTCAGAGCTCGGGCGGCACGTGACCCGAATGTGAACCGCCTCAAAGCAGCGTACAATAGGGCCACTAGGTCCAGCAAGAGGGCCTTCAAAAAGCGGATGCCCAGCGCGTCGCGCGGCTTAGCACATCCCACCCCACGGGCAGCCGTGGATACTGGCAACTGGCCAAAGCCGTACAGTCAAATTTTTGCCAACCCTCGCTGCCACCACTGCGTTTTCCTGATGGATCACTGGCTCACAAAGCCCAAGAGAAGGCGGACATGCTCGCAGACCTCTTTGCGGCTAATTCCCGCGTCGATGACCGTGGCTTGCAGCCCCCCGCCATCGCCAACTGTGGCCACACTATGCCTGATATTGTTATCAGGCAATGTGATGTACGGGCAGTGCTGCGGTCGCTCGACACGCGGAAAGCCAGTGGCCCTAACGGCATTCCGGCGGTGATGTTACGAAAATGTGCTGCTGAGTTGTCTCCAGTACTAACGCGTCTGTACCGCCTGTCATACTCTACAGGGCTCGTGCCGGAGGTCTGGAAAGAGGCGAACGTACAACCGATCCCCAAGAAAGGGGATCGGTCTGATCCGGGCAACTATCGACTCATAGTTGTCACCTCAGTCATCTACAAGGTGTTTGAGCTCCTCATCAACAAGCAGCTCATGCGATACCTCGAAGATCACTCGCTACTAAATGATCGGCAATACAGCTTCAGGCCAAAACGATCAACGGGTGATCTTCTGGCATTCGTAACGCATGTCTGGGGTGAGGCTATGGAAAGGCACGGCGAGTCCTTGGCGATTAGCCTGGACATCGCCAAAGCCTTCGATAGAGTCTGGCATGCTTCGCTCCTTTCCAAGCTTCCGGCATATGGTCTACCTCCTCAACTGTGCAGCTGGATGGCCAGCTTTTTAAACGAGCGCCGAGTGCGGGTCCTCTGCGATGGCCAGGCTTCTCGCTTCTTGCAAGTGAATGCCGGGGTACCACAGGGGTCCGTACTATCACCAACTCTCTTTCTTCTGCATATCAATGATATGCTATCCCTCGGGAACATTCATTGCTATGCAGATGACAGCACACTGCACGGGAGTTACTCGGTTCGTCCGACGGCTGGGCGATCTGAGATTGAGGAGGAGAGACGACGACTCGTGGCTGATCTCGACCGTAACCTCGACAGTATCTCCCAATGGGGTGCCGAGAACTTGGTCGAGTTCAATGCCCGCAAAACACAGGCGTGTGCATTTACAGCGAAAAAATCCCCTTTCCTTCCCCTACCCACTCTTCAGAAAGCAAAACATTACCAATGAAGGATAATTTAGACATCCTTGGCATAGACGTACGTCGAGAGCTCAATAACACTAAATACATTGAGAGATGTATTGGGCTAGCTTCGCGGAAACTAGGAATACTGAACAAGGTAAAGCGATTTTTTACACCGCACCAGAGGTGTCTGCTGTACAAAACGCAGATTAGACCCTGCGTCGAATACTGCTCTCACCTCTGGGACGGCTCCGCGAAGTATTTGCTGGACGCACTCGACGCTATGCAGCGACGCGCTGTTCGCATTATAGATTGTCCGGAGGTAACGGGAAGCCTTGAGCCGCTAGCCCAGCGCCGAACAATTGCTTCCTTGGCCGCGTTGTACCGTATTTACCACGGTGAGTGTTCTGAAGAGCTCTTCAATCTGATCCCACTCTCTCCCTTCCGATCCCGAACAACGCGTGCCGGGCAGAGATGTCACTCTCGTACCGTGGAAACCGTCTTCGCGAGAACTGAGCGTTTTAAACGTTCGCTTCTCAGCCGAACGACGGTGGCTTGGAACGCCCTGCCCGCGCACGTGTTTCCTCCATATAACCCTGGGTTCTTTAAGCGAAGCGTGAAAAGGCACATTACTGGGTCGTCAAGTTGAGGGTCACTCTCTATAGTATTCCTGTCTACTGTGAGAGTTGCCCACAATCGCCAGACGTCGCCACAGCTTACCATCAGGCGGGTGGCGTCAATTTGTCGAACTAAATATAAAAAAAAAAAAGCAATACAGGGAAACATTCTTAAAAGTCTAATTCATCAGATCGCAAAAATCAGATGCAGCTTGCATACATGCAGAAACAGCTTGAAAAATAAATAATGTCAAAATCAACTAGTTAAACACTTCCTACGCTTATTTGTGCAGTAATAGGGAGTCAAGATAGTTTAAAATGTGGCAGTTTATACATGTTATTGCTCGTGACTGTACTAATGCCTAATCGACGGCATTGTCTAGTACAAATATAACTGTATTTTAAATTTAACAAGCTTATCTGCGGTCTGAATAAAACTTGTGTAATCCGCAAATGTTTGGACTGGAGTCGGAGTGTTTTTACACACGCAAATAATCTCGTATTTATCCGCGATATGGTTATACAGAGGCATTTCGTACTCACACTCTGGATAATTTGTTAGAGCCTCTGCTGTTTGTGGGCAGGTCCTTGACATCCTTAAGTACCCATATAATATTTACAGAAACAATATAATAGGTACATTACTCTTTATAATCTTAAGATGAACGGGTCTTTTACGCGATTATTGAGATAATAAATAAACTAGGTATGCAATGCATTCTGTTGTTGCAATAATTGAGCTGAGTTTGTCGATCCGGATGTCGAACTCCTAAACGACTGGACCGATTTTTATGAATTCATGCACTCACGGTGATGGTCACTATCCGTGCCAAATTTCAAAAAGATCGGTCCAGTCGTTTAGGAGGAGTTCGATCACGAACGAAATACACGAGTCGTCTAAGAAAGAGCTTCGTAAACTCCGCTCAATAAGTATTTTTATACATTTTCACACAACTGATAAACATACTTATATATTTCTAAATACATACATAATATACATAGAAAACGCCCAAACTCCGAAACATACACTATTTTGTGGATCTATCAAATATCTGATTCGACCCGGGAATCGAACCCGAGACTCTGGAGTCGAAAGCCGATGCACTACTGACCACGCCACCGAATCAGTTAAATATGATATACATATTCTTTATTACCCGACGTTTGGACCCTGTTACAAGACATTCTTTTTTTGCACGATACGCTGTAGCCAGTCCGGGTTCAGAGGTCGTACAAAAAAAAAATAGGTACATACTCGTTTGGAGTATTTGTGTTAGTTATCTAGTTCTCATTGCATAAGCCAGCAGCAGTAAATCATAGACTTGTTATATTGTTACACTTCATAAAATCTACAAAAAAAACATCAGTTACAAAAGCAAATCCTTTCCTCGTGTAAAAACTTTCAAACCATTAAGTAAACCTTTAAAAAACATTTTAAGGCAAAGTTTACCTTCATGTTGTCAAAGAACATTTTAGTTTGCATCAGCCCCTTAATTGAAGTGGTCGCGTTGCTCATCCATTTTTACGCATCGGCGCTTGTATAAATTACAAGAGAGTGCACCCTAAACAAGGTACCTTGTGTGTACGGGCCCCCGATGACTTGCACTTTGAATGCACATTTTAATGGGTTTGTTTCTGAATTCCTCCAGTTTAATTGCATTGAAGTATTTTGCAAACAAGTTCCTAGAAAAACTAAGCTGCAATTACTTCGTTAACACGAGAAGTTTTGTAAAAAAATAGTAAAAGAGTAAGATGAAAAATACGTTTATAAGTATTTATTTAAACAATGTTTTCAACTATCTGTACTTATATTACAAAACTAAAGAATTTGTTTAGTTGAACACGCTAATCTCAGGAACTTCTGATTGAACTTCAATTATCGGAGTGGGTCGGATACGGCGGCTGGGACTGGAGGTGGCTTTGCACAAGTCCGCGATTCTGTGTTTTCACAAACCTAGGAACGGTCCACCTGAAGGTTCCAGCATAAATGTAGGAGGTGTTAGCATCGGCATCAAGCCCTCGATGAAGTACGAGTACCTAGGGATCGTACTTGATAGCCGATGGAACTTCGGACCACATTTCCGAAGTTTGGTCCCCAAGGTGACACAGGCATCGGTCGCGCTTTCGCGACTGATGAAAAAAAAAAGTCGTTGGGGTAGGGTTTTATCCCGCGTCAGTGAGTGAATCTGGCGTGAGTGAATCAGCGGCGCCCTCGCCGCTGACTACGGAACTCGGCGTGGAGGGTACGCTCCCTCTCCCTCTCGGCCGCCTCCTTCGCGAGCATGACTTGCTCGCTGAAGGACACGGCTGCGTTCCACCTACTCGCGCTGAAGACCATGGCTTGGAGCATGGTTTCCAGCGAGAGGATATCCATGCCCAGACCCACTACGAGGTCCCGGCGCTGAATCGCCCACGCTGAGCACTCCACCAACGTGTGGAGTGCGGTATAGTCGTCGAGACCACAGAGGTGGTCAAAGTCCGCCGGGCGCCACTGGAAATACGTTCTGCTTGTAACCAGAGACGCCCGGCAACGAACGTTAGAGCGGCCATTTTAGATAATCATAACATAGTAGTTATTATAATATTAGACAAAACAAGGCTGTTTTACGTCTACGCTAGTCACACTTTACACTAAATATTTAATCCTAAATAAAATCTCAAGGAATCGATTTAGAACTTTGGTGTAATAATAAAAAATGCTTACAATGTTGTGTTCAATCAAAAGCAAGCATTTTTTTTTAGTGGCCGACAAAATAAAAATTAGCCCAATCTGAATGATCGCCTTTAATTTAAAACAACTAATAAAGGCACCATAAAGCTATGTACCTACATCCAAAAATGGCCAATATAATCCACGGAAATGATGATATGAAATGATCGTTATCAGTTACAAGAAACGTTCAGTTTTACGATGGGCACACAATATCGCAATGCAAGTTGTAATGTAAGCACTTTCGATAGGGGACCGCCACCGGCCGCGGCCGCCCCCCGTCTTGAGACACAATATGTTACTATTGGCGGTTATTCCACAACACAACGAAAATAGTGAATATAATAAAAACTAGCTGTTGCCCGCAGCTCCGCCTGCGTGTTACTTTAGATCTACATAACGTTTTTATTTATGAAGCGATTGAAAACCAATCCGCAAATTCAAATCGGTTAAGCCGTTTCTGAGGTTAGCGTGTTCAAACATTCAGACAAACAGACAAAAGTTCTAAAAAGTATTGTTTTGGGTTTTATTGCGTTCATAAAGCCCCCCTACAATAGTTTCTCTATTATATCTTCTATTATATTCTCTATTATTTACAACGATATGTAAATTTAGTTATTTAGGTACTATGTATATAAACTACTTAAATAAAAAGAACACCCCAAAAGAATTATCGGAAAAAAAATACTACAATATCATGTAGTACTTAGAATAATACCTAAATTTTTAGAGAAATTGCAAAACTAAATACACTCGTAATAATGAGAGTTGGCACACAACAGTTCCGTAAGGAGCCGACCACGCAGTATGGCACCTCGTAGACCTCAGACGACGGCCGGCAGTCAACTCACGCATGCGCAGTGGGCACTCCAACGTCGTCGCCCGCCTTCAAAATAGTGTACTTTTGACTAAATCTATAATATGTCTTAAGATAGTCGTTGAAATCAAATGATGTAAAGGACTAATTTGTTCTAAATTAAATTCTTATGACGTATAGTGTATTTGTTTGGATAAGGATTAATATCGTAAGCATTTATTTTTATATATATATTTGGTGCGCCAAATTGACGCCGCCCGCCTGGTGGTAAGTCGTGACGACGTCTAGCGATTGTGGGCCACTCTCACAGCACACATTACTATTGAGAGTGGCCCTCAACTTGACGACCTACTGATGTGCCTCTTCACGCTCCGCTTAAAGAACCCAGGATTATATGTGGGAGGAAACACGTGCACAGGCAGGGCGTTCCAGGCCACTATCGTTCGGCGGAGAAACGAACGTTTAAAACGTTCGGTTCTCGCGAACATGCTATCCACTGTGTGGGGGTGGCATCTCCACTGTGTGGAAGAGGGTTGGATCAGATTGAAGAGCTCTTCAGAACACTCGCCGTGGTAAATACGGTAGAATGCGGCCAAGGAAGCTATTGTTCGGCGCTGAACTAGCGGCTCAAGGCTTCCCGTTACCTCCAGACAATCTATAATACGGATAGCCCGTCGCTGCATAGCGTCGAGAGCGTCCAGCAGATACTTCGCGGAGCCGTCCCAGAGGTGAGAGCAGTATTCGACGCAGGGTCTAATCTGCGTCTTGTACAGCAGACACCTCTGGTCCGGTGTAAAGAATCTCTTTACCTTATTCAGTATTCCTAGTTTCCGCGAAGCTAGCCCTATACATCTTTCGATGTAGTTTTTATTATTGAGCTCTCGACGAACGTCTATGCCAAGGATATCAAGGTTGTCCTTCATTGGTAATAATGCATTCTGAAGAGAGGGTAGGGGAAGGAAAGGGGATTTCTTCGCAGTAAATGCACACGCCTGTGTTTTGCGGGCATTGAACTCGACCAGGTTCTCGGTACCCCATTGAGAGATACTGTCGAGGTTACGGTCGAGATCAGCCACGAGTCGTCGTCTCTCCTCCTCAATCTCAGATCGCCCCGCCGTCGGACGAACCGAGTAACTCCCGTGCAGTGTGCTGTCATCTGCATAGCAATGAATGTTCCCAAAGCATAAAAATAGCTTCGCAAAACATGAATTGTTTTGAATCAATTTTGATTGCTATAAATTACGTTATAGTGCGTTAACCCTAAGAGGTAGATATATGCCATCGCGGACTTTTTTATAGAACTTTTTAAGGCAAATAAATTCTTAGTACAATTTTAACGTTACTTTAACCATTTAAGCAGCGTACGCCACGGAAGCTCCCAAAAGAAATAATTTTCCCCCGTTTTTGAAACATATATCATTGCTACTCCGCTGCTACTAGTCGTAGCGTAATGTTATATAGCCTATAGCCATCCTGGATAAATGTATTATATAACTTAAAAAGATTTTTTCTGATCGGGCCAGTGCCTTCAGAATGCATTATTACCAATGAAGGACAACCTTGATATCCTTGGCATAGACGTTCGTCGAGAGCTCAATAATAAAAACTACATCGAAAGATGTATAGGGCTAGCTTCGCAGAAACTAGGAATACTGAATAAGGTATCCGCGAAGTATCTGCTGGACGCTCTCGACGCTATGCAGCGACGGGCTATCCGTATTATAGATTGTCTGGAGGTAACGGGAAGCCTTGAGCCGCTAGTTCAGCGCCGAACAATAGCTTCCTTGGCCGCATTCTACCGTATGGGGATCGGTCCGATCCAGGCAACTATCGACCCATAGCTGTCACCTCAGTCATTTGCAAGGTGCTTGAGCTCCTTATAAATAAGCAGCTCATGCAATTCCTAGAGAATCACTCGCTAATCAATGATCGACAATACGGGTTCAGGCCAAAGCGATCAACGGGTGATCTTCTGGCATTCGTAACGCATGTCTGGGGTGGGGTTATGGAAAGGCACGGCGAGTCCTTGGCTATTAGCCTGGACATCGCCAAAGCCTTCGATAGGGTCTGGCATGCTTCGCTCCTATCCAAGCTTCCGGCATATGGTCTACCTCCTCAACTGTGCAGCTGGATTGTCAGCTTTTTAAACGAGCGCCGAGTGCGGGTCCTCTGCGATGGCCAGGCTTCTCGCTTCTTGCAAGTGAATGCCGGGGTACCGCAGGGGTCCGTACTATCACCAACTCTCTTTCTTCTGCATATCAATGATATGCTATCCCTCGGGAACATTCATTGCTATGCAGATGACAGCACACTGCACGGGAGTTACTCGGTTCGTCCGACGGCGGGGCGATCTGAGATTGAGGAGGAGAGACGACGACTCGTGGCTGATCTCGACCGTAACCTCGACAGTATCTCTCAATGGGGTACCGAGAACCTGGTCGAGTTCAATGCCCGCAAAACACAGGCGTGTGCATTTACTGCGAAGAAATCCCCTTTCCTTCCCCTACCCTCTCTTCAGAATGCATTATTACCAATGAAGGACAACCTTGATATCCTTGGCATAGACGTTCGTCGAGAGCTCAATAATAAAAACTACATCGAAAGATGTATAGGGCTAGCTTCGCGGAAACTAGGAATACTGAATAAGGTAAAGAGATTCTTTACACCGGACCAGAGGTGTCTGCTGTACAAGACGCAGATTAGACCCTGCGTCGAATACTGCTCTCACCTCTGGGACGGCTCCGCGAAGTATCTGCTGGACGCTCTCGACGCTATGCAGCGACGGGCTATCCGTATTATGGATTGTCCGGAGGTAACGGGAAGCCTTGAGCCGCTAGTTCAGCGCCGAACAATAGCTTCCTTGGCCGCATTCTACCGTATTTACCACGGCGAGTGTTCTGAAGAGCTCTGCAATCTGATCCCACCCTCTTCCTTCCGATCCCGAACGACTCGTGCCGGGCAGAGATGCCACCCCCACACAGTGGATAGCATGTTCGCGAGAACCGAACGTTTTAAACGTTCGTTTCTCTGCCGAACGATAGTGGCCTGGAACGCCCTGCCTGTGCACGTGTTTCCTCCCACATATAATCCTGGGTTCTTTAAGCGGAGCGTGAAGAGGCACATCAGTAGGTCGTCAAGTTGAGGGCCACTCTCAATGGTAATGTGTGCTGTGAGAGTGGCCCACAATCGCTAGACGTCGTCACGACTTACCACCAGGCGGGCGGCGTCAATTTGGCGAACCAAATATAAAAAAAAAAAAAAAAAAACTTCATGTACATCAATCACGTATTCATCACGTTCGTATCATTAATTCACCTCTCACACCTTAGCCAACTGAAACATTCAACTAGCATCTTAAAACGTATACCCCGGGGTGCCCGATCGTACGTAGCCTCGGCCCTAGCAGATACAATTCGAAAATGTACTCGCGACAACAACCCCGCTTCTTGGCATGACCTCCTGACATTCGCTTACAGAACTCTACACGCCACCCCCGAAACTAAAACCTCACTCACCCAACAAATTAAAAATAACACTGCCCCTAACACTCAATTACCCCCAGTGGCACCCCCAAGGCCTCCGCATAGCAAACCTAAAGACTTGTTCTCTAAAGTTGAAGAGAAAGTGCAAGACGGAGACCTAGAGGGCACCGCTCGGCTGCTTTTTTCAAATGACACCATAGCACCTGATACACCGGAGACCGCCTTAGCATTACAATCGAAACAACCCCAGATGTTGTTGCTGCCATTGCTTCTTTCCCTATAGGTTCGGCGTCTGGACTGGATGGCATCTCCCCCCAGCACCTCAAAGACACACCAGCCACGGTGTGGGTGCAGGTGGCGACCACGTCATCTCGGCCCTAACCGGTCTAGTCAACATTATGTTGGAGGGGGCTGTGTGCCAGGAAGTGACGCCTATCCTATACGGAGCAAATTTAATAGCTTTAAATAAAAAAGATGGTGGCGTACGACCGATCGCTGTAGGGTCCACTCTGCGGCGATTGGTGGAAATTTGTGTTCGGTTAACACGGTCAAAATTTCAGTCCCTTTTCGAACCCGTACAAGTTGGCTTCGGAACCCGTGGATGTTGCGAAGCGACAGTAAATTCCGTACGCACCTTTGCTCAAGACGATCAATGTGAAGTGATCCTTAAGCTAGACATAAAACATGCTTTTAATTCGGTCAACAGGGACACCTTCCTGAATGAAATTAAATTATACGTTCCGGAGATCTACAATTTTATGTTACAGTGTTATCACTGTCCGTCTAAATTATTACTCAAAAATAATGAAATTATTTCGGCTGTGGGATGTCAGCAGGGTGATCCCCTCGGTCCAGCAATCTTCAGTTTGCCCATTAATTCGATAATTCACAAAGTAAATTCAAAGTTGAATATATGGTACCTAGATGACGGTACCATAGCCGGGGATGCTCAGACTGTTCTAACTGACTTCGTAATGTTAAAACAAAATCTTGACCTCATTGGCTTACATTTAAATTTTAATAAGTCTGAACTCTTTATTAACGACAAAATAAACACAACCTCTGCTCAATCCATAGTTAATAATTTTAATAGCGTAGCCCCAAATATCAAAATAGTAACAAAGAACAGTCTGAGCCTCCTTGGTTCACCTATTTTTGATGAGGCCATTCTACCATTTCTAACAAATTCGGTTTCCAAATTTGATAAATTTTCGGACCGCCTCCTTAAAATTAGCAGCCATTCTGCTCTTTTCATCAATAAGTTTTGTCTATTTATTCCTAAATTCACGTACCTGCTCCGCTGCTGCCCAGTGTGGAAATTTCCCAATCTAACCCAAGACTTGGACAATATAATAAAATTCCAAATTGAAGCTATCATAAATATTAGACTAAGCGAGCAGGCATGGACCCAAGCCTCCCTACCAATTAGGTATGGTGGCCTGGGAACCCGAAAAATCTCTACTGTAGCACTGCCAGCATTTCTGTCCTCAATCTATAGCTCGTCTGACCTCGCAGGAAAAATCCTTAAAGCCCCCGTGGCTACTAACTGTGAGATCGCGAGCTTGGTCAAGGCTGAAACTGCCTGGCTAGCTGGACCGAGTCCAAATTTCCCTCCCACTCTCAAAAATCAGAAGGCCTGGGATAACATTTCATGCCATCATATTTTACAAACCCGTATTGATACATAGTCATCTTTAAACAATCGCGCCAGGTTGGAAGCAGTGTCAAAACAGGAATCTAGACACTGGCTCCATGCCTACCCATCCCCCAACACTGGTACTTTCATTGAACACAACACTCTCCGACTCGTCATCGGTCTCCGGCTGGGGGCCGAGGTTTGTGTAGAACATAGTTGTGCTTCTTATGGAGCGAGTGTGGATCGCTTAGGTCACCATGGACTTGCCTGCTCTTCGAGTGCTGGCTGCCTGTCCCGCCATGCCGCGATCAACGACATCCTGCGACGGTGTCTCGTCAGTGTAAACGTCCCTGCGATTCTGGAGCCCCAGCACATTGCACGGGACGATGGTAAGAGACCTGACGGGATGTCGATGATACCATGGAGGATGGGTCGCCCCCTAGTGTGGGACGCCACGTGTGCCAACACACTAGCTGCGACCTATCTTCCGGCAACCGCCAAACGTGCCGGCGTGGTGGCCGAAGTACGTGAGCGCTCGAAGGTGGGCAAGTACAGTTGTCTCGGTACTCAATACGACTTTGTCACATTTGGTGTCGAGACACTGGGCCCGTGGGGCCCGGGTGCGCACTCGCTTTTCAAGGAGCTCAGCAAACGGCTCAGGGAGGTAACGGGAGACTTACGTGCCGGCGGCTTTCTCGCGCAGCGGATAAGCATCGCCATACGGCGCGGGAATGCCGCCGCCATGATGGGCACCCAAACTTTTTACACTTTTTTTTAAAATAAAATAAAAAATAGTAATAATTTCATATTCCATTAGGTATACCTAGTTTTTAATTTAGTTTTAAGATTTTTATGAATGTAAATATTAATTGTAAATGCGTATTGTGTATATTGTAATTCTTATTGTAAATAAACTGTTAATCATTCTTAATATTAATTAAGTACATACTTACCGGCTTTCTTTTTTATTAGTAAAATATTAACAAAAAATTGTTGTACTTGGGTGTAAAGGGGCTCTACCAACATCCTTAGGGCCCCAGCGACCTCACCTGCTAGTGGCGCACCTGCTGATCAACGGACGAGGGTCGTTAATTTACGGTTCCCATGGAGTGGCTTCGGCCCCTACGTGGGTACCAGGTGGTACAACAGTGTTGGTCCGGGGGGGTACCACCGTGCAGCTGTGCTAAAGCCCCCCAAGTAACCCAGGCCAAGGCGGGGTTGCGTTAGGGGTTCAGCAGCTGCACCGCCGGGCCCGGGGCCATGTATGGTGCAGCAGGCATGGGACCAGTGGGGGCGAAGCGGAGTCTAGTGTGGGAGATGTGGGTCGATTCGCCAGCCAGGGAGTCCCTTAGCAACGGCGTTGCCACGGCCGCCCGCAACACTATCATGGGGCCCGCCTGGGACCAACCACCCCAGGAGGCTGCCCCACATGTTGCGCATAATCCTGATGTGGGATCGCCGCTCCCGGTGGTAACCGGTGTGGGGTACCTTGCATCAGGGGGGTTTGGGAGCCCTTCCGTCCGGCGAGTCGGCTTCGACCTAACCACACGGTTATAGACAAAGCTTGCCCCTGCGCTTTGTCACTTACTGCTGCACCAAATGTCGCCCTGTCTTCACGCTTCTTCTTCAAATCTACAATGGCAGTACAACAAAAAAAAAACGTTTCACAGCGGCCCCAGGAAACCCCACAACTTCACTTTTCGAGGTGGAGTTCACTAATATCCGTGGCCTCCATGCGAACCTCGATGCCATCCACCATCACCTTGAGACGGCACGACCCGCTGTGATGTTCCTCACGGAGACACAAATACGCCACCCTGACGACACATCTCCGACACATCCGGCTATGTCATCGAGGAACAATTTCGAGATAAAGTTGGGGTACAGTGTATCGGTAGGAGCCCCACTGGGTAGTTCCGACCACTGTGTTGTTCACGCTGGCATGAAGGTGTCACCTCCTGCACGTCCTGTACAAACGTCACGACGACTATGGCACTACTCGTCAGCGGATTGGGACGGTCTACGCGATTATTATGCGTACGTCCCCTGTAGCCAGCGCTGCTTTGTAGGAAAGGCTCCTTCGGATAGTGCTTCTGCGATTGCTGGCGAGATCAGTTTAGGGATGGATTATTATCCCTTTCACTGACGTCGCCAGTATCCGCAGAGCCCGTCTCTGGTTCGGGCGAGATTGTGCCAAAGCTGTTCGACAAAAACCGTCGGCATATCGCGCCTGGATCAGGGCCTAGGCTGTGAACGACCCAAACGTGGGCCACCTCAAAGCAGCGTACAACCGGGCCACAAAATCGAGTAAGAGGGTCTTTAAGAGAGCGGATGCCCAGCGCGTCGCGCGGCTTGGTCAGGAGGTCACTTCCCATCCCACGGGCAGCCGTGGATTCTGGCAACTGGCCAAAACCGTGCAATCTAACTTTTGTCAGCCCTCGCTGCCACCGCTGCGTTATCCAGATGGAACACTGGCTCACAAAGCCCAAGAGAAAGCGGATATGCTCGCAGACCTCTTTGCGGCTAATTCCCGGGTCACGACCGTGGCCTGTAGCCCCCCGCCATCGCCAACTGTGGCCACACTATGCCTGATATTGTTATCAGGCAATGTGATGTACGGGCAGTCACTCGACACGCGGAAAGCCAGTGGCCCTGATGTGCAACTGAGTTGTCTCCAGTATCAACGCGTCTGTACCACCTGCCATACTCTTCAGGGCTCGTGCCGGAGGTCTGGAAGGAGGCGAAAGTACAACCGATCCCCAGGAAAGGGGATCGATCCGATCCAGGCAACTATCAACCCATAGCTGTCACCTCAGTCATTTGCAAGGTGCTTGAGCTCCTTATAAATAAGCAGCTCATGCAATACCTAGAGGATCACTCGCTAATCAACGATCGACAATACGGCTTCAGGCCAAAACGATCAACGGGTGACCTTCTGGCATTCGTAACGCATGTCTGGGGTGGGGCTATGGAAAGGCACGGCGTGTCTTTGGCTAGTAGCCTGGACATCGCCAAAGCCTTCGATAGGGTCTGGCATGCCTCGCTCCTTTCCGAGCTTCCGGCATATGGTCTACCTCCTCAACTCTGCAACTGGATTGCCAGCTTTTTAAACGAGCGCCGAGTGCGGGTACTCTGCGATGGCCAGGCTTCTCGCTTCTTGCAAGTGAATGCCGGGGTACCGCAGGGGTCCGTACTATCACCAACTCTCTTTCTTCTGCATATCAATGATATGCTATCCCTCGGGAACATTCATTGCTATGCAGATGACAGCACATTGCACGGGAGTTACTCGGTTCGTCCGACGGCTGGGCGATCTGAGATTGAGGAGGAGAGACGACGACTCGTGGCTGATCTCGACCGTAACCTCGACAGTATCTCTCAATGGGGTACCGAGAACCTGGTCGAGTTCAATGCCCGCAAAACACAGGCGTGTGCATTTACTCAATCATTCAATCAATCAATCATTTTTATTACTGCAAGGAAATCCCCTTTCCTTCCCCTACCCTCTCTTCAGAATGCATTATTACCAATGAAGGACAACCTTGATATCCTTGGCATAGACGTTCGTCGAGAGCTCAATAATAAAAAATACATCGAAAGATGTATAGGGCTAGCTTCGCGGAAACTAGGAATACTGAATAAGGTAAAGAGATTCTTTACACTGTACCAGAGGTGTCTGCTGTACAAGACGCAGATTAGACCCTGCGTCGAATACTGCTCTCACCTCTGGGACGGTTCCGCGAAGTATCTGCTGGATGCTGTCGACGCTATGCAGTGACGGGCTATCCGTATTATAGATTGTCCGGAGGTAACGGGAAGCCTTGAGCCGCTAGTTCAGCGCCGAACAATAGCTTCCTTGGCCGCATTCTACCGTATTTACCACGGCGAGCGTTCCGAAGAGCTCTTCAATCTGATCCCACCCTCTTCGTTCCGATCCCGAACGACTCGTGCCGGGCAGAGATGCCACTCCCACACAGTGGATAGCATGTTCGCGAGAACCGAACGTTTTAAACGTTCGTTTCTCTGCCGAACGATAGTGGCCTGGAACGCCCTGCCTGTGCACGTGTTTCCTCCCGCATATAATCCTGGGTTCTTTAAGCGGAGCGTGAAGAGGCACATCAGTAGGTCGTCAAGTTGAGGGTCACTCTCTATAGTATTACGTGCTGTGAGAGTGGCCCACAATCGCTTGACGTCGTCACGACTTACCACCAGGTGGGCGGCGTCAATTTGACGAAACAAATATAAAAATAATAATAATAATAATAAAGTACTTACAGACATTTGATAAATATAATTTAGTGCAATTACCCGATGTATGATCTACTCGCATTGTTAAATCTGATTATATGTAAAAAAATATTAGGTATAAATTTTAATTTTACCTGTATCAATAGTTTAAAAATACGAAGTGGTCCGTAAGAAGAAAAACAATTTAAAAGTGATAATATGAAATACACGTCAAAAATTGCAACAGACTTCAAACTACCGAAATGGGACTAAATAGTTGTCGGAATGGGACCAAAGTGCTATGGAACCACTATTATTCTATATCTATATATATTAAAAAAAATTTCAAAATCGGTTCACCGACAAAAAAAATAAAGTCGAATTGAGAACCTCCTTTTTTTGGACGACGATTGAAAAGTCAACAGGTAGCAGAAAACGACTTACGTTTACAGGTGCAGAATTACCCATGTGGCCAACACCACGCGCGTGGACCATGGTGCAGTGATCATAAATTGTTGGGATTGATTATGGCGACGCGGGCGCGATGGTGCAGTGGGCCAACCCCCGTACTATGCACCGGTGCATCGTAGTATAGGGTGTTCTAAACTTGAAAATACTCTTGGACGTTTCTTTGCAATAGAGTATAACCATAAAGTTAAGCATTGTTAGATTATCTTTTTAGGGTGACATACAAAATGTAGTAAAAACAAGTGTATTATTTTGCTCTGATCATTATTGTTTCATCAGTTCATCACCTACAGATTGATAAATTTATATTCCTAAACGGTATTATTTGTTAAAATATGTTCAGTTACCATCTATGTTAAATCTTGTTAGAAATGCGTGGTTACAAAATTATCCACTTTTCGCACGGAACGAAACGCACATTTTAAACTCGTAGTAATAATAACTTTGAAACCCGCTGTAGATAAATTTCGCCACATTGCCATCTACTTTCGGGATTACCATTGTAAGAAGGGGATCATTTATTTCCTTTCTAGGCCATAGATTCTAAAACTTTATGTGGAGTTCATTTTCACTGCAACTTATAAAATAACTGATTTCATTAACGGTATTTTTATTTTCCGTCCCATATTTGTTTGCCTTTTAAGGGTTTACTGTCGAATAGGTTAAACATTATAGGTAAAATTTTACTACTAGCTTATTATTTTATTATAGGATTTAAAATAAAGTTATATGATACTTGCTGATACACCAGGCTCTACCCGCGTAGTTTAGTTTTCTCGGGACAAATTTACCGGATTAAAAAGTAGTACCTTATTGTACTCAAGAATAATACAGCTTTATGTGTGAGAATGTCCAAAACACATTTATTTATTTATTAGTTTTCTAAGTTGGTTTATTAGATCCAGAGATTCCCCTAAAATCTCACAAAATTCCCCTCATTATAATAAATATTCAATAAATTTTCAAAACAAATCTAGAGAAGGCAGCTATAAATATACATCCTAAATTGCTCTAATGGATGCATTGTGTTTTATTACTCAAAGTATTATAACGATTATGACCACATTTAAGGAAAAACTTTCGACATTAAAACATGCTATTGTTAAAAACCATTATTACTTCTTAATTCTTTGTGAAACATTTATAAATTGTAACTTAGAAAATGTAAAAAATATTTTCAAAACTTTGAATATCGCTGTTATATCGTGTGAATAATCGCACGCAGCAATGGTGGGATTTTTTGAAAGAATCTGAGGTCCCGGGGGGCAGGGATGACGTCATCGATACTATCACCAACGCCTCTTATGATTCAATGTGATTATACATCCAGATATTGTGAGACGGTGAATATTTTTGAATATTTCGCTCTCAAAAGCCGAATTTGCTACTTAGAGTTAAACCATTCTCCTGAGACAACGTTGCACTTGAAATGCTTTTTAGGGTTTTGTACCCAAATGGGAAAACGGGAACGGGTCCGTCCATCTGTAACTAGGTTGTTTCTCATTAACCGTGATTGTTAGACAGTAGAAATTATGACAGATGATGTATTTTTGGTGCTTCTAAAAATAAATATTTAAGGGGGCTCTCATACAACAAACGTTTTCGCAATTTATAGAGATACGTACGATAATAGTCCGACTCGCACTTGCGCAGTTTTCATTATGTTCCAATCTGAGAATCTCAATAAAAATAAACTCCATTTAGAAATTTAAACACGTGCTAAATATACTTCACCTTTTTTTTTTTTTTAGTTCCGCGACCAAGGCCGCGGCCGCTCTAACGTCCGTTGCCGGGCGTCTCTGATTACAAGCAGAACGTATTTCCAGTGGCGCCTGGCGGACTTTGACGGCCTCTGTGGTCTCTGCGGGGGTTGGGTCGGGATGAGAATCCCGCGTTGTTGGGGTAGGGTTTTATCCCGCGTCAGTGAGTAAATCTGGTTGCGTGCTATGGGGCAAAGGCCCCGCAGCACGCAACCCTTCTAGCCTGTTTCTGTAAGGACGACGGGTGGCGATCCCGCCGTCCTCAGGCCCCGATCATGGAGGTCGATGGTCTTGGGCGTAGATGAGTCTGCGGCACCCTCGCCGCTGACTACGGAACTCGGCGGGGAGGGTACGCTCCCTTTCCCTCTCGGCCGCCTCCTTCGCGAGCACGACTTGCTCGCAGAAGGACACGGCCGCGTTCCACCTACTACCGCTGGAGACCATGGCTTGAAGCATGGTCTCCAGCGAGAGGGTATCCACGCCCAGACCCACTACGAGGTCCCGGCGCTGACTCGCCCACGCTGAGCACTCCACCAACGTGTGTAGTGCGGTGTCGTCGTCGGAAACCTCGCAGTGTTGACACCGGGGTGTGACCTCACGACGGATGCGAAACAGATAGCTACCGAAGCATCCATGCCCGGTAACGATCTGCGTCGCACGACACGTGAGGTCACCATGCTGCCTCTGCAGCCAATCGTCCATGATCGGTCACACCGCCGCGATGATGGTGGCACCCCACTTGGGTTGCTCAAGTCGCACCCTCCATGACTCCATGAGAACCTGTCGGAGTTGGGACCGCCGGTCATCGATTTCTCGAGACGCAGGCCTGTGGTCCCGCTCCAGCGCCTCCTTGCGCCATTGAAACAATGGAGGGGTCCCGGCTAGGAGACATGCAGCCTCTCCGGAGATCGTGCGGTAGCCCCTTATTGTTTTGACGGCCAAGGTCCTCAACGGTTTGTTCAGGAGCGTTGAGTTGTTGGCCGTCAAACGCACCGCCCATACGGGAGCCCCGTATAGAGCCATACTCCGCACGATCCCCAGGTACAGTCTCCTGCAGGAAGCGTTGGGTCCCTTTAGGTTGTGCATCAGTCGCGAAAGCGCGACCGATGCCTGTGTCACCTTGGGGACCAAACTTCAGAAAAGTGGTCCGAAGTTCCATCGGCTATCAAGTACGATCCCTAGATACTTCATCGAGGGCTTGATGCCGATGCTAACGCCTCCCACATTTATGCTGGAACCTTCAGGTGGACCGTTCCGAGGTCTGTGAAAACACAGAACCTCGGACTTGTGCAAGGCCACCTCCAGGCCCAGCCGCCGTATCCGACCCACGACTTGAGCAACACCCGTCGTGACCTTGACTACTGCCTCCTGGTACGCTGCACCCCGCGCCGTGACGAGGGCATCGTCGGCGTAGCACGTTACGCCGACGCCCTCAGGCAACGCACCCCGCAGCACCCAGTCGTAGCCGATGTTCCACAGAAGCGGCCCCAGGACCGACCCCTGTGGAACACCGCACGACACATCCCGCCGAGCTGACCCGAGCCAGCTGGGGAAAGCTATGGCCCTCTCCGAGAGATAGGCCCCGACAATACGACGGAGGTAGAGAGGCGTTTCGTGATACACGAGCGCCTCCCTAACGCAGCTCCATGGCAAGGTGTTGAACGCCTTGGCGATGTCAAGAGACACCGCCACCACCACCTTGCCCTGCGAGACTGCTTCCTTTGTCAGGCTCTTCACGCGCATGATCGCGCTCACGGTGGAGCGTCCCCGACGGAAACCGTACTGGTTGTCCGCCAGGTCTGGCCCCACCGTCGAGAGATGCTCGACGAGGCGTTCCGCGATAATTCGCTCAAAGAGCTTACACACCTTGTCCAGCAACACGATCGGCCGATATCCGGACGGTGATTCCACCGGCCGCCCCGCCTTACGGATCAGGACCAGTTTCCCTGTCCTCCACACCTTGGGAAACTGGCCCCTTTCGAGGCATGCGCTAAAGAGCCCCATCAGTTGAGGCCCGAGTTCTTCGAGGGCCAGGACCCATGCACGGCCAGGAATGCCGTCGGGTCCGGGGGCAGTGATTTTCCGGCGTTTAAGCCGGAGTACTGCCGCACCTAGCTCCCCCACCCTGACTTCGGGTACGTCGTCTTCACTGATGCTATCCGCGTCGGACAGAGACGGAGCCATGCGCGGAGGGACGTGCTCCTCCGCGCTCGTCGGAAACAGGGAGCCCATGACCCGCTCCAGCTGCTGCGGCTGGAGACTCTGGGTCAGTGGGGGCACCCTAGGTCGGAGTTTCTCCCTGACCTGTAGGTACGGGCGCCCCCATGGGTTCTGCTGCAGGGTCTCCAGGAGCTCCTCGTGGGCCGCCGTCTTGGCCCGCTTTATTGTCTCCTGGAGATTACCTTTAGCCTCCCTGTAAGCCTGATAAAGCTCCGTCTCTCGGGTTGCCGCGTCGTCTGGGCGGCGATGCCTCCGGCGAAACCTGGTGTACGGCGGCGGGCGGAGATGCATGCTGCGCGCAGCTGTGCAATCTCCGGCGACCACCAGAACACCTGCTTCCTTGCCGGTCTGGGTGTAACCCTAGGCATCGCCGCATCACAGATTTGCGACATGGCTCTCCTGAACCACTCCGCCTCGGCATCCACATTGGCAGGCCGGTCCGGTGGCGGAATCCTAGCCTGCACGATGGATGCCTCCAGGAGAACCTCCCGATCCAGATGGTGAAGTGCCCAACGCGGATCCGGGGGATTTTCTACCAGCTGTGGGAGGTTAGGTGGGGGGACGACATCGAACCGGATGTACCGATGATCCGAGTGCGTCTCCTCACCCTCCTCCACGTGCCAGCTAGTTATACGGGCGGCGAGGGCAGAAGTCGCGAACGATACGTCCACGACCGAGCTGGTCCCCCTCCGCCAGAACGTGGCGACATTCCCCGGTTGAGGACCTCCAGACCACGTGTTCTGGTCCAGTCCTCAAGAAGCCTCCCCTTGTCCCTTGTTTCCCGGGAGCCCCACACCACACTCCAGGCGTTGAAGTCTCCCAGGAGCAGGACAGGGCGAGGACGGCACGCAGCGAAGACGACGTCGAGCTCAGTGAGCCATAGCTTAAACTGAGTCTTGTCCAGTGTCGGCGAGATGTAGGTGGCCACGACTGCCAACCCATCATAGTCCGCCGCAATACACCCGCGGCCCCTTGCAATGATTGCAAGGCGCCAGCTGTCTGCGGCGGACCCCCCGACGATAAAACAGGCCGAGCCGTCCTCGTCCACCAGGCTTCCCGGGTGGACGTAGTACGGCTCGGCGACCACGGCCAAGTTTATGGACCACTGCCGGATGCTCTGGTACAGAAGATCCTGAGCAGCGCGGCAGCGGTTCAAATTCACTTGCAGGATGCAGATATGGGCGTCAGACATTAATGGACGTCCATATCAGCATCCCGCCGCGAAACAACTGGCCGTGCAGAAACGGCACCCCCACCGCTCTCAGCGGACGGACGAGGCTTTGGCCTCGAGGCGGCGCAGGTTCTGCTGCCAACCCGGTGGTCCGCAGTCTTGTCCTCCGCCTCGCATCTAAAGCAGCGAGGCGGGGCGTCGCAGGCACTTGCCTTGTGACCGGGCCGGCTGCAGCGGAAGCACCGATCACCTACGGTGACTTTCGCTGTGCACTGCACTCCAACGTGCCCCACCACCATGCACCGGAAACATCTTGTTTCCCGGGCACGAAGAAGATGCACCTGCACCTTTAGGAAGCCCCCTATGTGGAGGCCTCGTCCGTCCGCCACTTTCAGTGCCGCCGCGACGGGGCACTGGACGACTGTCGTGCCATGGCCAGTGAGGCTGAAGGAGATCTCTCCAGCCTTCACTTGATCACGGGGACAGCCGCCCGCCTCCACGACGGCGGAAATAAGCTCCTCCGTCGTGGCCGCGTCATCCAGACCGGAGACGCGCAATGCAGCGCATTTGGTGGGTCTGGTGACGCGGACGGCTTCTGCGTCCAGCCCGTCCCTAAGCTGCGCTGCTAGGGCGTCAGCTTTAGGCACGCTGGAGGCGCCGGAGACCTCGAGGAGGCGAGCCCCGGTGCGTGTCGTCTTGCACCGGAGACCCCCCTGGATATCAAGGGCTGAGAGGTTGACTGAGGACTTCACGGTCCTCAGGACATCAGCGTATCCCACACCCCTCTCCACACCCTCTGTCGTCACCGTAAGGACGACGGCTGTGGAGCGAGCAGCGCGGGGCCTCTTCGGCGCCTTCGCCGCGGCGGCTTTGGCCACTTTCTTGGCCGCTTTCTTGGCGGCCTTCGTCTTCCTCTTCTTGGCCCCCACTACCTCCCATCCCTCCGGAGGGATGTAAAGAAGCAGCGGGAGCGTTAGAGGAAGAGGAGGCGGCAGGGGTGCCGCTCTTCTTGCCGCGCCCCTACGCCTTCCGCGCCTGGGCCGCGGTCTCGGCCGGCAACCGGTACGCTGAAGCGGACTGGGGCGGAGCGGGGCGGCGGACAGCGGGTGTGCCGCTTGGTCCTGGAGTGACCAGTGGGACCAGTGAAGCCACAATCTTCTTCCTCCGCGCCACGTTCCTATTGCCCCGCATGGCAGCGTTCATGCGGGCAAAAACGCTCATCAGCTCCCGCGCGGGCGACCCACCGATTTCCCTTCGACTTCGCTGGGACAGTACAGAGGACGGAGGAGGGGTTGGCGGCCGCCTTCTATACGCGTCAAGACGCGTACGCACCGTCTTGACCGGCACCTCCTCCTCCGAATCGCTGGAGAGGAGGGACCCCCACCCGGAGCAGCTGGTGCTTCGGTCGCACAGCGGCCCCCCCTTCTCGAGAGTCGTCTTCTTCGTCGCAGAAGAGGAGCGGCCCTTCTTCTTCACACTGCTGGGCGCTGACCCATCGTCAGTCTCAGCAGCATCAGTTCCTTGGGGCGTCGACATGGCGCTGCAGCTACGGCGCGGCGCGAGCCCCCAAATCAATTTGCATCGGAGTCCGTGATGGATGCGTAAAGTCGTCGGTCGATACTGCCCGGGAAAGGGCAGTATCAGGACCGGGGGTATCTTTGGGTTCACTCATATTAAGCATAATCACAATTTTTTTTGGCAACAAGTTCAGATTAGAACGTTCGGTCACCCAACGAGCCACTGCGTTACCGTGGTCAAGTTGGGGTCCAGGGCGGACGGCGAGAACGTAGTCACTAATCACTTGGGGCCCCGCCCCAATATACTTCACCTAAAACAAAATAAATAATGCATTGACACGCGAAATTAATGAATACATAACTCATTTGTATACTAATATTCTGCCAATAATTTGAAAAAACTATCACCATGTTATGACACTAGGTAATATAAATACTCCTCATATGGTGCATCCCGATTCCGACACGCAGTCTGGACCAATACGGGGGCGATATGAAGTGCGGGGGTCTAGTGAGAATAACTATCGCCTGTTAATTACAATAAATGGTCATTGTACGACGAATAATAGTTGTCCGAGCTGTTTTATTGGCTCGCCGTTGATTTAGGGTCTAATCGACAACAATTTTGCTTACCAAATCTAGTCGTTGCGTCAGTTAATATAAACTTTCCTCAAGGGGATTGGCATCCTGCCCCTCTAAGAACTCGGGCCTCGACTGATGGGGCTCTTTAGTGCATGCCTCGAAAGGGGCCAGTTTCCCAAGGTGTGGAGGACGGGGAAACTGGTTCTGATCCGTAAGGCGGGGCGGCCGCTGGACTCACCGTCCGGATACCGGCCGATCGTGTAGCTGGACGAGGTGTGTAAGCTCTTTGAGCGAATTATCACGGACGCCCCGTCGAGCATCTCACGAGTGTGGGGCCAGACCTGGCGGAGAACCAGTTCGGTTTCAGTCGGGGACGCTCCACCGTGAGCGTGATCATGCGCGTGAAGAGCCTGACGGAGGAAGCAGTCTCGCAGGGCAAGGTGGTGGTGATGGTGTCTCTTGACATCGCCAACGCTTTCAACACCTTGCCATGGAGCTGCGTTAGGGAGGCGCTCGTGTATCACGGAACGCCTCTCTACCTCCGTCGTATTGTTGGGGCCTATCTCTCGGAGAGGGCCATAGCTGTCCCAGCTGGCTCGAGCCAGCTCGGCGAGATGTGTCGTGCGGTGTTCCACAGTGGTCGGTCCTGGGGCCGCTTCTGTGGAACATCGGCTACGACTGGGTGCTGCGGGGTGCGTTGCCTGAGGGCGTCGGCGTAACGTGCTACGCCGACGATACCCTCGTCACGGCGCGGGATGCAACGTACCAGGAGGCGGCACTCAAGGTCACGACGGGTGTTGCTCAAGTCGTAGGTCGGATACGGCGGCTGGGACTGGAGGTGGCCTTGCACAAGTCCGAGGTTCTGTGTTTTCACAGACCTCGGGTTAGCATCAAGCCCTCGATGAAGTACCTAGGGATCGTACTTGATAGCCGATGGAACTTCGGACCACATTTCCACCTGTGTCACCTTGGGGACCACCCCAAGGTGACACAGGTGATGCCCAACCTAAAGAGACCCAACGCTTCCTGCAGGAGACTATACCTGGGGATCAAAAAAAAAAGGGGGTTAGGCAGAGGCATATCATACGCCCAGTTTTCGCCAGTATACCTAATGCTTTTTTTATCGATCATCCGATATTTCTGCAATTATAAGCGCCATAATATGCATTGAGCGGCAAACGGCGTCATTTATTTGTCTTAAGATAAATGCTAAAAATCGGCCAAGTACGAGTCGGACTTGTGCACATAGGGTTCCGTACCAAAGCGGCAAAAAATCTGTTTGTTGTATGGTAGCCCCGTTAAATATTTATTATATTCTATTTTTTAGTATCTGTGCAACATTTCAACTTTCTAATCACGGTTCACGAGATACAGCCTGGTGATCGACGGATGGACGGACAGCGGCGTCTTAGTATTGGGGTTCCCGTTGTACCCTTTGGGTACGGAATCCTAAAAATGAATGTTTAATACAATTAGTTAAGTACATTTTATTTGTAGCAAATCTGCATCATTAAATACAATAATAAATTTTAATTGATAATTTGAGTAACTACAGTATACTTAACTACAGTTCGTTACAGATTTTTAATTTGTTTTGAATAAAAGTACTTACCTATTCGATACACGTGGACATGGTATTCTTTTAAAAAGCTATGATATTCATGAATTCAAACAAAGCACAAAAATAGAACTCAATTCTAAAACAAACCAGTTTCGCAAACCAATTAAGCCGACAAACTTCATGTTGTGTAGTGTCTATCTACGACATTGTTTGTGAACGGGTTGTTATTAACCCATTTGGTTAGTCTACAATACACACACATATCACGCCTATATCCCCGAACGGGTAGGCAGAGGTGCATTACACACCCAAAGTTTGCCAGTATTTTTAGTTCCACGTAATAAGGGGCAAGACTATTGCTGTCGGCGGGCACACATACCTATAATGGGTTATGTAAAAAATGGCCGAATGAATTTAACAAATAGTAGCAGCAATATTGTAATTAAAAAAAAATTGAAACCCGTTGCCTTGCGATGAAATGTTGATGAAAGGCAACAAAATCTTACGTGGCAGGTTGTTACGTCCTGGGCGTCTCGGACGTATCTAAATTCCCAAGTAATAGCATTATCTGTTGAGTTCAGTGTAAGTGAAATAGGTGTTTGTTTAGGTCATGCTAATTTTATAAGTACTAATATCTGGTATATTAGTACTTACATAAAAATATTTCATAATTAGACTAGATATGGTTGAAATCCCTGAGCATACAGATGCAATCAATCTCGAGACTCTGTCTCGAGACGCCATGTTTTTTTTTTTTTTCTGGTAAGTCAATTGGGTTTTATTTTCAGGAGTGGCGCTTATGGTATACGCCCTCTCCTGGAACCGTTTGCAAGTCGATTGTTTAGTTAGTGAAGTGTTTAGATGTTATGTGCCGTTAGAGTGTTTTAGTTGATTTACGATATAGGTAATGTGGTGGAGGAGTGAGTTAAGTGTATCTGGGGCAGTTATAAATAAGGTGGTTGAGGGTTTGCGAGATTATGTTGGTGGGAAGTTCGTGGGGTCATGATGAGTAGGAAGGAGTTGCTTGGTTAGGTTAAAGGTTTGGGAGATTGTGCTGGTGCAAGGACAGAGGTCGTTGTTTAGGTTTAGTTGATTAGGTTAGGTTAGGTGGGACATCCGCTTTTGTGTGTGGAAAAGTTACAGGGGGTCAGTACTTTCCACACAGTCCCTTAGTCGCCTCGTACGACATCCACGGGAGGATATGGGTTGGGGCTATTCTATTCTGCCGGCCACCACACGGCGGGCTCGCCACCTATTACGTGGCATTAACAGCCTCGGTGGCGCAGTGGTAAGTATAAGTATGCGACTGCCGGGGCGGGGCCCCAAGAGATTAGACTACGTCCTCGCCGTCCGCCCTGGACCCCAACTTGACCACGGTAACGCAGTGGCAAGTTGGGTGACCGAACGTCGAAATCAAAACTTGAGTGGCCAACACAGAAGGAATTGTGCTTACTATGAAGCCTGAAGAGACCCCCGGTCCTGACACTGCCCTTCCCCGGGCAGTCTCAGCCGACGACATATTGCGCGAACAACGGACTTCGATGCCTTTAGATTTGGGGGCTCGCGTCGCGCCGCCTAGTTGCAGCGCGACGTCGACGCCCCAAGGAAATGTTGCTGCTGGGACTGACGATGGGTCAGCTCCCAGTAGTGTGAGGGGTAAGGGCCCTTCTTCTTCGCAGAAGAGGACCCTCGAGAAGGGGGGGCTGCCGCGCGACCGGAGCACTAGTTGCTCTGGGTGGGGGTCCCTCCTCTCCAGCGATTCGGAGGAGGAGGTGCCGGTGAAGACGGTGCGCACGCGTCTCGACGCCTACAGAAAGCGCCCGCCAACACCACCCCCGTCATCTGTGCCGTCCCTGCGCAGTCGCAGGGATATCGGTGTGCCGCCCGCGCGGGAGATAATGAGTATTTTCTCCCGCATGAACGCGGCCATGCGGGGGAGTAAAAACATGTCGGGGAGGAAGAAGATTGTGGCTTCA
This sequence comes from Nudaria mundana, assembly GCA_963556515.1. Taxonomy (NCBI): domain Eukaryota; kingdom Metazoa; phylum Arthropoda; class Insecta; order Lepidoptera; family Erebidae; genus Nudaria; species Nudaria mundana. The sequence continues at coordinate 15,002,509 of OY748289.1, read as the reverse complement.
CTGGTGGATGAAGCCCAATCCTCCCTCGACAAGCTCCTCGAGCGGAGCGTCACAGAGGAGGAGGCGAAGCTCCGCAAGCAGGTTGCGAGCCTGGAGGTGGAGCTCACTGCCTCCCGAAAGGAGATGGAAGATCTCCGTCGGGAGGTCGCTGAGCTAACCAAAGCGGTCAAGACACCTCCAGGTCCCATGCCGCCTCCTCCTCTGACGGCTGGACCAGCGCCGAAGACGGCGCCTAGGACCGCGCCCACCATGGCGCCCGGCTCGCCGCCGAAGCCTGTACCGACTACGGTGCAGGTCCTGGCGGCGATCGAGAGGCGCCTCGCGGTCCTGGAGGACCGGGCGTACCGCCCTCCGCTAGCGCGTCCCGCGTTTTCATACGCGGCGGCTGTCGGCGGTGCTCCCGCTCCGGGTCCAAGCGGCACACCCGCTGTCCGCCGCCCCGCTCCGCCCCCGTCCGCTTCGGTGAGCCGGATACCGGCCGAGACCGCGGCCCAGGCGCGGAAGGCCAAGGGGCGCGGCAAGAAGAGTGGCACCCCTGCCGCCTCCTCTTCCTCTATCGTCGCTCCCGCTGCTTCCTTACACCCCTCCAGACGGGAGGGATGGGAAGTAGTGGGAGCCAAGAAGAGGAAGACGAAGGCCGCAAAGAAAGCGGCCAAAGCCGCCGCGGCGAAGGCGCCGAAGAGGCCCCGCCCTCCTCGCTCCACCGCCGTCGTCCTGACGGTGACGACGGTAGGTGTGGAGAAGGGGGTGGGGTACGCCGACGTACTGAGGACTGTGAAGTCCTCAGTCAACCTCTCGGCCCTCGATATACAGGGGGGGCTCCGGTGCAAGAAGACACGCACCGGGGCTCGCCTCCTCGAGGTCTCCGGCGCCTCCAGCGGCCCTAAAGCTGACGCCCTAGCGGCTCAGCTTAGGGACGCGCTGGACCAAGAAGCCGTCCGCGTCACCAGGCCCACCAAATGCGCCGCATTGCGCATCACGGGTCTGGATGACGCGGCCACGACGGAGGAAGTTGTCTCCGCCGTCGTGGAGGCGGGCGGCTGCCCCCGTGACCAGGTGAAGGCTGGAGATATCTCCTTCGGCTCCACTGGTCACGGGATGACAGTCGTCCAGTGCCCCGTCGCGGCGGCACTGAAAGTGGCGGACGGACGAAGCCTCCTCGTAGGGGGCTTCCTAAAGGCGCAGGTGCACCTCCTTCGTGCCCGGGAAACCAGATGTTTCCGGTGCATGGTGGTGGGGCACTTAGGAGTGCAGTGTACAGCGGAAGTCACCGTGGGCGATCGGTGCTTCCGCTGCAGCCGGCCCGGTCACAAGGCAAGTGCCTGTGACGCCCCGCCTCGCTGCTTTAGATGCGAGGCGGAGGGCAAGACCGCGGATCACCGGGTCGGCAGCACAACCTGCGCCGCCTCGAGGCCAAAACCTCGTCCGTCCGCTGAGAGCGGTGGGGGTGCCGCCCTTGCGCGGCCAGTTGTTTCGCGGCGGGATGCGGTTATGGACGTCAATTAATGTCTGACGCCCGTATCCGTATCCTGCAAGTGAATTTGAACCACTGCCGTGCTGCTCAGGATCTTCTGTACCAGAGCATCCGGCAGTGGTCCATAAACTTAGCCGTGGTCGCCGAGCCGTACTACGTCCACCCGGGAAGCCCGGTGGACGAGGACGGCTCGGCCTGTTGTATCTTTGGGGGGTCCGCCGCAGACAACTCGCGCCTTGCGATCATTGCAAGGGGCCGCGGGTGTGTTGCGGCGGACTATGATGGGTTGGCAGTCGTGGCCACCTACATCTCGCCGAACATTGACGAGTCTCAGTTTGAGCTATGGCTCACTGAGCTCGACGTCGTCTTCGCTGCGTGCCGTCCTCGCCCTGTCCTGCTCCTGGGAGACTTCAACGCCTGGAGTGAGGCGTGGGGCTCCCGGGAAACCAGGGACAAGGGGAGGCTTCTTGAGGACTGGACCAGAACACGTGGTCTGGAGGTCCTCAACCGGGGGAATGTCGCCACCTTTTGGCGGCGGGGGGGGGAATCGATCGTGGACGTAACGTTCGCATCCCCTGACCTCGCCGCCCGTATTACAGGCTGGCGCGTGGAGGAGGGTGAGGAGACGCACTCGGATCATCGGTACATCCGGTTCGATGTCGTCCCCCCACCTGACCTCCCACAGCCGGTGGCAAATCCCCCGGATCCGCGTTGGGCACTTCACCATCTGGATCGGGAGGCTCTCCTGGAGGCATCCATCGTGCAGGCCTGGATTCCAGCGCCGGACCGGCCTGCCGATGTGGATGCCGAGGCGGAGTGGTTCAGGAGAGCCATGTCGCAAATCTGTGATGCGGCGATGCCTAGGGTTACACCCAGACCGGCCAGGAAGCAGGTGTACTGGTGGTCGCCGGAGATTGCAGAGCTGCGCGCAGCATGCATCTCCGCCCGCCGCCGGTACACCAGGTTTCGCCGGAGGCGTCGCCGCCCAGACGACGCGGCAGCCCGAGAGGCGGAGCTTTTTCAGGCATACAGGGAGGCTAAAGGTAATCTCCAGGAGACGATAAAGCGGGCCAAGACGGCGGCCCGCGAGGAGCTCCTGGAGACCCTGCAGCAGAACCCATGGGGGCGCCCGTACCTACAGGTCAGGGAGAAACTCCGACCTAGGGCGCCCCCACTGACCCAGAGTCTCCAGCCGCAGCAGCTGGAGCGGGTCATGGGCTCCCTGTTTCCGACGAGCGCGGAGGAGCACGTCCCTCCGCGCATGGCTCCGTCTCTGCCCGACGCGGATAGCACCAGCGAAGACGACGTACCCGAAGTCAGGGTGGGGGAGCTAGGTGCGGCAGTACTCCGGCTTAAACGCCGGAAAATCACTGCCCCCGGACCCGACGGCATTCCTGGCCGTGCATGGGTCCTGGCCCTCGAAGAACTCGGGCCTCGACTGATGGGGCTCTTTAGCGCATGCCTCGAAAGGGGCCAGTTTCCCAAGGTGTGGAGGACGGGGAAACTGGTCCTGATCCGTAAGGCGGGGCGGCCGGTGGACTCACCGTCCGGATACCGGCCGATCGTGTTGCTCGACGAGGTGTGTAAGCTCTTTGAGCGAATTATCGCGGAACGCCTCGTCGAGCATCTCACGAGTGTGGGGCCAGACCTGGCGGATAACCAGTTCGGTTTCCGTCGGGGACGCTCCACCGTGAGCGCGATCATGCGCGTGAAGAGCCTGACGGAGGAAGCAGTCTCGCAGGGCAAGGTGGTGGTGGCGGTGTCTCTTGACATCGCCAACGCGTTCAACACCTTGCCATGGAGCTGCGTTAGGGAGGCGCTCGTGTATCACGAAACGCCTCTCTACCTCCGTCGTATTGTCGGGGCCTATCTCTCGGAGAGGGCCATAGCTTTCCCCAGCTGGCTCGGGCCAGCTCGGCGAGATGTGTCGTGCGGTGTTCCGCAGGGGTCGGTCCTGGGGCCGCTTCTGTGGAACATCGGCTACGACTGGGTGCTGCGGGGTGCGTTGCCTAGGGGTGTCGGCGTAACGTGCTACGCCGACGATACCCTCGTCACGGCGCGGGGTGCAACGTACCAGGAGGCAGCACTCAAGGTCACGACGGGTGTTGCTCGAGTCGTGGGTCGGATACGGCAGCTGGGACTGGAGGTGGCCTTGCACAAGTCCGAGGTTCTGTGTTTTCACAGACCTCGGAACGGTCCACCCGAAGGTTCCAGCATAAATGTGGGAGGCGTTAGCATCGGCATCAAGCCCTCGATGAAGTACCTAGGGATCGTACTTGATAGCCGATGGAACTTCGGACCACATTTCCGAAGTTTGGTCCCCAAGGTGACGCAGGCATCGGTCGCGCTTTCGCGACTGATGCCCAACCTAAAGGGACCCAACGCCTCCTGCAGGAGACTGTACCTGGGGATCGTGCGGAGTATGGCCCTATACGGGGCTCCCGTATGGGCGGATAGGTTGGCGGTCAAGGGGAACGTGACTCTGTTAAACAGACCACTTAGAACCTTGGCCGTCAGAACCGTACGGGGGTACCGCACGATCTCCGGAGAGGCTGCATGTCTCCTAGCCGGGACCCCTCCATGGGACCTGGAAGCGAGAGCCCTTGCGTCATTGTTCCAATGGCGCAAGGAGGCGCTGGAGCGGGACCACAGGCCTGCGTCTCGAGAAATCGAGGACCAGCGGTCCCAACTCCGCCAGGATCTCATGGAGTCATGGAGGGTGCGACTTGAGCAACCCAAGGGGGGTGCCATCTTCATCGCGGCGGTGAGACCGATCATGGACGATTGGCTGCAGAGGCAGCATGGTGACCTCACGTACCGTGCGACGCAGATGGTTGCCGGGCATGGATGCTTCGGTAGCTATCTGTTTCGCATGCATCGTGAGGTCACACCCCGGTGTCAACACTGCGAGGTTTCCGACGACGACACCGCACTCCACACGTTGGTGGAGTGCTCAGCGTGGGCGAGTCAGCGCCGGGACCTCGTAGTGGGTCTGGGCGTGGATACCCTCTCGCTGGGGACCATGCTTCAAGCCATGGTATCCAGCGGGAGTAGGTGGAACGCGGCCGTGTCCTTCTGCGAGCAAGTCATGCTCGCGAAGGAGGCGGCCGGGAGGGAGAGGGAGCGTACCCTCCCCGCCGAGTTCCGTAGTCGGCGGCCAGGCCGCCCCAGACTACGCGACTACGCCCAAGACTATCGTCCTCCATGATCGGGGCCTGAGGACGGCGGGATCGCCACCCACCGTCCTTACAGAAGCAGGCTAGAAGGGTTGCGTGCTGCGGGGCCTTTGCCCCATAGCACGCAACCAGATTCACTCACTGACGCGGGATAAAACCCGACCCCAATGACGCGGGATTCTCGTCCCGACCAAACACCCGCAGAGACCACAGGGGTGGTCAAAGTCCGCCGGGCGCCACTGGACATACCCTCTGCTAGTAACCAGGGACGCCCGGCAACGGACGTTAGAGCGGCCGCGGCCTTGGGCCGCGGAATTAAAAAAAAAAAAAAAAAAAAAAAAAAAAGTATGCGACTGCCGTCCCTGAGGTCCCAGGCTCGATTCCGGGTCGAATCAAATATTTGTGTGATTCACAAATATTTGTTTCGGAGTTTGGGTGTCTTCTATGTATAATATGTATGTATTTAGAAATATATAAGTATGTTTATCAGTCATGTAGATACCATAGCCCAAGCTTATATTAGCTTAATTTGTGCTAGATGACGTTGTGTGAAAATGTCAAAAAAAGTCAGCACTATCCCTACATATATTATAAAACAAAGTCGCTTCCGTTCCCTATGTATGTTTAGATCTTTAAAACTACGCAACGGATTTTGATACGGTTTTCACCAATGGTGAGAGTGGTTCTCGAGGAAGGTTTTTGAATATAATTTGTCAAGCGGACGAGGACCTGGGCGTTCGCTAGTATAATATAGATAACAACATCTCAAACGCCCAAGACAACTTCACCCACGCTGTGCACCTGCTAACAGACAGACAATTCTGGCAATAAAAGGCAATAGGCTCGCCACCTATTGTACCACTAATAAAAATATGCAAAAAACGGCTTAAATATCTTTGCTTGAAACATTATATAACTCGTTCTTTTTATCGAGTAACAGTAATATTGAATGCGTCTTCGGATGCTGGTTTTATTTAAAAAGTAGCAATATTCTGCCATCTAGTATCGAATAGCGGTATTAAAAATGGAAGAGAGTCATAGTACTGCTAGAGGGCGCCGAAGTTTTATATAAAAACTATGATAATATGAAATAATATTGTACTGTAATATTGGTTTGTATTGTGAACGACTATTAGATTAGATAAGACTAATCAAAATTCCAAATTATAACCAAAACCTTCAACAATAACCATTACCCTAAGTACTCTATGCGCAAACTAGTCGCTGAAAACTGCTTAACCAAGAACTAGGCCAGAAAAATTCAAATAATTTACACATAGGTATACATTTATTACATGCAATAAGTACATATTACCAACGCGTGACCAAAAAAGTTTCTGACGAAAAGTAGGCGTATATAACCTTCCAATAATCTTTTAAGAGGATATTACCTTAGATGCCGAGTTCTAATTAACCTCTTCAAATGGATAACCCACTTCACAATTCGAATTATTTCAATATCTATGAAATAATTTATAAACGCTATTACTCCACAGCTTCGTTTCATAAAGCTCAATGGCTTTCTTAAAAGTAAGTAACCTACCGAACGTTCCGAATCTCGGTGGTCCTTACTAAGGCTTCGGAAAGCTCTCCGGTATCGTAAACCGTCTGTCCGCAGTTTAATCTTTCGGAAAATTTGAATCCAGATATAGGCTCGTCGGCAGAAGCCTTTTAATTAAGTTGAACATATATTTTCATTGAAAATTTAACTTTTAGTTCGTTGTTTTGAATAGGTTCGTGTATTTTTATTTAATCGCCTTAAATGATATTTGAATTTATTTTTCTTTAGTCCTTATAAGTACGTAACAATTTAGTAAATTATGCCGTGTAACTTTTCGATATTAACAAAGACACACAGATACACAGATAAAGAGCTTGAATTTATAACACCTCTTGTTTTGAGTGTGGAACGTTATTTTCGTAGGAGGTTAACGCATTTAAAAATATCAAGCCTACCATTTATTGTAAGTTCAAGAATAAACAAGACTCTTCGAGAATATTTCTTAACTAAAACAAGTTTTCCAAGAACTCTTGCTATTATTATTAACCAACAGTTTCCAACGATCGTTTTCCTCTATTGTCACTTATATTATATACCTACCTACTCGTATACACGGCTATATTTGAGAGGTGGAGTGAAAGAAATAGGGCAATACGCTCCCGGGGCCCATAAACCTGCGTAGGTTTATCTTTCGGAAAATTTGAGCCCGGATTAAAGTACAACCCTCGAATCTATGCAAACGCGTTAATTTGATAGCATTTGATCTACTTAGCTAACTGATATTGCGCTTTACTGAATTAAGAAGATAAAATGTAAACTGAAAACGAATTAAAGAAAAGATCATTTATTTCCTTCTTCCGACTTTTCAGAGGATCGTTACAAAAGTACCATACTCATATACCATAGTGAACATAGATACTCTAGCTTATTAGACTCATATAAGGTAGACCGATACATTAAGTCCAATTTTCATTCGAATACTTAAAAGATTGCCAACATCTAAAGTGGACCAATTTATTCTCACCTACACGCAGTGCATCTATTGACGGACTGAAGAAGGCTCTGGTACGGGTTCAAATTGCCCGGAAACGGCTCGTCTACTATTATTATGGTACAAAAAATACCTAACTAGTGAAACAGCGTTCTGTCTACTCCTTCAGGAAAAGGCGAGATTTAGAGTGGGAGAATCTACTGACGTCAATCCTCTCGTATCACAAGCACTTTTAGCTTAGCTGGAGGGGTTAAAGAGAATGCTAGATCTTATTTGCGATTGCTGGTGTTCTTAAAAAAGAACTTAATTCCAATCGTTTATATTTCATTACGTATTACCTATATTAGTTCATATATATTACACGAATAATTCACGAAAATAATGTCAAGCAAGACGGCGGTTAATATCAAAGTTTTATTTGACACGCTCTGAAAACTGCGACGGTACGCATATGCGGGCTCATAAAGCCGGAAAATTCGATTTTCTAGCCCACGCCGCTTAATGCAGTTTGGACCACGCATTAGGGCCCAACCCTTGCCGCAAAGAAAACAGTTCGTTAATCAAATTCACTCAACCAATCTCCGATACAGATAGCAAAATCACAATATATTGCCATTGGCTGTGATAAAACAATCGAGTAAGGGAATTGGTCAACGTATAATGCCACTAAATTTGGCAATAGACGTCGAGGAAGAAACTAGAACGGTAGAAACAGATAACTTTTATTTATTTCTTTGATTGCTTTAAGATTTTTCTGATTGTAGTTCTTCAAGGATTTTGTCTATAGAGTGATAATAATTAACTACTAGATAATAGGGAGTAGGAAGCTAAGTAAATTTTTTTTAGTCAAGGTTACCAAGTACTTTATATGCTTAATCGTAAATTATTTTTAATTAATTTATTTATTTTCTATTTATTTATTTACTTTTGAGCAAATTAAGGCAATAGTAACAAGTATAAAAAGTCGGGTAAACGTATGTCTGACCTTATGTAAGTACAAACTTTTCTAAACACTACAAACTAAAACATGATCGGAAACAATACTGAAACATAAAAGTTACCTAATATGCCTAGCTATTGTACGGAAGTACCTACTTTCTCACAATAACTTAAAGTTATCGCAGTCCAAGGAGATGGTGGCAGATGCGAATCGGGGGCAATGTGGGTCGTAGATAAATAGTCGTGGACATACCGTACTGGGAACTCGGGGGAATGAAACAACGGCGCGGCTTCTCCACGCACCGCCTGATAACGTCGCGAATAATACGCGGCAGTTAATATGCTAAACGACTCTTGTTCTGTAATATCTATGTCGTTAATAGGATTCGGAGACTATCTGAACATTATAAAGGCTTTGTTGCGTACTGATATGAACATAATTACTGAATAGAAGTTTTAATAGGTAGATATTATTGTTCAATTGTTTGTTTGTCTATTCAGGCATGTCAGGCAAATTCAGTATTGCGAAAATAGTTTGTGAAACTGAACTACGTTTTACCTCGAGAAATCCATACCAAGAGACGGGAAATCTGAATACACCTTTAAATCCTGTTTCTAATGTTATTTTGATTTTCATCACATCATCTTCGCTAAAATATTCTGAATATTGTGTAAACTTCATACGAAAACACCAATCAGATAGCTACTAAGTACCAGAAGTCCATATTATAGTCTATCTATAATATGAGTAGGTATTTATAGGTAGTTAGCAAACGAAACCAGTGACGTCATTCACATATAAATAACCTCTTTCCTTATTCTCACATTGGTGACTTCTGAAATGGATTTCTGTCACTCACATTCACAGCAACACTCACCTGTTTAGTGCCCTTAACAGACACGTAGATAAGTGTTGTTAGTCCGCTCATTGAGCCGCACATAACGTATTGAGCAACACTAGCATGAATAAGCGCAGAAGCTTGTACCGCATTAATAAAGGTAAGTGAGCCTGGGTTGCTTAATGTGTCGTTATGACCCCGTCCTGAAAAACTTTTTCTACCAATCTTAATACAACACAAAATGAGCGCTATTTTGTTTATATAAGCTCCAGATTCCTACTATTTGGCTGCGTACGCATTTACGGGCCACCAAAGAGGAATGTTTATGACTGGAATCTCTTAACTAAAATTGAACTCTAAATCATAAAATTTTGGGGGTATATTGGCTTGGCTACGTAGAACAGTATCAATCGTAAAGAAAGTCTCTTAAATACTTTGTCCGTTCTAATACCATGCAGTCCGACCATCAGGTGGGAAATTAGTCCACGTGCAAATAACACTTAGGTACTACCTATGAATTTATATAACGTTTAGTAGGTACTAAGCTACTATTATTCAAATGGAAGCGTCTACATTTCGAGATTGGACAATTTTGCTTTCGCCTGTGTGTTTGTCTGTATGTGTTTGTGTTCCGGGTTAGCAGCCACAGTTTTTATTCGATCTTCACCAAATTCGGCACAAGCGTTCCTTGATTTAATACATTTTTTTCCTTATGAGCTTTATTGGAATGAGGGGAAAATGGGGGCAAATGCTCAAATAATGTTTTTAATGCTCGCGAGGTCTATTACTGTTCGACCATAAGGCGACCACTAGTAATATATAGTTAGTAGCCTGTATTTGTTAATTTTCCCAGTTGAGGTTTAATTAATAGAAAATGTTTGGTTTTGTGCTCGAGAGCAATAAGGCTGTTGAATTTATTACCTACCTTACAAGTAAGAAACGTCGACCTCCTCACATAATTAAAGCTACTTATAATTTGTGTGTAAACAGTGTTACTCGTTCCTCAAAAATGTACCATTTAGTAAATTAATTTCTATAATATTTAGACCTATTTTAATTATTATCTAATGTAGGATTTAGGGCAAGTGTGGTTAATCGTGCAAGCCTCGTTTTACTTTTTCAAGAGGTCTCTGCTTTACTATTTGGTTGATATGACCAATTCATCAATACAGTTAGAGATACGAGTGCTAGATATGCAAAATCCTTCTGCTGAAAATGAGTTCTGCCAATGGCAAAAGTGCGATGGAATGCGCATAATTATACAGATATTATGCATGCAACTTAACATGTAGTTATAACTACATATTATAAAACAACGTCTCGCCCGTACTATATGTATGCTTATATATCTTTAAAACTACGCAACGGATTTTGATGCGGTTTTCACCAGTGGATAGAGTGGTTCTCGAGGAAGATTTTTGTGTATATAATTTGTCAAGCGGGCGAAGCCGCGGGCGTCCGGTAGTATTCTATAATAGTTCAAGCTATACTTATTTCGTCATTATCCCTAACATTAACATAGACCACGGACACGTGGATTCATACCTGTGCTTGTTTAGCATGTACATCGTACTGAACCTCTTCAAATATCTTCAGCCTATTTCAAGCAGAAATCTGCAAGAGCATTGTGATTGTTAAGTAGGGCTCGCAATATTTAGCTGCGAAGCGGAAGTCTTTTTATATAGACGATTTATTCGTAAAAGCACATCATTAAAGGGAATACATAGGTAAATACCTAACATTATGTACTAGTTGAAGTATCTGTTTTGTACCTGAATTGTTTCATCGTAGGAGTAATTGCGGCTTGAGGCCGCTGTGCTCATCTCACCGGCGCGCGTTTTCCTGCGGCGGCATCTGAAACCATTTAGCTCATGTAGGTAAGTAGGTATAAAGCTTTCCTAACTTTATATAATACTAGCGGACGGCCACGGCTTTACCCGCGTGAAATAGTATAATAGCCTTAAACCTTCGTCTTTATCGCGAACAGACAGACAGACGTGGCCGTCTTTAAAGACTTTATTTTGTAATAGGTATGTAGTTTTTTTTTATTCCGCGGCCCAAGGCCGCGGCCCCACTCACGTCCATTGCCGGGCATCTCTGGCTCGCACTCTGAAGGTGGTCTGAAGGTCACACTCAGTGGCGCCCGGCGGACTCTGACCACCTGTGTGGCCTCTTCGGGGGTTTTGGCCTCTTCGGGATAGGATTTAGTGAAGTAAAGTCGCGTGTAGCGATGGAGAAATATTATTATTGGCAATATTCTATAAACATTGTTTCTCTAACGCTTCAGAAATAAAAACATCACTAAGTATCTATAAGATCATTCAACAGGAACAAATATAAAACCTACCCGTAAGACTAGGTTGAGCCTGATAAATGAGGGATCTTTTCATATAGATATGCAGATATAGTTGGACATTCTTACACAACGTCATCTAGCCCAAACTAAGCTAAGTATAAGCTTGTGCTATGGGATCTAGACAACTGATAAACATACTTATATATTTCTAATTACATACATAACATATACATAGAAAACACCCAAACTCAAAAACAAACATTTGTGGATCACATAAATATTAGATTCGACCCGGGAATCGAATCGAACCCACTAATTCGATTACGGTAGTGCATCGGCTTTCAACTCCGGAGGCACTACTCCGGAGTCGAAAGCCGATGCACTACCAACCACGCCACCGAAGCAGTCAGTATATATAATTTTGAGTTTGAAGTAAATAAAGTAAGTATACTTACAGCCAGTTATAAATATTACGTAAAATTATCATGCAAACCACGATACGCAGTCTCGTAGAAGTGAGTGCAAATTATTTAATAGAAGCATGCCAGATGTTGGCATAAAGTTTGGCCAAGTTCACCAACTTGTTCGCGTTGGGACTCATGAATAATTAAAAGCAGGCGCTGGAACGATAACTCAACGCCCCGGACGTTCTGCGGCCGTCACAAAATAACACTTCTGTTAAGGAAACACCGCTTTTTATGACTTAATTTGTTACATCTCGACCCAGAGATACCGACGATTACTTCTACACTAGGCACTGTTTGTAATCGAGTCTTAGCTAAAAATGGGCGTTTTCACATTGCATGATATCGTCCATAATAAAGTGGCGTTATTGTGACGATAATTTATATTCGTACCTTAAAGTTAATGCTGCTACTTACGATACCGTCACGATATCGTGTGTCGTTATCGTGCAATGTGAAAATGCCCATAATATCATCACCTTGAAGTCAAAAGTTCGTAGATTGTAATTATTAATGACTATCTACGAAATTAGAATTTTAGTCTATTCTTTTTTTTATAATTTGTATCTAAATATTTTTTAAACCAGAAAAAAAATCCTATTCTTGAAACTACTTCAAGAAAATGATATTATTATGACATTAAAAAATATTGGAAATAGTTTACAAATATAGTCCGTTGGTTGTATTTTAAGATTAATGAATACATTATAATTATGTATAATATGTATATGTTATACATTACACATATTATAATTATGTTATTGGAAACATCCGATATGATATTATTTTTTCAATTAACCAGATAATACTTATAGGTAGGTACCCATCATAAAATTTGGTACACTAAAAAATTTAATTTAAGCTAAGTATAAGCTTGTGCTATGGGATCTAGACAACTGATAAACATACTTATATATTTCTAATTACATACATAACATATACATAGAAAACACCCAAACTCAAAAACAAACATTTGTGGATCACATAAATATTAGATTCGACCCGGGAATCGAATCGAACCCACTAATTCGATTACGGTAGTGCATCGGCTTTCAACTCCGGAGGCACTACTCCGGAGTCGAAAGCCGATGCACTACCAACCACGCCACCGAAGCAGTCAGTATATATAATTTTGAGTTTGAAGTAAATAAAGTAAGTATACTTACAGCCAGTTATAAATATTACGTAAAATTATCATGCAAACCACGATACGCAGTCTCGTAGAAGTGAGTGCAAATTATTTAATAGAAGCATGCCAGATGTTGGCATAAAGTTTGGCCAAGTTCACCAACTTGTTCGCGTTGGGACTCATGAATAATTAAAAGCAGGCGCTGGAACGATAACTCAACGCCCCGGACGTTCTGCGGCCGTCACAAAATAACACTTCTGTTAAGGAAACACCGCTTTTTATGACTTAATTTGTTACATCTCGACCCAGAGATACCGACGATTACTTCTACACTAGGCACTGTTTGTAATCGAGTCTTAGCTAAAAATGGGCGTTTTCACATTGCATGATATCGTCCATAATAAAGTGGCGTTATTGTGACGATAATTTATATTCGTACCTTAAAGTTAATGCTGCTACTTACGATACCGTCACGATATCGTGTGTCGTTATCGTGCAATGTGAAAATGCCCATAATATCATCACCTTGAAGTCAAAAGTTCGTAGATTGTAATTATTAATGACTATCTACGAAATTAGAATTTTAGTCTATTCTTTTTTTTATAATTTGTATCTAAATATTTTTTAAACCAGAAAAAAAATCCTATTCTTGAAACTACTTCAAGAAAATGATATTATTATGACATTAAAAAATATTGGAAATAGTTTACAAATATAGTCCGTTGGTTGTATTTTAAGATTAATGAATACATTATAATTATGTATAATATGTATATGTTATACATTACACATATTATAATTATGTTATTGGAAACATCCGATATGATATTATTTTTTCAATTAACCAGATAATACTTATAGGTAGGTACCCATCATAAAATTTGGTACACTAAAAAATTTTGGGACCCTAGTTATCGGTGTTCCTACTAATTAATGGCTCTAGCTAGATATTGATTTATCAAATATGAACTAATACGCTATTTTGGTAACGAAAGACGTAATTTCGTATCCATGAATACACGTTTACACCTACCATCGCAAATATCGTAGGTAGTTATTGCTTTTTAATATCAACTCACGCCCTATGTTTTACGCAAAATATACAAAATTACCAACATGATAGCGTATTATTATATTATAGATAGATATACTACTGTCTAAGTAAACAAGTAATTATACTAACTAGAGAAGTGCTAATAGACAGCTACAGAATATTTGTCAAATGTCAAAACTGTTTAGACCGCGAGCATGATGAGTATGCGGAAGTATGTTATGTTAAAGCTAAAATTAACTTAACAAGGGTAGGTAATAAAATTGCGCGTCATTTCCAGTTAGACGTACGTGATTATAACGCTCTCATCACACGCACGACATGACTTTACCAACAGAAGTTAGGTACTCTGTTGTCTTTGTTTGTCAACTGCGTGAAACATGAGTATAAAGTTGGTTATGACATAAGTTTACTTATATACTTTCAGGTAGGTTACCTATGTATATACTAAACTAGCTGATCGCCGCGGCTCCGCCCACGTGATATAGTTTTCTCGTTCCGGATTCCCGTGGGAACACATTACCGGGATAAAAGTAGCCTATGTTACTCAGGGATAATGGAGCTACATATCAGTGAAAGAATCTTCATAATCGGATCAGTAGTAACGGAGCCTATTCGCTTCAAACAATATAATCTTTCCTGTTTATAATATTAGTACGAAATTGAATGATTACTTAAATTATCCGTCAGATCTCGTCAGTCGACTTGGTTGGGGCCACGATAAGGCGAGCCTATTTCCGTTTTAAATTATTCGTCAGATCTCGTCAGTCGACTTGGTTGGGTCCACGATAAGGCGAGCCTATTTCCGTTTTTCGGGCATACATATCTGCGAGAGTCTTGTCCGTCTGTTGGCAGTTGCGAACAGTGCAAGTGAGGATAACTTGGTCACCAAAGATGTACATAGGACCCCTAAGTTATTTTAAATAGGGTAAGTAGGAATCAATTTAAATATTGTTGAGCTGATATTACTATTACTATAGTCCGAGACGCCCAGGACTTTAATTGTTTGTGCTATATCGGCTGGCACGTAGATTTTGTTGTCTTTCATCAACATTTCATCGCAAGGCAACGGGTTTCAATTTTTTTTCAAAATTACAATATAGCTGCTACTTGTTATTAAATTCTTTCGGCCGTTTTGGACATAACCCATTATAAATGTGCCCGGTGACGGCAATAGGTTTGCCCCCTATTACGTGGGAGTGTGTAATGCACCTCTGCCTACCCCTTCGGGGATATAGGCGTGATATGTGTGTGTGTGTGTGATATTACTATTGGCACAGATTAGGAAACACTTTTACTATACCCATATGGTCAAACAGTAGACCTCACGAATAATAAAACATTTTGTATTTAGGATTTTCCTCCCTTTTCCCTTCCAATCAAAAATCTTACGATGTAAAAATTGTGGAACTTGTGCCAAGTTTTGTGGAGATCAACATTCAGGTGACTGTTAGCTCGGAACATATATTATTATACAGACAGATAGATAGACAGACAAACGGACCAAAGCAAAACTTATCTAGTCTCAAAATGTAGACGCTTCGCTCTTTACCCTCGGTCGGTCAAAAACACAGTTTCAAATTGTTGGAGCTCAGCTGTCTGCAGTAGGTACAGACTCATATTAATAAACTGGCTATTAACTAAAGTGCATTCAGGTTCACTGCGAATTGCGTCAACACATTGCAATTAAGCGTGGTAATGTATTGCTTGTTCAACATTTGGGTAAATGTTTAATTGTACAGTGGTAACATTCTCAATTGTGGTTTTATTAAATGTGTGTCTATATTCATTCCCTTTAGTAACGTCTGGAAATGGTATTCTGTAACAAAAATTATGTTCAGCACGCGAAATGGCCAATAAATATTTTATTTTAGGCGTCCGCTTACGGTTAATTACTTGTGTTAGTGGATTCATTCACGTGGTGGCCGTTAGTCACATTTCCGACGCTTTAATACAACCTAAACAACACTACACTAGTGGTTCTGTGAACCGTAGACTTCAGGAGCTTTGTTTACAAAATTTACTTTTCAATTTTCTTTATTACTCTTTCATTTTTCATCCAATCCAAAAAATATCATTCACATGTTATTCATTGTAAGCAAGGAGTGTGTGTGTAAAGTTTCATGAAAATAGGTTGATAAATACGGCCGCAAACATGATCTGAGAGAACCCGTAGATGTAGAGATGTAGAGGTAGGTACAGACGAAAGAAATTCTCCCCAGTCTGCAAGTTGAAATGGAGACTTCGGTCGCTTCGCTCCCTCAGTCAATAATGGTTCGAGTACAGTTTGGTGTAAAGGAAGAAGGAATGTAAAAATGTTTATTTATACTGTCGATTGACAGCACTTGGTTCGGTTGGGACAGTTCTGCTACACATATTGCACAAAAACACATAGTCTTTTCCACTGTTATAATTTCATTGTGACTGACCGGTTTCACCTCACTGAATCATCGGAGATTTCAATATAGCTTCAATAAATTACATAATAATATCATAATACATATTCAATATGTATTACGATATTATTATGTGATATATTATTATTAAAAGTATATGTGTTTTTGTGCAATATGTGTAGAAAGGTTTCGTAATGTTTCTACAGCTGCTATAATAGCATGTGTTTAAAATTTATATGGTTTTATGAGTGATACTTTTCTACTTTTACCCCAAAAACGTAAAGACAGCATGTGTGACCAGTGTTTTACAGGGAAGTGAAAAAAGTTTGTAGCGCAGCATCGATCCTCCATTAGAGATTCGCATCACGGCGCTGCAGGCCTACTGCGCCGTCGCTATGGCAACCCCACCCGCCCCGAAATACCAGCATCTGTGTACTGAAACAATGTCTGATGACAATTAATTATTCTGTCCAAGAAAAGTGTTACAACACTTCTACTTTGAAACTTTTCTTCAATTTTAAAAACGTTTTACTTCTGTGTGATTTGTGGGAACCGTATGTACCTAAAGATCACATTAGTTAAATTTAATGTCATTATTACCCTCCAATTAACCAGTTAATGTTCCACACACGCGATGATGATGATGATGACTCAGTTTCTACTAGGTTTAGAAGTTAAATGGTGCTTTGGTGCTTTAATAAGAATAATAATAAATACCTTATAAACTTTTAGGTAGGTAGATACAATTAGACACGGGAAATTCTCTGTGAGCTCACGAGAAGCGCTCGGCAATGGATGTAGGAATTATAAAAAAAGGTAGGTACTATTATAGAGAAAACAAACTCCACACATTGTAGAATATCAAACATAGACTGAGACTCTCATAGAGGTATATTATATATCTTAATAATAATATAGATATCCTATGTGTGCAGAAATGACGAAGTACCTACTCAGACCTACTGTCTATGGTCTGGAGTAAGCTATTTAAATTAAGTAAATTACATGTTTTAACGCAACTACCAGTAAATACGTATTATTCAAACAAAGTGTATTAGATTCAATCATTTTAATTAATTGTATGGATTATTACAATACAATACAATAAACTCTATTGTACACCAATACAAAAATAACATAATAAAAACAATCCATATTGAATATGTACAAATGGCGGCCTTATCACTAAACAGTAATATCTTACAGGCAACCTTTGGATGGAAAGATAGAAAGAATAGAATTCAAGAAAAAGGGGGTAGACATTGGTGTAAATGAACGACATAAATATCTTTGGCACAAAAGTCCTACATAGTAAATAGAAGAAACAAGGTAGAATTAGACAGATATTCTGTATACCATTACACACAAATACATACAAACATACACAATAAGTACATACACATACATAGTACCTATATATAACTATATACACAATATATACTTACATAAATACCGATGTATGGCTAGGAGACCTGATAGTAAGGTAAACAACTACATATATGAGACAGCAGTTTTTAAACACTCAGAAACTCGAAAGAAATGATCTTTGACCATTTTCTTGAAAATAGGCAGCGTACAGGCAGGGAGTTCCACAGACGGACAGCCTGCACAGTAAACGATTTGTCGGTGAACCCTGTTGCATGCTCTGGCATTGCTAGCACCAGTGTCTCCAACGACCGCAAGGATCTCGAATGTGTGTCATTCAGGAACGTGAAGCGTTCTTTTAAATAAGTTGGGGTACATGGATTGAACAGAATATTGTAGAGGACGGGAGAATGTGAGTTTTATGGCGAATGCGAATTGGAAGCCACTTGAGCTTAGTACGATATTCGGTTTTTACATGGTCATGGTCATATTTGCGCAATTATTCATAGGGCTCTTTCCACCGCAGGTCTTCCGGCCGTACGTGAGCCAAATGGGTTAGCACGAAGCGATGGAAAGAGACCGGACGGTATGTCATTGCTACTGTGGAAGATGAGAAGGTCTTTGGTGTGGGACGCTACATGCGTTGACACCTTAGCACCTTCACACCTTTCAAGTACAGCCAGCGCTGCTGCTGCATCGGCTGAAGGCCTCAAACGGCGTAAATATGCTAACCTAACAGGTGATTATATATATAGATATATTTGAGCCGTTTGGGGTTGAGACACTGGGGTCATGTGGTCCGAGTGCTCGCCGCCTTTATAGAGACATTGCTAAACGTTTAATCGATACTTTTCAGGACCAGAAGGCTAGCTATTTTCTGGCCCAAAGAATAAGTATCGCCATCCAACGTGTTTGATTCCCTTTGCACGACTTATGTCCAAAAGGAAAAATGTACACGGCCAATGTCCAATAATAAAAATGTCCATTAATACAAATGTCCAATAATACAAATTTCCAATAATAAAAATGTCCAATTAAATAAAAGTCAAATAATAATTTTTGTCCAATTAAAAATATCAAATACCTAAACGGAGAAACCGTTTTAAACCGTGTAGTTTCCTTTGAAAGCCATGCGTTTGCTTCTTCGAATCTTAAATATTTAGATATCAATTTTAACTACAAAAACATATTTATACTGAGCTACGATGACCAATTGGTCATTGTAGCTCACTGATCAGAACATTCGCCTTGTTAGGGAGGCCGTGGGTTCAAGTCCCGCCTATGAAATTTCAGATTTTGTGACTCCGGGGCGGTGTATGGTGCGGCAGGCAGGGGTCCAGTGGGGGCGAAGCGGAGTCTAGTGTGGGTGGTGTGGGTCGATTCGCCGGCCAGGGAGACCCTTAGCAACGGCGTTGCCGCGGCCGCCCGCAACATAGTCATGGGGCCCGCCTGGGACCAACCACCCCAGTAGGCTGCCCCACATGTTGCGCATAATCCTGTTGTGGGGTCGCCGCTCCGGGTGGTAACCGGTGTGGGGTAGCGGCGGCCTTGCATCAGGGGGGTTTGGGAGCCCTTCCGTCCGGCGGGTCGGCTCCGACCTAACCACACGGTTCTAGACGAAGCTAGCCTCTGCACCTTGTCACTTACTGCCGCACCAAATATCGCCCTGTCTTCACGCTTCCCCATATTTCACAATGACAGTGCAACAAGAGAATAGACGGTACACAGCGGCCCCTAGAAACCCCACAAAGTTGACTTCGTTTGAGGTGGAGTTCGCGAATATCCGCGGACTCCATGCAAACCTCGATACCGTCCACCATCACCTGGAGTCGGCACGGCCTTCTGTGATGTTCCTAACGGAGACACAGATACGCCGCCCTGACGACACGTCGTACCTCTGTTACCCGGGCTATATCATTGAGGAACAATTCCGCGATAAAGCCGGGGTGTGCGTGTTCGTTAGGGCGGATGTTTGCTGCCGCCGGTTGCGCTGTCTGGAGAACCCCTCCTACTCCGTCCTTTGGCTGCACGTGGATCATGGCTCCATGAGCCAGATCTACGTGTGCGTCTACCGCTCCTACACAGGGGACACTGGGACAACAAGGCTTTTCGAATACCTCAGCGAGATGGCTGACGATGCGCAGGTGCGGTTCCCAAACGCTGACCTGGTTTTCCTGGGGGACTTTAACGGTCATCACGTTGAGTGGCTGGGGTCCCTTAGGACCGATCATGCGGGACGAACCGCCCATGCATTCGCTCTCTCCCACGGGCTGACCCAGATGGTACGGGGGATCACCCGGATACCTGACAGGTCAGACCACACGCCCGCCTTGCTGGATCTACTGCTGACGAGTCGCCCAGCCGAGTACAGTGTGTCGGTACGCGCCCCACTGGGCACATCCGACCACTGTGTGGTGCACGCCAGCTTCCAAGTGCCACCGCCTGCTCGTGCTGAACAAATGACTCGACGACTATGGCACTACTCGTCGGCAGACTGGGACGGTCTCCGCGATTACTTTGCGTCCGTCCCGTGGAGCCAGCGCTGCTTTGTAGGGAAGGCGCCTTCGGATAGCGCTGCTGCCATTGCTGGCGAGATCAGTCTAGGGATAGAATATTATATCCCTTTCACTGATGTCGCCAGCATCCGCAAAGCTCGCCCCTGGTTCGGGCGTGAATGTGCCGAGGCTGTCCAGAAAAAACAGTCGGCATATCGCGCCTGGGTCAGGGCTCGGGCGGCACGTGACCCGAACGTGAACCGCCTCAAAGCAGCGTACAATCGGGCCACTAGGTTCAGCAAGAGGGCCTTCAAGAGAGCGGATGCCCAGCGCGTCGCGCGGCTTGGTCAGGAGCTCACATCCCATCCCACGGGCAGCCGTGGATACTGGCAACTGGCCAAAGCCGTACAGTCAAATTTTTGTCAACCCTCGCTGCCACCACTGCGTTTTCCTGATGGATCACTGGCTCACAAAGCCCAAGAGAAGGCGGACATGCTCGCAGACCTCTTTGCGGCTAATTCCCGGGTCGATGACCGTGGCGTGCAGCCCCCCGCCATCGCCAACTGTGGCCACACTATGCCTGATATTGTTATCAGGCAATGTGATGTACGGGCAGTGCTGCGGTCACTCGACACGCGGAAAGCCAGTGGCCCTGACGGCATTCCGGCGGTGGTGCTACGAAAATGTGCTGCTGAGTTGTCTCCAATATTAACGCGTCTGTACCGCCTGTCATACTCTACAGGCCTCGTGCCGGAGGCCTGGAAGGAGGCGAACGTACAACCGATCCCCAAGAAAGGGGATCGATCCGATCCAGGCAACTATCGACCCATAGCTGTCACCTCAGTCATTTGCAAGGTGCTCGAGCTTCTTATTAATAAGCAGCTCATGCGATACCTGGAGGATCACTCGCTAATCAATGATCGGCAATATGGCTTCAGGCCAAAACGATCAACGGGTGACCTCCTGGCATTCGTCACGCATGTATGGGGTGAGGCTATGGAAAAGTTCGGCGAGTCCTTGGCTGTTAGCCTGGACATCGCCAAAGCTTTCGATAGGGTCTGGCATGCTTCGCTCCTTTCCAAGCTTCCGGCATATGGTCTACCTCCTCAACTGTGCAGCTGGATTGCCAGTTTTTTAAACGAGCGCCGAGTGCGGGTCCTCTGCGATGGCCAGGCTTCTCGCTTTTTGCAAGTGAATGCCGGGGTACCGCAGGGGTCCGTACTGTCACCAACTCTCTTTCTTCTGCATATCAATGATATGCTTTCCCTCGGGAACATTCATTGCTATGCAGATGACAGTACATTGCACGGGAGTTACTCGGTTCGTCCGACGGCGGGGCGATCTGTGATAGAGGAGGAGAGACGACATCTCGTGGGTGATCTCGACCGAAACCTCGACAGTATCTCCCAATGGGGTGCCGAGAACTTGGTCGAGTTCAATGCCCACAAAACACAGGCGTGTGCATTTACAGCGAAAAAATCCCCTTTCCTTCCCCTACCCACTCTTCAGAATGCAATATTACCAATGAAGGACAATCTAGACATCCTTGGCATAGACGTTCGTCGAGAGCTCAATAACACAAAATACATTGAGAGATGTATTGGGCTAGCTTCGCGGAAACTAGGAATACTGAACAAGGTAAAGCGATTCTTTACACCGCACCAGAGGTGTCTGCTGTACAAAACGCAGATTAGACCCTGCGTTGAATACTGCTCTCACGTCTGGGACGGCTCCGCGAAGTATTTGCTGGACGCACTCGACGCTATGCAGCGACGCGCTGTTCGCATTATAGACTGTCCGGAGGTAACGGGAAGCCTTGAGCCGCTAGCCCAGCGCCGAACAATTGCTTCCTTGGCCGCGTTCTACCGTATTTACCACGGTGAGTGTTCTGAAGAGCTCTTCAACCTGATCCCACCCTCTCCCTTCCGATCCCGAACAACGCGTGCCGGGCAGAGATGTCACCCTCATACCGTGGAAACCGTCTTCGCGAGAACCGAGCGTTTTAAACGATCGTTTCTCTGCCGAACGATGGTGGCTTGGAACGCCCTGCCTGCGCACGTGTTTCCTCCAACATATAACCCTGGGCTCTTTAAGCGAAGCGTGAAGAGGCACATTACAGGGTCGTCAAGTTGAGGGCCACTCTCTATACTATTCCTGTGTACTGTGAGAGTCGCCCTCAATTGCCAGACGTCGCCTCAGCTTACCATCAGGCGAGTGGCGTCAATTTGTCGACCTAAATATATAAAAAAAAAAAAAAAAAAAAACTTAGCAAAGATAATTAATCTCAACGTTTATAAATAGACATTTGAACACAAGAGGCCAGTATCTAAAAAGATAAATCACACGACACCTATGATACTTGCTTATGAACTTCGTTTGTCATTTTTCTGGTTGGACATTTTTATATCTGGCCGAATTTTTATTTAGACTTTTCTATATTTGGTAGTTTTTACAGTTTGACGTATTTATATTTGGATATATTTCAGAATAGGCGTTTCTCTAGTTGGGTATTATTATGTGATTGTACATTTTTCTTTTTGGACATAAGTCGTGCAAAGGCTTTACTATAGAATAAAATATTATGTACTCTGATATTTTCGCTGATATAACTTATATGCCCTGTAGTACCTTTCTGGCACGACCACTACACATTTTAGGTATTTTTATCAACTTTATGGTGAAAAATAGTATAAATGTAATTGTACTTAATTGTACTCAATTTCACAGATAATTTTAAGCCGTGGTTTACCTGTTTCAAAGCGTTTTACTTTTTAAGTAACATCAATTTCACAATGTTACGCCATTACTATTAATTCTAAGTAATCAAAAGTAAATAAAAAATTACGTTTGGTATTTATATTACGTTTTATTTTAAAATAATATTCATTGGACGTAGAAATAGTACATAAGAAAGTAGGTAAAGTCTTTTATATAGAAGAAAAAAAAAATTATACACGTATTACATATTATAAACTTAAGACTAACGGGTCTTTTACGCGATTATTGAGATATATACATACCTCTTTATTACCCGACGTTTCGGCCCTGTTACAACAGCCGTGGTCACGGGCGGACTGGCTTCAGCTCATCGTCGTCTTCGTGAAGTGCGGGTTTGTTCAACTACCCTCACTTCGTCGTCACTATCTATTGTGTTCGGAGAGCCACTACGGCATACCACACTGATAGTATCAGCACGCGGGCGTTCGGTGAGGTGGCGAGTACATTTGCTGATCACCGGATTCCACGACGTAGATAGTCGATATCCATCTTCCCGGTTAAAGTTGGGATACTTTTTTATTTCGACGGCTTCCCGCACTATCTTGGAGTAATAGTGTCCGTCAGTGGATAGGACTTGTGGCTTGTGGAGTTCAATCCAGTGGTTGGGACCCGATTCCAACAAATGCTCGGCAATCGCAGACTTGTTTATTTGGCGGTTTTTTACAGCTGTGATGTGTTCTTTGACCCTCTCAGCGTTAGTACGTTTGGTCTGTCCGATGTATGAACTACCACAGCTGCAGTCTACCTTATAAACACCCGGTGTCTGTAAAGGAATGGTATCTTTAGGGGTTCGCAGGTGGTTTACGACTTTGGAGTGTGGCCTATATACAGTCTTAATGGAGTAAATGGAGTATCTTTGTAGTACTGTTCCAATTTTGTCCTTCACTCCTTTCACGTACGGCATAAATGCTGGTGCTCTGCTTACTCCCAAGGGTTGTACGTTGTTCCTTTCACGGTGTTGTGTATGTCCCTGATACCCGTTCTGCTTCAACACTTCCTGAACATGAGCGAGCTCTTTCTGTAAGTGTTCAGGGTCGCAAAGATCATAGGCTCGACTTACCAGCGACACCGCAACGGATCTCAAGTGTCGCGGATGATGATGTGAACCGGCATTCAGGTACTTGTCCGTGTGTGTGGGTTTGCGGTACACAGTGTGTCCGAGAGAACCACTCTCTCACTGTTACTTTGACATCGAGAAAAGCCAATGATCTGTCCAACTCCATTTCATGAGTAAACCGGATGTTCCGGTGTATGGAGTTCAAGTGGCTTAAAAATTGTTCTACTTCTATTGGGCCCCCTCTCATAATACAGAAGACATCATCCACATATCGCTTCCACAGTTTCACCTGTGCTAACTGCATGTCTATGGAATCTTCAATGTGTTCCATCCAAATGTTTGCCATCACCGGTGCTACAGGGCTACCCATGGCCACTCCGTCGATTTGGAGGTAATGCTGTCCACCATAAAGAAAATAATTACCCTCTAGGCAATGTCTAAGTAGAACAATGTATTTGTTGGACAGACCATTGTCCTTCAGTTTCTTCTCGATGACCTCAAGGCAATCTTGAACGGGAACGTTGGTGAAGAGTGACTCCACGTCGAAACTCACCATCACATCATCCGGTTCCACTTTCACGCTCTTGATTATGTCCACAAAATGCCGAGAGTCTTTAACGAAGGATGTGGTGTTACCTACTAATGGTTGCAGTACCTTGGCTATGTGTTTCGCCAAATAATACGTTGGTGAGTTGATTTGACTCACAATAGGGCGCAAAGGTACATTCTCCTTATAGACTTTAGGCAAACCATATAGATTTGGTGGTTGGACCGCCATAGGTCTATGTAGACGCTCAAACACATCCTTGTCAAACAGTTCCTCGTGGTCCTTAATAACCGCACGTATACGTTTGGTGACTCTGGCCGTCGGGTTATAAGTCACTGGTTTGTAAACTGCAGCGTCACTAAGTAGGTTGACATTGATGTTACTTACAAAGTAAAACGCTTTGAAACAGGTAAACCACCGCTCAAAATTATCTGTAAAATTGAGTACAATTAAATACAATTACATTTATACTATTTTTCACCATAAAGTTGATAAAAATACCTAAAATATGTAGTGGTCGTGCCAGAAAGGTACTACAGGGCATATACGTTATATCAGCAAAATTATCAGAGTACATTATATTATATTCTATAGTACAATAAAGTACACATTTTTTCATGAATTTGTACTACATGAAAATAAAGATAATCATCCGTGGTCGTGCTACGTAGAATCACACATCCAACGTGGCAACACAGCCAGCATTCGGGGAACCTTCCCAGTCGGCAATGACGCGGAGGATTTTTTAAACGATATTTTGTAATGTAAATATTTTTAGTATATAATTATTCATAAAAGCAGCATAAATAATCTTTATACGGGCGTCAAACATAACCCTCGCTGACGCAGCCTGGTAAAAACGTGACTGAATCAAAAATATTTTACCTTCACATAGTAAATTAAGAAGGTAAGTACCTATACCTACCTACTAAAATTATTTTTTGACGACTTCAAAATCTACTAAGAGATAATATGCTTCCATCAATCCTTTGCCCTCATAAATAATCTATTTTTCCTAATCATTAAAATACTTATCGAAAGTAATTTATGTCTTCCTTACATAACTATAATAAATTAACTAAGAAGCTACACCAACAACTAATTTGTCTAACACATGTGACACCAAACTTGTTATAAATCAATAATCGACCTGGCGAGCGTTTTTTATGCGCATACGCAGTGCACCCTTACAAATCAGCCCTGCCGGTCTATTGAACTATAAATAGCGGCAGGACGGGAAGCGACCGCCTTCCTGCCACCAATTAAACTATAGACAACGCTTGTTTACCTTTCCTAGCGGTTTTGAACGAGCTGTGAGGGCAATGACCGCAAACAAGCTGGTGCTTTTGATTAAAAATCTTGATGTATTTATTAACGAGTGCTTTATGTTCATGCTAATTCCCACATGGATGAGGTACATTCGTAGTTATAATAATAATGTATTCAGCTTCAATATCATCTTTATATTTTATTTAGTATTTCTTTGTACCTCGTTCTTGTTCTAATACTTACTATTTGCCTGAAGTGTAAAAATATCCAAAACGTTTTAGGTATAACAATATTTGTGGACATTTTCATACGTCATCTAGCACAAGGTAAATAAGCTTGTACTATGGGACCTAGACTGACGACTGAAGACTGATAAATATAGGTACCTATGTCCAATACACAGAAGGTACTTAATGGTATACAGTATAACACGACTTTATGGTACACTATTAATTTATATTAACTTTCAAACCATCGGTGGTGCAGTTGTATTGGTGTATGAGTATGATGAACGAGGTACAAAGACCTCGTTCTTGTTCTAATACTTACTATTTGCCTGAAGTGTAAAAATATCCAAAACGTTTTAGGTATAACAATATTTGTACATTTTCATACGTCATCTAGCACAAGGTAAATAAGCTTGTACTATGGGACCTAGACTGACGACTGAAGACTGATAAATATAGGTACTTATATTATATTTCCAAAAATATACTCCGAAACATATGGATCACACAAATATTTGATTCGATCCGGAATTGACCTCAGGGACGGCAGTCGCATACTCATACACCAATACAACTGCACCACCGATGGTTTGAATGTTAATATAAATAAATAGTGTACCATAAAGTCGTGTTATACTGTATACCATTAAGTACCTTCTGTGTATTGGACATAGGTGCCATTGCTATGCTGTCGAGGTACAATCAACTGTACACTCAACCAGTTAATAACTACTATGGCACAGACTATGGCACTTGGGATCGACGCCAAATAAATTAAGCTGATTCGCACGCTGGACTTCTGTAATAGTAGGTAGGTGATGTCTATATGAGATTTTCAGACGTAGATAATGAGTAGGCATATTATGAGGATGTTTAAAAGTTACCAGTGAATAACAAATTGAGACGCGAGTTATTATGAGAATAATAGTAATATAGCCTCTTTATTTCAGTAGTGAATAAATAGTAACAAAATAACATAGGATTTTCAATACATGCATGAACCTTACATTACTTAATTTAAGATTACATAATAATAATTAATATATTCATGCTATACAAATTCAAATTATTCAATTCATTAGTTAAATAATATTTTAAATATTTGTATAATTAACTTGTTTCAAAATATTTTACAAAACTTTTAAACCAATTTATTTACTCTATTATAATTATATCTATCACCCACAACGGCTAAAGGTTATTATGAGAATGAATGTAATAGAGTTAGAAGTAGGTAGTATATATGTAATGTAGTATGTAAAAAATGGAATTAATTATATATTTATTAAATATATATAAAAACCAAGTAATTCCACAGCAAGATGGTGCTCCGGCACATAACAGCAGAATCACCACTGTCTATGTTAATAACCATTTCAATACCTGGATTGGTACAAACGGCACAATCTGATGGCCTGCGAGATCACCAGATCTCAACCCTTTGATTTTTTTTTATGGGGATATGTAAAAAATCTAATTTACCAAAATTCCTATGCAACTGTAAACGAGTTAAGAACTGAGGTACACAATACGATTTTGAATATTCATCACAACTCGCTATTAAAAGTTACTGAAAATGAATTCCTTAAAAGAATAAATTTCTGTATCCAACAAAATGGAGCTCATTTCGAGCTAATTATTAGTTAGTATCCCCTTTTTTTCGTTCAATTAAAAAAGTTTAGATTTCAAGGTTTTCCTTTTGTTTAATTTACCACGTTTGTTAGAGAGATTTGATCCTTATTATTGACCCTATCGATCGATGCCATAAAAGTACAGGCTGTTATTTTTTCGGATTTTACCCGGTTCGATTCTCGGGTGTGGCAATCAAATTTTGAAAATCTGTGAATGTAGTCTGTTTCTTTTTAAAAATAAAGGAATGTTTTCTTTGAGTAAAATTGTCTATCTTCAGTAGATATGTAGAGTACTTTCCCTCCAGGTGTCATTAAAAAATTCCGTCCCGTATATACATGGGGCACACTAAAAGTTTTGCACTTCTAGCTAATCGGAACTATTTGAATTTCGAATGTTATATTTTTTTAAACGTTGCAACCTTCTTAGTAATAAAAACAAACAATTGGCGGGAAATCATTCGTCAATTGTTTTTTATCACACATCAAAGTTCTACGTATGCAACGAAAATGGAATTAAGTCGAAAAGATTTTAGAGCGATGATTTTATATGATTTTCAAAGTCCAAAGTTTACATGACGAATTTCGTGAAGGGCGGCCTTCAACTGCCTTCAACGAAAATAATGTGGCTACTGTTAGGCAGTTAATTGAAGAAAACCCGCGGATTACCTATGAGACAATTCGAGGACTATTGGGGATTGGTATGAGTCAAATCCAAAAAAAATTACACAAATAATAGAATGTTCGGAAACTTTGTTGTCGTTGGATCCCTCATGAACTGACAGCAGAGCAGAAGCGGGCTCGCGTGGAATGGTGCTCACAGATGCTACTGAAGTACGACCACGGACATTCTAATGCTGTTGATGACATTGTCACAGGAGACGAAACGTGGATTTATTGTTTTGAACCCGAAAAAAAAACAGCAATCTTGTGAATGGGTGTTTGAAAATGAGAACAAGCCAACAAAAGTGAGGCAGGCGAGAAACATTGGTAAAAAATTATCGCGTTTTTTTTCTCAGTTACGGCTCCCATGTGTACAATTCCACTTGAAGATCAAAAGAGTGTTAATGCCGAGTGGTATTCTACCATTTGTTTACCCAGGGTATTAGAAAAAGTTCGAAAAAGACGACCCAAAAGCCGCGTTCTCCTACATCATGATAACGCTTCTTGACACGCGGCCAACAAAACAAAGTCAGTTTTAGCTTCCGAAAAAGTACAACTCGTCACCCATCCTGCGCAAAGCCCCGACCTAGCACCCTGTGATTTCTGTATTTTTCCCAAAATCAAAGATTTGATGAGAGGTTTCACTTTTACCAACTTCGAAGAGGCAGTGATAGCGTTCAATCATCACGTAGAAAACATGCCTTCAGATCTGTGAACCTCCTGTTTTAAAAAATGGATCGCATGAAAAAATATTTAAAATGTAAAGGAGAATATTTTGAAAAGCAATAAACATAATATTTTAGTTTTAACATGTTGTTTTTTTAAGTTACGCAAAACTTATAGTGCGACCTACGTATTAGGAGATGACGTGTGATAGGGATGTGTGGAGGAGAAACACCAAATAATTGGAGTAAGGGCAGGTAGGTGATAATGATATCTTCAGAAATAATAAGTAGGTATTTGAAGCTCTCATTATAATATACCTATCATGTATGTATATATATCCTTTTGTGTATTTTTACTTCTTTCTATAGTAGTTTACCATTTATGATCTGTCATAATTCAGATGTTTCAAGCATATAGGTCACGGGTATCACTTCTCATCAAATGAATTTTGGTGTTTAAAATAACTCTCTCTCTCTCTACATTGGAGTATTATCATAGAAGTATTATCATAGAAGTATTATCACAGTATAAAGAAAACCTAAACCTATTTCGACTGTGGTATTATACTCGTATAGCCCCATGGACGTGTAGGACCTACCTACATTATATCACTACGTTCATGTATGTACCTATAGCTACTACTCGGACAATAGAGATTTTATTTAGTGGTATATAACATCTGTCCAACCTGTTGCAATTTTGGTTTGAATTACAGAGTGATTATGTATATTTTCTGAAGTGCCCGTTAGCGGCAATGGGCTTGCCTATTACGTTACGTGGGACTCGGTTGGACCAACAAAATTACTAGAGAAGTATGGGTATGTCATTACATACCTACTACCTACTACCTACCCTTTCGGGGATATAGGCGTGATGTATGTCTATCATGTATGCACGTAGAAGAAGTTTAGCATTAAGATAACCTCATCTGTGAGTCGGTCGGTGTGGAGTATCTTGGTAATTCAACTAGTCCAGCCCATATTATTGACCAGAAATTTACTTACGGTCCTAAGTAATCTCACAGACGCAGCAGGCAAACCCTAAATTTTATAGTTGTAGGTGCCTACTTTCTTCTGGATAAAACGCAAAAGCATTCTAGTGCTAACCATAAGCACTCGGCAATGGACATAGGTACGGTAGGTACAAAATTAAAAAAATAAAAATAGGAGTACCTAGCTGAAGCTAATAAAAAAACCAATGGTAGCAACTTAAGTAAATCAAAGTAAACCATATCAAGTAAATCTATTTGTGTAGGTATCTGTAGGTACGCAAATAGATTTACTTAATGATTTTTTTTTTAATTGGGAATCTATTAGTGCAGCCTGGATTAACGTTTGTACCTATAACCGACTTTTCATTCAATGTGATTTATGTCACCTACCCTTGTTGTCATCGCTTGAGAGAGCTCCACATCTCTGTTCTCACTAACACCTTGTTCAAACACGACATACAACACAGGAATCATAAGAGTTAGGTAAATAAAAATTCACACAACAATGCCTGTATTTTAAACGCAATAAGATATTCACTGTACTGAACTAATACACAGTTAACTGCTATAATTAAGGGACCATAACCACTCTTAACAACAGACTTGAACAAGTGTTCTGTTACTTTCATTCAATGTTTATATTACCAGCTGGTTTTACGTAACGTGCAAAACACCGCCCTACAGGCATGGAACGCCGAAAACTGAACCGACTGAAAGTTGTAATCTGCTCACACACGCTTCGTCAAGGCAATTTGAGTTGTAACAATATTTCTGGAGTATTATTTTTTTAGTATACTGCCATCTATCATGCAGTAGCAAGACTACGATAAACTTATGGCATGTAAAATCTTAGTAATTGCTGTTTTCGTAACAAGATAACGCTAGGTGGAGTATTAGAATTCCAAACATTAATTATTATCTAAAAATAAATTATAATTATAATATGTAGGTCTGTACTTACTCTTTTGGTTTATTGTGGTTCCCAGTAAAATTCTGTGTAAACGGCTGGTTTAGCTCAGCTTAACCGAACGAATAAAAACGTCAAACGTCACTAGTGTCAAACCAACTGTCATTATGTAAACAACTATAATTTGTTTTTGTAAAAACTTAAAACCTCAAAAAATCGCTAGTAATAAATAATTATACATGCGCAGGTCTTCAGCCAATATACAATTGATGCATAACTAAATATTAAGAATGATTCGAGTTTGGAAATTAGGTGTTGTTAGCTACGACACCGCACTGAAAATTCAGCGGGAGCTCGCCCGTAGGCACCTTGATGCTATTCTAAAAGGACGGGATGAAAACCACGACACAATACTACTAGTAGAACACAAACCAGTGTTTACTGTTGGTTAGTTGTTACTGAAAAAACATAATACCCTAACCTAACCAGCAGTCGTACCCAGCTATCTAGTATAAACTTGGTCTCTTGGTCCAGCAAAAATGTAGAATACAGGAGAAAATTACAAAATAGTGGCTAGTAACTTAAAACGCTAGTTTACAGTACCATACTACAGCTACAAGGGCTGTTAGAAAAGTAGAAAGTATAATTACATAACATAAAAATTCCTCCATAAAAGCACAGATAAAAGAATACTAGTGATAGAACATAGAAATCATATCCTACCTACCTGTGGGAGCGTTTCACTCTGATGCGCATCAGATGAATCGTGCTGGCCTCACCTCTCCTGCCGCCTCAACTGTCCTTCCCATAAATCCGATTTCTTTCCTAATCTTTTTCTGTTCATGCTGTTCGGCTGTGGAACAGTCTTATAAGGATATAAGGAACTGCAAAACTGTTTGTCTTCAAGAAGAAAGTGAAGGAACACTAGCTCTCTTCCCTTCCTTAACTATTTGTATGTTAATGCATATATGTTTATGATAAGTTAAAATGTATGTATTTGTATATTTATGTAATTATAGTGTATGTAAGTTTATTAACCTTAACAACCGTACCAACCTGCACACACACCAGCACCTGATTGAACTCACTTCTCTCTTCTTTCTTTTTGTAAAAACTTAAAACCTCAAAAAATCGCTAGTAATAAATAATTATACATGCGCAGGTCTTCAGCCAATATACAATTGATGCATAACTAAATATTAAGAATGATTCGAGTTTGGAAATTAGGTGTTGTTAGCTACGACACCGCACTGAAAATTCAGCGGGAGCTCGCCCGTAGGCACCTTGATGCTATTCTAAAAGGACGGGATGAAAACCACGACACAATACTACTAGTAGAACACAAACCAGTGTTTACTGTTGGTTAGTTGTTACTGAAAAAACATAATACCCTAACCTAACCAGCAGTCGTACCCAGCTATCTAGTATAAACTTGGTCTCTTGGTCCAGCAAAAATGTAGAATACAGGAGAAAATTACAAAATAGTGGCTAGTAACTTAAAACGCTAGTTTACAGTACCATACTACAGCTACAAGGGCTGTTAGAAAAGTAGAAAGTATAATTACATAACATAAAAATTCCTCCATAAAAGCACAGATAAAAGAATACTAGTGATAGAACATAGAAATCATATCCTACCTACCTGTGGGAGCGTTTCACTCTGATGCGCATCAGATGAATCGTGCTGGCCTCACCTCTCCTGCCGCCTCAACTGTCCTTCCCATAAATCCGATTTCTTTCCTAATCTTTTTCTGTTCATGCTGTTCGGCTGTGGAACAGTCTTATAAGGATATAAGGAACTGCAAAACTGTTTGTCTTCAAGAAGAAAGTGAAGGAACACTAGCTCTCTTCCCTTCCTTAACTATTTGTATGTTAATGCATATATGTTTATGATAAGTTAAAATGTATGTATTTGTATATTTATGTAATTATAGTGTATGTAAGTTTATTAACCTTAACAACCGTACCAACCTGCACACACACCAGCACCTGATTGAACTCACTTCTCTCTAAGGCCCATTGGAAGAGATCTCTTTAGAGATAAGTGGCGCCATTGTATACATGTATATAATGTTTCCATTCACAATATTGTTTATACTGTGTGTACATAAATAAATAAAAAGAAATCCAAGTTGTTACTAATCCTTTTAAAAAAAGATTATTTATGACTTCCATTTTGGTGTTGTTAAACTGTCAGTAATTTTCTTATTTTTGAGAATAAAATAAATTAAATCGTTAAGTAAGTCCACCCAGCTGTAACTCACACACTGAGTTTAATTTCTGACGAAAGACATCATTATTTGAACATGTATAATTTCACTATGACTGGTGTGTACATATTTTACCTTTTTACAGGAATCAGAGATGACACACATGATACAGAAATTTCAAGGCTCAAAATGCTCGGAGCTGAATTCAAGAAGACAAATCGTGGTGGCCTTATAACATTTCATGGGCCCGGACAACTAGTGGCATATCCAATTATTAATTTGAAACATTTCAAAACAAGTGTGAAGTGGTATGTGAACAGCTTAGAGGAGACTGTCATAAACTTGTGTAATGAAATGGGTGAGTATAATCAGATAATCACAGATAAATAAACTCTACTAGTACAGAGCCCCATACCATACAAAGAAATGGAACTATTCTTACATTATATTTATGTAATTCAAAGCAATGAGTTTGCTTAAACTATTCTTAAAATATTAAGAAAGAAATTATAAATAGATCACAAAAACTGATGTCATCGGCGGGATTCGAACCCACGGCCTTTCCCTAACAGGGGGACTGCTCTGCCAACTGATGATGACCACTACCGACAACATCGAATTTTTGCTTCATATCATATTCATAATTTCTACATCGCGCTATTAAGGTTAGCGTTGGATCCACCTACCGCAGTTCTACCGAAGCGATGTAGAAATTATGAATATGATATGAAGCAAAAAAAAAAAAAGAAAAAAATTCGATGTTGTCGGTAGTGGTCATCGTAGCTCCTCAGTTGGCAGAGCAGTCCCCCTGTTAGGGAAAGGCCGTGGGTTCGAATCCCGCCGATGTCATCAGTTTTTGTGATCTATTTATAATTTCTTTCTTAATATTCTTACATTAGACTAATTTTACTGCTATTTACCTAGCGACTGTTATTTAAGTAAGTTCAAATTCAAAAGAGTGTAGTTAAACGGCTATTCAACTCAGCATTTGTCTACATACATTGGAGTAGGTATGTAACAGGGTGTAATTGTTTGGCAGACACGGAAATTAAATGTTTAATTTTTTGTGCTCCCGATGGACTCCCAGCAGTATATTTTTCTTTATAATCGAAAAATTCTTGCAATATTACTTTGAAAACATTTTAGTTAGTATTGTGAAACTAGTTATAAATTGTCATAGGGGACCAAACCAACCTCACCTGCTGTCTAAAGGAAACTGGCAAACAAGTTCCCAGTGGTAAAAAGATGATGGTAATAAATTAATTTTATCCCGCGTCGGTGAGTAAATCTGCGTGCGGCGTGGCCTCGCAGTAGGCAAACCTTTTAGCCTGCTTCTGCAAGGATCCCGCCGTCCTCAGCCCCCGATCATAGCTCCCGAGCTGGCCGAGAGAGAGCTCTCGGACGGCTTCTTCGCGAGCATGACCGGCTCGTAAAAGGACACAGCCACGTTCCACCTGAGCCCGCTCGAGACCATGGCCCGAGGCATGGTCTCTACCTAATTTGTCTTAGGTCGTATGGACTTTATTCCTTAAGGCGTTTTCTTCTTGCAGGTGTAAAAGGCATTCGATCGCCGTACACAGGAGTGTGGGTCGAAGAGAATAAAATTGCCGCGATAGGTATCCATGCATCCAGGTATGTCACAACTCATGGCATAGCTATCAATTGTAACAATGACCTATCGTGGTTCGAGAATATTGACCCTTGTGGGATAGAGGACGGTGGTGTTACATCCCTTACCAAAGAAACTGGCATTATCTGCACAGTGGATAAAGTTACACCTCTGTTTTTAAAATCTTTTCGTAATGTATTTGGATGTAAAACTGAACAGATAGCCTTTAAGACTCAAGAAGAAATTTTAAATAGTATCTACAGTAAATTGCTTACAGATGGGGATTCAGGTCCTCAGGTACAAATAGAAGTGTAATAGTCTAATCTTTCTTGTGATAAATATGATCTGGTGGCCGTCTTATATCATGTATTAGGATATATATACTTTTTTTTTCAATATTCTCAGTATGTTACTTACAATTGTTATTTACACAGTTACGAAATTAAAACAAACATTTAATTTGTACAGGTTTATTTTATTTTTGGATTCAAACCAAAGATTAATAAATAGATAAATAAAAATTAATTTAAATAAATAAAAGAAATCTCAAGTTGGGTTGAGAGAAACAACTGGATATATTGCAGTAATTGAATATTATTGCAGCTTAAAAATTCTAGTATTTCTTCAAAACCCAACTGAAAGTTCTCAAGACATTCTAAGCATTTTAGCACTCAATAACAGTATATTTACAACTCGCAGTAGATTTTTTTCTTTCACTTTGGAATTAGAAAACATTAAATACGACAATAGCTAGTGTTACAAAAATGCAAATATCTGACTATTATAATGATTAATCTAACATTAAAATGTACTCTTAAAATGTACAACTACTAAGGTAGTCAGAATAATCCCATAAAATAAATATAATGATAAAAGAATTACCATCAGTTTTGCAGGGATTATTCCAAACAACATTTTGTAACTATTGATATGATAAGTACTCAAAAATTGTACAAAAATTGTTATCTTACTTAAAAACTGAAATAAATGCATTGTCTTCAACTGTTAATTATCTAATTAAATGCAATAACCCATTAAACTGCAGTATGAAAGGGTTAAAAGTATATTTAAATTATTTAATCTAATAGTATACGAACTTAAATTTAATAAATGCTTCTAAATGCAATAAATTACGCCTAATTTAAATGCAAAACACGCGGTGGTTACAATACTATTTCAAACAATGACGTCAAATTCATATCTCAAACATACACCACGGAACTAACTAATACTAAATGGACGGCTATTATTTGAGAATAATAATGTTTACTGTTACATGTTTTCGTCAGTCATTCGTATCACATGGTCGTCAATACAAGACAATCATTGGAACGATAAGGTTGCCGAATCTGTCAAGACCAACGTCCACAGAGCCTATTAAAAATAACTTATATATGCTTGGGTGGTGCGAGCCACTTGCGCATGTAGTAGCAGAAGATCGTTGCGATGTACAGTAGAACCAGTAGAGCACAAGCTACTCCTAAGAGAAGTACTGATGATTTGCTAGGACAAGGCTCGACGATCGTGACCGTTTTTTCTGTAACGGAATTCGAGAATTTGTTAGACATTCGACACTTTTTTTTCTATAGTAGATAGAGCTGGTTCTTACTTTCACAACAACACAGAATCACGTCTTGAACCCCGAAAAGGTACATACACAATACAGATGAATTTATTGTGCCCGTATCGCCGGTCACTTAAGGGTTAAGCTTATTGTCGTTACGGCGAGCAAACGTGAATGACTTGGCACGGATGTGGATAAGTAGGTCTCAACCCCATTTTCACTTAGGTTTTTAATTTTTTATCAAGATTGCTATGCTGAATCCTAGACTAAAAAATGCAGTAGGTACTTGCTGCATTGTTAGATAGCGATGTTAAAATTACAACACCAAGCAGGTAAGAGACTGTTTTATCAAAGCTACGGTAGATTATAGTTTCAGCAGTTCAGTATTTTACCGTAACTACAAGGAAATTAGCATGGATCTTCGTACTGGGGGATGCTTTTTTCTTTGTCCACCCTCACTCAAGACCAGCCTATTTTAAGTGTGGACTCTAAGTTTCAAATATACCAATTACATATTTACCTCCAAAGTTTGCTTCTGAAGCCACGCCACCAGGCTTGTCGGAACGAAGGAAGTCTGTGCTCTGTTTATCATCGAAGTCCAGCACTATTATTTCTGAAGATATATTTGTATCTTCTTCTTGACTGTGGACGTCTTTAGTTTCGTTGTGAGAAAGCGAACGTTTCTTTCTGCCCCAAGATTCCAGTGAATCGCGACCCCATTCGCACACCGCCTAGAAATTTTAATTTATCGTGTTATTTGCGTAATTAACTTATAGATTCAAGCGTGTCTAATGGGTATAGAGAATTTAAAAAATATTTGATATTAAAAGTGCCGGTTTGATTCCGGTTTCACTAACCGGTTCACAAGGCCCGAGACAATACTTGACGTTACACTGGAAGATGACACCGTATGATTCTGTGAATCTGAACGCTTCGTACACGGATTGAAGAGCATCGCCGTCAGGAGTGAACGCTGGGAAGATTGATGGATCAAGAGGACACCTGGAGTTAACAGAGCGCATTATTACAAAAGTGAATATGAAAGACACCAAAAGTTTACGGTTACAAGATACGAACCCTTCGTCGTCGATGATCTGGAAAGTGCTCTTGGAGTCTTTCGCCATTGCCACACAGCTGCGAGCAAATATTCCATATGGAGCTGAAACATGCAAATGCTGTAAGAAATCTGCCATACTTATTAATTAACTTGAAAGTGCAAAATATCAAAGCTTTCTTACTGTCTTTAGGAATTTCGATGCGGAAAGTAAGTCTATCGCCGATGCGTACGGTCTCGACCTCTTGCTGGCGAGCATCCAAGATATGGATGCGCGGTGGAGGGGCCTCTGGTGCAGCAGTGATAGAAATCATATCCGGGTCTCTAGAAGATAACATGACATTTAATATACTTACCATGATAAAATCACATTAGTATTTTAATCTTAATAAGAATGTATATTTTAGGTAGGTAGGTATATGTATAGGTATAGGTATACGGTACCTGTGATAGTTTTCTAGTTCCCTATCCCCATGGGAAACTATTATCAAGATAAAAAGAAGCGTAGGTATTAGTCAAGGGTCTCAAACTATCTCCGTACCAAATCCAATTAATTGTTTCGTCAACAAACAAACGATAGTCGGCTTTGGCTTGAATGTACTCGTAGTTATTTTTTGTTATTTGTAATGTACCGACAATTTCATAATATGTAGAAAGAAGTCAACGTCGATTTAGCTAAAGCTTCGTTTGGAATTCGCCGAGTCTGATTTAAATTGCCCTTCACGTTCGATTACTTACTTGTCCCTCTTATGTGAATCTAATTTGTAAACGTTCACAATACAACAGCGATATTAGATCGACGGAATTTCAATTACATTTCCATGAAAGTATGTTGGAATGACTACCGTTTTTATATTACTTTAACATATCACGTAAACTTCTCTTGGCGTGTATGAATATCTTTCATACCCACTTATAATCACTTTGATGGTTCCAACTTCCACATAGTAGGAGTGAGTACTACCGCTAACTGAAACTTGTATGTTTATCAGAGCCTCGTCTGCAGGTACAGCTGAGATTGCTCGGATCCCTATGAATGTATTTAACGGTTCGAATGTCTAACTGTCTTGTACCTAATATTCATGAATGGCATTTGTGTCTCATTGTAGCGACATATGCGAGCTCGTATTCGCCAACTGACCTGATTGGCACCATTCCGAATGTAATGTTCTTGGAACTCATGTCGTATGTGCACTTGACCTTGTAGATCTTGTCCGCTTTAGTCATGACCACGCTATGGTGCTGTAGAACAACTGTGTTGGAATACACTCCAGTCTAAAACAAAAAAGATAATTCATCTTCTTAATATTGGTTTCTTCTGTACGGGCGTTTGTCAGCTAACTCCTACTCCTCCCCCCATATTTCAATAGTTTCCGGGGTGGTTTGAAAACAAAAGTTCCCCAGGTCACTAGTTTTATATTCTTTAACGAAAATACGTTCAAAACTCATCAATTATTATAAGCACTTACCGCACTTTGAGTGTTACAATCTTGACCAGCCATAGTAAGATCCAGTCTAAACAAGTCGCTGTTGAGCACATCAATGTTGCATGTCTCGGAACGTCCCAAAGCATAAATACGACCATTAAATGGTTTATTGGTCCGCACTTGCACTGCTATCCTAGTATCCTTGCAAAGGACCGCAACTGCAAAAGGTCACATAGGTTAATAATAATAAATATGGTCTAGACGATGTTGTTGTGAACTTTAGAGTCCGTATGCAGAATCGAAACGGGCGGAATTAGGTATTTGACACATTTTGTGCGTAAGTCCGGAGTTACCGATGGTGGTCAGCCAGTAGGTACGGCGATTACATGGTTTTGATCTTTTTTTTTTCATTTTATAATAATAGTGTCTTGTGTGGGGGAGGTGAAAAGAGGGCTAGGAGGGGGGGTGTTTTTTTCTCTCCTTAAATTCTAGAAAAGACCCTCTATACTCGTATGATCCCGTAATCAAAACTCCTCTACCTTTCCTCTGTCGTTGCACTCTCAAAGGGGGGGCGAGAGCTAATTTTTTTTCCTAATCAAAATCATTTGACCTCCTCTATACAAAGGGGCTCTACCAACATATTTAGGGCCCCAGCGAACTCATCTGCTAGTGGCGCACCTGCTGATCAACGGACGAGGCTCGTTAATTTACGGTACCTATGAAGTGGCTTCGGTCCCTACGTGGGTACCGGGTGTTGGTCCGGGGGGTGCCACCGTGCAACTGTGCTAAAGCCCCACAAGTAACCCAGCCCAGGCTGGTTGCGTAAGGGGTTCAACAGCTGCACCGCCGGGCCCGGGGCCATGTATGGTGCAGCAGGCATGGAACCAGTGGGGGCAAAGCGGAGTCTAGTGTGGGTGGTGTGGGTCGATTCGCTGGCCAGGGAGACCCTTAGCAACGGCGTTGCCGCGGCCGCCCGCAACAGTCATGGGGCCCGCCTGGGACCAACCACACCAGGAGGCTGCCCCACATGTTCTCGCGCATAATCCTGATGTGGGATCGCCGCTCCGGGTGGTAACCGGTGTGGGATAGCGGCGGCCTTGCACCAGGGGGGTTTGGTAGCCCTTCCGTCCGGCGGGTCGGCTCCAACCTAACCACACGGTTCCAGACGAAGTTAGCCCCTGCGCTTTGTTACTTATTACTGCTGCACCAAATGTCGCCCTGTCTTCACGCTTCTTCTTCAAATTTATAATGGCAGTGCAACAGAAATAAGTAAACGTTCCACAGCGGCCCCAGGAAACCCCACAGCTTCACTTTTCGAGGTGGAGTTCACCAACATCCGTGGACTCCATGCGAACCTCGATGCCGTCCACCATACCTTGAGACGGCTCGGCCCGCTGTGACGTTCCTCACGGAGACACAAATACGCCGCCCTGACAACACGCCTTACTTGTGTTGCCCCGGTTATGTATATATGTATCGAGGAACAATACCGAGGCGCCGCAGGGGTCCGTGCTGTCACCAACTCTTCCTTCTGCAAATCAATGATATGCTATCCCTCGGGAACATTCATTGTTATGCAGATGACAGCACATTGCAGGCGTGTGCATTTACAGCGAAGAAATCCCCTTTCCTTCCCCTACCCTCTCTTCAGAATGCATTATTACCAATGAAGGGCAACCTTGAGATCCTTGACATAGACGTTCGTCAAGAGCTCAATAATAAAAACTACATCGAAAGATGTATAGGGCTAGCTTCGTGGAAACTAGGAATACTGAATAAGGTAAAGCGATTCTTTACACTGCATCAGAGGTGTCTGCTGTACAAGACGCAGATTGCACCCTGCGTCGAATACTGCTCTCACTTTCGGGACGGCTCCGCGAAGTATTTGCTGGACGCTCTCGACGCTATGCAGCGTCGAGCTATCCGTATTATAGATTGTCCGGAGGTAACGGGAAGCTTTGAGCCGCTAGTTCAGCGCCGAACAATAGCTTCCTTGGCCGCATTCTACCGTATTTACCACGGCGAGCATTCTGAAGAGCTCTTCAATCTGATCCCATCTTCCTTCCGATCCCGAACAACGCGTGCCGGGCAGAGATGCCACTCCCACACAGTAGGTACATGTTCGCGAGAACCGAACGTTTTAAACGTTCGTTTCTGTGCCGAACGATACTGGCCTGGAACGCCCTGCCTGTGCACGTGTTTCCTCCCACATATAATCCTGGGTTCAGTAGGTCGTCAAGTTGAGGGCCACTCTCTATAGTATAGTGTGCTGTGAGTGACCCACAATCGCTTGACGTCGTCACGACTTACTACCAGGCGGGTGGCGTCAAATTGGCGAACCCAATACAAAAAAATAAAACAAAAAACTACCTCTATAAAATTATTACTCATTTTGACTCTACTCGGGAGCCCCCCTTGGGGGACTGGAAGGCAAATCTCAAAAACTCGGAATTTTCCCTAGGTCCCCGAACCCCCTTTACATTTCTGCAAAAAAAACATAGGTACCTTCCCCTCCACCATCAAGGAGAACAATAAAATTGTGTCAGTGAGTGAGTGAGTAATCCAGCTTTATAAAATATAACAGCTTTTTTTAACAAAAACAATGAT
Organism: Nudaria mundana; assembly: GCA_963556515.1. Classification (NCBI taxonomy): domain Eukaryota; kingdom Metazoa; phylum Arthropoda; class Insecta; order Lepidoptera; family Erebidae; genus Nudaria; species Nudaria mundana. Next base: position 14,961,189 of record OY748289.1, on the reverse strand, counting down.
AAATACATTCTACATAATCACTTGTTGTATTTAAAAAGAAGCCTAATCATCACAAAATAATAACTAATATTACCAAAGTATCAAAATCTCACGCCACGCTATATTCGTCTGTAGACGGCGTCGAATTTTGGCGTGCAGAGCGACACGTCCTCTCCCTGTAAGCGCTTGGCGCGGACTGCTTACTTGAGGCATGCGTCGAGTATTATAAAGCGAAATTTAGGTGTTTTTAAAAGATTATTTACAGACTATTTTTTATTATTTAGCTTTCTTTTTTTTTGGAAATGGATTGATTTTGAACCAAGGTTTATTTATGTTGTTTTAATTTTATGAACGAGAGTTTTATGTAGCCGAAATAAGAACCAATTCATTGCCCATTTTCTCTAAAATTTGACTAACTTAAATATTTGTTTACTCAATTTTTTTTTATGAAAGTGATAAAAAGTAATCCATACATTTGATAGATGACTTTTACAAGAATACACTGTATTTTTGTAATACTTTTTAGACGTCAAAACGATTAGTGAATTTGTGATATTCTAGACCTCTTCAGCAAAAGATACGAAAAACTACCGATTGTTTTAGGTCGATTAATCAAAATTTCATGACAAAAATAAGAAAGTAGCTCACTTATTAGATCATTATTGAAATGATATTTCATGTTGTGCATTAAAACTTATAAAAATACAGTATTTTCATTGTAAAAACACGTCTGTAAAATCAGTGAAAACGGTAAAATTTAATAGGAGGACTCTTAAGAACAGATAGCTACTGTTCGACTTACCTTCATAACATGTACCAGTCTTGTCACAGTTCGCATCGCTTCTTGTCAGATTGCTGTTCATAGTCGCGTCTGCTTGATGCTCAATGGACACAGGAAGCTCGCCAGGAGGATTGGCATTGCTTGGTGGCTCTGTAACAAAGTCATGATGAGTTCTGAAGCAAATTACTAACGTAAATTAAGGTTGGAACACAATCGCACAATTCTCCAGCGAGTAACGTCTCTACTAAGTTACTGCGAACCACGGCAAATCTTTGTTTAGGCACAGGAGCCTACGTACGTAAGCTGCCTTTATTATAAGTCAAATCAAGCACTGAGCTGCACGGAGTCTAGATGCAATCTAGGAACTTGATGCAAGTATGCAATCTACTTGACGTAGGCACGTAGGTGCGTCGTACATCTGATGTACATAATTTATGAAATTTTATCTTTTTAAGTTTAAATCTAATTTATAGTCTTTTGATCTTATCAAATTTCTCTACAATATAAGATGCAGAATGATTTAAATGTTTAGTTTTTCTGAATATTATGTATCAAAAAGTAATATACTCGTAGGAGTTCTATTCAGAATGTTGATAAAGCGACTATAGCTACTACGAGTACAAGATTTGTCTCGTAACCAGTGTACAACAAGAGAGCCTGTTCAAATGCCGATTAGCTACTGAAGCGTCCCAAATCGATTCGTTAGCAACAGTACCTTGTCTGGACATATTCACGACCATCGCCTGCTTAAAGTGACGTAAACACGTGAATTGACTGCTGGCAGTCTGAACAAAGGAAAATATTTTGAGACGAACTAAACTTACACTGCTTTTAATGGGCGCTAAACTCCTTTATCAAAATTGTTTAACCTTGAAAATGTACTAGGAAAATATACAAGTACATCAGGATCTATCCTATGGTCAGCATGCTCGTGTACCTATATTTATATGATAAAGTATGCTTTTATTTATACAGGACTTGTTATGGTAAGTTAATAAATGTATGTAGGTAAGTAAGTACCTAAGCTTTATGGCCATGGAAGTTCGATGGAATTAAGTAGAGATTGTAGCTACCTACCTAAATCAATTTCTAATAATATGAGCACAAACATGAGTGTCGCTCTCAAAAAACAGATCCTTGTCTTCGCGATGAAAGACTCGTATGCCAATGAAATAACATCCAATATTGTTAAAACATTCACACAACAATACATCGGCACAGAAGTTTCAACGGTCTAGTCAAGTTTCCGAAGTAGGTAAACCAGGTCTTAAAACACAATATTAATACTACATCATTATAATATAAAACGATGACGTATCTACCTGCTTATTGATGTAGGTAATTTATTTATGCTTACATTCCTAAGTTCGCAATAAAATAGACATAATAAAGTAAAGAAGTAAATATGTCACTAGCTCTGACTTTAATTGTCTACTTTGATAACGTAGAGTATAACTCAGTGAAACCATAAGTTCCTAATAATAATGTTTAATATCGTAGGTAAGCAGTAACAAAGGGAATCTAACAATTATGTAAATTGTGGCTACTGTATCGACACAGACTAAAACACAAAGCCAGTGTCGATGACATCGCTGCAACATTAAGCCAGGGAATTTGCAGCGCTTCAATGGTTTGTGAAAAAAACTTATTGAAGAGTTCCCACGCTCACCCTAGTAAACTTTTTAAACAATAAGTTAAAATGGACTCGTGTAGATTATATTTAAGTCATTACCTAAATCATTATTGTAGATACACGGGCAGGGTATTAATATAATAATAAAGTGAGAAGGCGCGCGAGTAATTAGCGGGCAGATAAAAATGTTCAACTGCATTTTGCGGAGCGCCTGGCTGGCAGCCTTTTAGGTTACCTCTGGCGCCTGGCCAAAAATTCAAGCCCAAACACTCAATTGCATTACTGAACAACGTTTCCTTGCCCCGCACCGCGAACTAGTTCTTCTGTGCGGGAAAACTCAAGCATTACCTTGACATTGGCGAAATCATCGACGCACATCGAAGGAGCCGCGTTTTTAAAAAAAAGAAAAAGAAGAAGAAAGCAGGAAAATAAAGCATAAATAAAAAAAACGCAGATATACACAATTAAAAAGTGACCGATATCAGACATTTTTGTATTGCCTACATTTCTTAAGTGGGCTTCGCTGCACTTTTTGCCAAGATTTCGTTTTTAAAAAAAAAATTACTTTATGTTTTACTTTTTCACCGGTCGGTATAGATAGTAGCTGAATTTGTTCATTCGTCCAAAATTAGGCCGATGAATAGACGTGATCGCGCTCTCTAGATTTTTTTTGCCAAAAACGTTTTCTTTTATAGGTCTTGAGTTTGTGGATTCTGGTCACGTAGTTTAAAACTTTCAGTTTAAGAGTTTTTTAAATATCAACTCTTGGTAGAGGTTTTATTTCGGTAAGTGAACTTTTCATTTTCGCTCTGGCAGTATATCGAATGAACACATGTAAAACCGAGTTCGCTACAGAAGAAGAAAAAACTATAAAACTAAATACATTACCTACATAAAATTCGTAGCATGTACCTACTTTACTACTTACACGCATAGTTTAGCACATAGGGGGCTAACAGGTTGTCGTAGGACGACGGTAGCAAGAATCAAATTCCACGTGGGTAGTCTCAAGCATTACCTAACCTGATTTACAATAAAAAACGCACTTAACATGCTTATCATCACGGAGCAACTACCAAGCAGCTTTACAAGGATAAGGTATTTTGGTTGTTAATCCGGTCGACTGAACAAGTCATGGCAATAATCAAGACTCCCAACGCGTTGAGAATGCTGTCCCATGAACGTCCATAGATACTCGACAAGTAATATGACGGAGGCTTATAACTAGAAAAATCTGGGATCGAGGCTTGAAGTAGGGAGTTTGTAAAGCTCTTTTTAAGGGTATAACGGTCCTATTTTAATCGAGTTAGTGCTCTGTATCTTGCTACTGAGACGATGCCGTTATCGTGCCACTGGATCGATCGAGGTAATAAACTTGTTTACCTAATGTTGGTACTTATTGAGAGCTTTGTTAAATGAGAACTGTATTATTTAGACTACAGAGATTCTATGTTTTGAGTATTACTATAATAAAATTTACAGTAACCGTTACTGTAACTCTGGTAGGAACAGCATTTAGATAGGTACTCGTGTGTTAAAATATAAATATAGAAAGACACGTAATCTACCATTGTTCTGTTAAATGACAATGATTGAAAAAGAATGGCCGTGAGATTTCTTGCCAGATTCTTACCCACAGGCTCTACCTGTTGCTTTCGAATCTGGCAGTACATGTAGAATCATTCATTTTAATTTTGACATTCCTAAGTGTTTTTATAACCTAAATGAAGAAACGTTTGGGATCTGGATTCGAATTGTGGGTCATTGAAATATTGGCCTACTGCAGTAAATTCCTATAAGTTAATGTAGAGAGTGATCAAATAAGGTAGTGAACTATACGACTGAGCTTACCTTACTCTTAAGTAGCTATAATATCTTACGTGCAACTGTGTTGCACGCTTGTAAGCACAGAGCAACAAATTTAATTGTGTGTGTCCTTGTATTGGTCTAAGCTTGTAAGTATCTTGGGTCACTATACTTTAATGTATGGTATCTACACACTCGCAGCAAAAGCATACTCTTATAGTTGCATAAATTCAATTACATTATGTATTCAATAATAGTAGGTACCTATCTATACCTACTCTTCGCTTATTCAGGGCATTAACCCGCTATGTGTCCGACCGGTGGCAAGGCCGCACAAGGCCGTTATACTTGAACAAGCTAATAATACAACCAACGCACTCAATTAATAACTACCGATGGCATCATTAATTATGGTTATGTCAAAGTTTTGATTAAGTAGGTACATGCCTACTTAAATGTTTTATGTATAAGCTGCAGTCATAAGTATTAAGTATAAATGGTTAACGCCTTCTTTTAATAAAAAAATGCGCTATAAAGTTCACCATCCCCACTTTATGTGTCTCAGAACCCTTGGAGGTACCCCTGGGGAGGAACGCAAAAAAAAATTTATCATACTTTTATTTTAGGATTTGGTCGGCGTAATAAATACACATATCCGTGAAAAGTTTCATCTGTCTACTACGAGATGTTTGGGAGAAAAGCCGCGGACGGGCGGACATCACTAAACTAAGGGTTCTGAGACTTGAACTACGCAACCCTAAAAAGAGAAAGCAAAACTTAAATTTTGAAATAGACTTACTAGGTATACCTGTAACCTATAAGTACAGCTACTTTAAGATCGTAGCTGCCTGAGACACAGTCTCTTACAAAAGATATTAACTAGAAAACTCTAGCAAATTGTAATTACAGAAACTAAAAAGGTAAACAATCTTTGATTCGGTATTTTGTAAGGGTTGTAATATCATGACCCAAAGTTCGCAGGCGCCACAAAAATCTATACAGTCTTTAGAACCCCGTTATAGAGCACGCAAGATTTAGATCTCACGCGAGTGCTTGCATTTAACCAACATGATACGACCGCTTTTAGTAAGTACCCACGTATTATTATAAATTATGCCAAACTGGCTAGCAAAATGTGTGTATAATTCTCGTTTACCTACCGACACGAAGTGTTTCAGTACGCATCCTCTTACAATACTATCGCTAGACAGAAAAACAAAAACAAGAAGATCCACCAAAATTACATCGAGATCAGAGGTTAGAATTTACCATAAATATTTCTTCGAGTGACAGCTGACAATCAGTTTTACCAACATATTCCAGTTGATTCGCAAACTTGTTGGCAAGATCAAGAAAAGTGCGTTCAGAAACTATAACTCAGTGATACCAGCAAACTCAACCAGACTACCATTTGGAAATAAATTTCTACCAAAAATGAACAACGATATGGAACTACTACTTACTAAAATAAAAGAACAAATGGCCATACAAACAGAAAATATCACCAACTCCGTCACTAAAAAAGTCTCCGAAAATATCGATGACAAATTGAAAGCAATTTTGGAAAAGAATAAAAACTTGAAGTCGGAAGTGAAAGTCCTGCAGGAAAAAATTAAGTACATGGACAATGAAAAACGAAGGAATAACTTATTAGTATTTGGGGCAAAAGAAAATCAACAGGAAAATCTGATAGACGAAGTGAAGAAAATAATAGAAACTCAAACTGAAGCTAAGGTAGAAAAATACGAAATCAATAAAGCTCATAGACTAGGAGTCCGAGGCGAAAAAACACGGCCAATCCTAGTAAGCTTCACCACAACTTGGAAAAGAGATGAAGTTATGAAGAAAAACAAACGAATTACCACTGACATCTACTTCAAGGAGGATTTCAGCAAAGAAATGCTAGAAAAAAGAAGGGAACTGCTACCAAAGCTGAAAGAAGAACGGGAGAAAGGTAAAATAGCGTACATAAGAGGCGATAAACTTATAATAAGAGAACCCAGGGAAGACCCAAGAGACAAAAGGAAGAGGAATAGCCTGGAGTCTTCGGACTCCTCGCCTAACCAAGAGCCGGTCTCAGCTCCAAAGAAGATCATCAAAAAGAGTATGTTGGACTATATGGCTCGTGGAAGATCAGCCTCACTATCAGAGAAGTCAAAAAATTATTAAACGACATCGACAACGGAAAACACATACAAATAAGAACAACAACTACACTAAACCAAAAAACTATAAACACTTCCTCAAGCCGGCTAGTCACCGTGAGGAAGAACGACTATTACCCTCCAACTACCTCACCACCTGCACAAAAACTGGAAAAGAAACACATACACATAGCAACCTACAATACCCTAACATTAAGAACAGACGAGGCATTGCTGGAACTAACGACAGCACTCAAAAATATAAAATGGTCAATTATTGGACTAAGCGAAGTACGGAGGCTTGGAGAGAAAATTGAAGATCATAACGAATTCATACTTTACCATAAAGGTGAAACACCGGGAAAGTATGGCGTAGGCTTCTTAATAAAAAAATACCTGAAAAATCAAATTGAAGAAATAATAGGTATATCAGAACGCATTACCATACTAAACATAAGTTTCCCCTCTCATGAGGAGAAATGGTCAGTAGTACAGATTTACTCTCCGACAGAACAATCAAGTACCACAGATATAGAGTCATTCTACACTAAGCTGAACAACGCCATTCAAGAACATACTTATAAGAACCTCATAGTTATGGGAGACTTCAACGCACAGATCGGAGAAAGACGACACGGAGAAGAAAGACTACTGGGCCCATACTGCGAAGGAAAAAGAACACGAAACTGAGCTAAACTCATAGAATTAGCACATGAAAACAATCTCAGAATCATGAATAGCCAATATAAGAAACGTAACCAATGCAAATGGACTTGGATATCCCCAGATGGTCTATATAAGAATGAGATAGATTTCATTCTTACGAATAGACCAAAGTCTTTTGATGACTGTAGCGTGTTGAATAATATAAATTTCAACAGCAACCATAGAATGGTCAGGACAAAACTTAAACTAGAAACATCAAAGAAACATAGACCTTTTATAGCAAAACAAGCACCAGTAACGAATATAACATCAACTACACTAATAAAAGACAAACTAGTGGACTTTATAGCGGAGACGAGAGATATGAATACCCAAGAAAAGCTAGGAAAATTACATGATATTTTAAATTTAAAATCCATAAACAACGCCAGCAAAACTAAAACTAGAAATAAAAAAATATCTAAATCAAGATATCTTGGAAAAAAGAGCAGAACTTATGAACACTAACATCAAAACAAAACAAATAAGAACAGAAATAACGAAACTAAGTAAACAAATTAGAACCAATATGAGAAAAGATAGGCAGAAGTTAAGATTAAAAACATTCGAGAATCACATATCGAAAACAGGAGGAATAAAAAAGGCTATAAAACAGCTGACAGACACAACAGAATGGATACCTAACCTCAAAGACAAGAAAGGAAAACCCAAAACGAATAGACTAGACTTGATTTCTATAGCTACAACTTTCTTCAGAGACCTGTATTCAAGACAAACGAACACCCAAGAAACTGAACTACCAGACTTTACTGATGTTCCTAGAATCATGATCAAAGAAGTAGAAAAAGCTATTGAAACCCAAAAAAGAGATAAAGCACCAGGATCAGATCAAATAACCAATGAATTACTTTTAGCCGGTAACACTTCCATTGCCCCAATTCTAACTCACATCTACAATGAAGTCCTAAACAGCGAAATAATTCCTCTGCAATGGACTTCTTCGACCATTATTCTGATACACAAGAAAGGAGACAAGAACGAAATAAACAACTACAGGCCGATCAGTCTAATGTCGAACATCTACAAGGTTTTTGCGAAGGTAATCCTCAAACGCATAACAAAAACACTTGATGAGAACCAACCCAAGGAACAAGCGGGGTTCAGAAGTGATTTTTCCACCATAGACCACATATTTGTTGTGAAACAAGTCTTCGAAAAGAGCAAAGAATATAAAATTCCCTTTTACTGCTGTTTTGTCGACTATAGCAAGGCTTTTGACTCCCTAGAACATGAACGCATATGGATATCTCTCAAGAATCAGGGAGTTGATAATAAATATATAAGAATAATACGAAACATATACAGAACAAGTACAGCTCGAGTCAAATTAGAAAGAGAAGGAGAGGATATTAAAATAGAAAGAGGAGTACGACAGGGAGATCCTTTATCACCAAAACTATTCTCAGCCGTTCTTGAAGACATCTTCCGACATCTTGACTGGGACAGCTTTGGTCTTAATATAAATGGAGAGAAATTAACTCACTTGAGATTTGACGACGACCTAATTATATTCGCATCAACAAAAGAAGAACTCCAACAAACGCTTAACCAGCTGGACTACGAAAGCCGAAAAGCAGGACTTACCATGAACACCGAGAAAACCAAAATGATGACAAACGACACACAAGTACCAATAAACATAAACAACAATAATATCGAATACGTAAATGAGTACACTTATCTAGGTCAAATAATATCGCCAACAGACTTAATGTCAAAAGAACTAGAAGTAAGGACAGCTAATGCGTGGAAAAGATATTGGCCGTTTAGGGAGATTATGAAAAACAAAGAAATGAACATGTACTTTAAGAGAAAACTGTACAATTCTTGTATTCTCCCAGTTCTAACATACGGGTGCCAGACCTGGGCCCTAACTAAAGCTCATGCCAAAAAGTTAGAAGTCTGTCAATCTGCCAGGGAAAGAAGTATGCTCGGCAAAAGGAAATTAGACAAAATTAGAAACGAAACACTAAGAAGACGAACAAAAATAGAAAATGTTACACTAAAAGTAAATACACTAAAATGGAGATGGACAGGACATACAATAAGAGGAAAAGAGAAGTGGAGCAAAAATTTTTATGAATTGGTTCCCGAAATACAACAAAAGAAAGAGGGGGAGACAGTTTAAAAGATGGGAGGATGAGATAAAGTATACTGCAGGGAAAACATGGACGAGGACAGCGAGAGATAGGGAAGATTGGAAGAGGTTGGAGGAGGCCTTTGCCAAAAAAGGGCAAACAGATAGTGTCGATGTCGTAGTGTGAAATATAAAAATTCTTAAAAATGTATCTGTAATAAAAGGCTTAAAATAAATATAGAGCACGCACGAACGCCAATGTCGATACCGGTGAGATCAATACTATTCGCTTCGTAACTTTTTGCTGCAAAATGCTGCAACTGATATCATGACTCAACACTTTTCGTATTGTAAACATAACGAAATTATACTAACGTATCATCAACATCGGTGGTGGCTATTCACTCTGAATACACCAATTACAATTCTAAATTGATATCGATATACATGGTTCCGCTTGATCAATTCTTTAATAGGTATCTCTTATCGAATATATTAGGTACAGCCTCATGTAATAGACGTGACCTTTTTTGAAGTTAATACGGATCGTGGCCATCTGAACATTACGTACAACAACAACATGTAACTACCTACTTGTAGTTGCGGCTATTTGAACTCTTGCAAATTTTGAGTTACTACGTCTCTCGTTATTTGAAATCACGTTGAGTTCATTACTTTGATGATCAGATAGCCTTTGATCTATCTATAATTACATTAAAAACTTTTACTGTCGAGGAAATGCATAGGACTGTGTTTCTAAGTAACGGTATCAAGTCGGGATAATAATCTGAGTGGATACTTGATTATATTATGTGGTTTTCGTATCTACTAGCGTAGGATTCCTTTACGATGGTAATTTGAGTACTGTATGTAAAATTACAAAGTATATTTTATTGTTACGCAAAGAATCGTAGTGCCTTATAATTAGCTGCTTCTCTTATTTCTTGTTTGCAGTTTGGCAAACTTTGATACATATAATATCGTATGTTTCAAAGTTTGCCAAAGTTAAAAAAATCTAAGAAAATTACTAAACACGATTGGAAATCACCCATAGCTTTCATTGAAATTTCAAGATTATATTAAATCTCTCTAGAAAGTATGTTGTTGTGTGATTGACCAAGTGGTATTACTTCAAAGTACAATTATTTCACATTTTCATTTAATTTAAGTCATAACGTCTTTATGGACGTTTCAGTACCACAAAAGACGTTGCAGACACTGCTCAGTTTACTGCGAACATGCTCTAGTGTACAAGGGTTGCAAATCGATTGTATCGATTCGATCGAAGCGAGTCAACTCGATTAAAGTACATCGAACGCTATTGACCCTGACCCCTCGCAGCATGCGGCGTTCCGTGAGATATGAACTCTGTGTGAACGTCTGTGTTTATGTTCGTAAGGAGTCTAGCCGTAATAGATGTCATTTCTGTATCTATAGGAAGATCTACATGTTGGCGTTTTGAAAATAACTTAGTATATTTCCACTTGAATTACTAGATACCTCGGTTATTACCTCAAGAAGTTTTCAAAAACGAAGGCTGCCATTACAGCCCCAAGCGCATTTGAGCGCGATCTGATACTAGAAAAACTTACAATTACTGTTGTAGATAAGGTTGATTACGTGTATTAGTTATATCTATATTATTCTAGTATATCTTCCCGGCGAACTTCTTATAGTATCGCCTCAAATTACAAAAAACCTTCCGTGCGGTTTTGCCAATGTTTCAAGACCAAAATTAACCTAAGGTCCAGCCGTTCTCGAGTTTTAGCGAGAGAATCGAATACGAATATAGCAAAATGCGGATTTATTATTTATTTCTGGAGAATACCTAATGTTGACAATGATCACAAAGTCTTTAATGCCCTCTACAGGCAGCCTCAATATGCATAAAAATATATCTTTTGTGCTTAACTTATTGCTGATGACTCAGAGTGCTTGCTCACACTATTTTGTTCCACTTCAATCAGATAAAATCGCAAAAAAATGTTATTGTTTATAATATACAAATTTCTCACGACTGCCAGGTGCTAGGTGAGAATTAATTTATAATTGTATCGAGGACCGGTAACAATTAGCTTCCGTTGCTTCAAGTGCGCTAATGGTATCATTATGTAGATTAAAATCGTTTTCTTTTCGAAACTAATAATGGATTATTGAAAATAGGCTAGCGAGTGCTTGTTACCATAAAAAGGCAGCATGAATTGAAGTATAATGAAATTCTTTGATTAATTACCTGCTACGAGTACCTAACACTTTTTCTATTTTTTGCTTTTTCCGTATGTTAGACATTTTATACCAGAAATACTGTAAAATAATATTTAATGTATTCTAATTTGACAGCAGTTTGTTGTCTAGACAGAATTAGCTAAACTTTTATATACTCATAGCCTGCTATGAAATATAGAGCCCTCTATCTGGGAACTGTTACACAGGAACAAGGAGAAGGTTGAAAAACCGTCGCAAGAACATCTTAACCATGCAGGTGGAGCCGTGAGTAACAGCTAGTAGTGAAGTGCACCTGACAAATACGATTTATTTTCAACTGACTTCAAAAGAGGAGGAGGTTCTCAATTTGACTGAAATTTTGACTTGAAATTAATTTTTTTATTAAATGTTACTACTTCCCAAGTGGTCCCTTTTAAATTTGGTTCCATTTCGGTAATTTGAAGTCGGTCTTTGTGTCAATATTTGACGTGCTTTTTATTACAAATACCAAACTATTTACGGTAACAAATGAGATTCTCTCCATGATATAGTTGCGGAGTATCACTCTGCTCTTGCGCCACCGTAAATCGGATCATGACGTTAGCAAATAGCCACCGTATCCCGTTGCGCACTAACAAGCTCCGGTAATAGCGTATATTCTAATAAAAGCCCCACTCACTGCTAGGGTCTAAAATGAGGAAACAAATTCCTATTGACAAAGTCTGTGCGTGAGTTCTGACAATTGGATTACCACCATCATTGAGGCCACAAAATCTAATCATTTTTACAATAAACCTCCTGTATCGCTTTCTATTAAATACATAATTTCCCATTTGGGCTCAATGTTCCGAAACATTACAAAACGGATCCTGAAAAGAGGTCACCACAAATTTACGCTTCTAATGTCCCCTAGATTTCCTATGTAGGTAATAGTAGGTAAAAGAAATTAAATTATTATTGGTGAAAAGTATTACTTTTAAAGTCAATTTAACGGCAAAGTGACCAAAGTAAAATAAAAGTGTACAAGAGTTAACTTGTGGTTTTCTACGAAAGCGCGTTAATGTAGACCTAACGCGTAACTGTATCGGGCGTTGTGTTTAATACAATTCTAACAAAAACTGTTCGCATGCATTACCTGTGTGCTATTACACATCTCAGCTCTTTTTGCGATTGTAAGCGGTTTGTCGCCACTTTTTTATCTTGATACAATTATATCTCGTCATGGAATATTTGCGGTCAATCTTGACATTAAATTAAGGAGGTCAATTTGATATAAAATACACGACACAAAACTCATACACACTTTCGCAAGTTCTGGTAAAATTATTAGCTTTTATATTACAGCATATAATCTACAGATCCACTTTTTATAAGTGGATCTGCAGTGCCTTTAAATTTTCTGTCATATTAACATAATAACGATAATATATAAATTCATTCCGTGGAGTTTTCTCATTAAATGTCTATACAAACACTTTGAACAGATGTCAAACAAATGAAGTTACTCAAAACTGCAATGTTAAGGCCTAGTACTATGTGAGTACTGACATACTATTCCCTATAATGTGCTATCACTTCCAAGTTAATGATGTTATCTGATATCAATCACTATTATATTCTTACTAGTGGTCGCCCGCGACTTCGTCCTCGTGGTAATTTGGATTTTTTCCCGTTCCCGTCGCGCCGCGTCATATTTTGAACAATTCACACAATATCTTTATAAATTGTAGCCTATGTGTTATTCTGATGTATAAGCTATATTATTGTAAAGTTTCATTAAAATCCATTCAATAGTTTTTACGTGAAAGAGTAACAAACATCCATTCATCCATACATACATACTTACATACTCACAAACTTTCGCGTTTATAATATATCATCATCAATATCACAATATTATCTTCTTTAAATTTTCATTAGAAAATTTAAAATCAGAGTTTATCTATGAAACCGTTTAGGTTTCATAGATAAACTCTGATTTTATATAGAATATAAAATCAGAGTTTATCTTCTCAAAGGATCTTCATAAACGCGAAAGTTTGTGAGTATGTATGGATGGATGGATGTTTGTTACTCTTTCACGTAAAAACTACTGAATGGATTTTAATGAAACTTTACAATAATATAACTTATACATCAGAATAACACATAGGCTACAATTTATAAAGATATTGTGTGAATTACTTTATATACGTATTTATATTACTTAAATCCAAATTACCACGCGGACGAATTCGCGGGTGACCACTAGTTACCCATAATTACGAGTATCTACTATGTAAGAGCACGTTGTCAGAGCAGCTTCGTAAGGTCAACGTGCGAATGACATTAGTGACTAATACTTACCCACGACTGCCTTTAGTTATAATTATCAAATTGTGAATATGTAATGCACCTCTGCCTACCCCTGCAGGGATATAGGCGTGAAATGTGTGTGGGTGTGTGTGTGTGTATATGAAATTATGAATAACTGACAGCAGAATACTGAAACGTCACTCACGTGACGTTTGGTTTTGAAACATGTAAGTTTAAGTTCTGCTCAAGCATTTCAACAGCTCCTAAATATTTGAGTCACGTTTCAGTATTCGGCGGTGAGTTATTTAAACGTGATACTCAAAGAAAGTAAATAATACTACATTAGACAGCTCCCACTGGAAATATCTTCTGCGTGTGTACCAGAGCCGCCGCGGAATTAAAATAAACTGAGTGGTGAAAGATTTAGTTTCTGCTACACGACTAGTGGACTGGAGATTTTGGAGTTTAACGGCTTCCCATATGGGGAATATGATATATATTTTGATACCATAGTACTACAGGGCGAATGTATAGGTATAACCGTAATTTCTCTTTTGGGAGGTCAGTGTCATACTGTTTCCCGCACACCCAGCCTATCCAAAAAATAGGTACCCCATAATAAAGACTCTGCATGTCTAGTCCACATCTCAATAATTATTCTCCCTCACCTCGTAGTAAGCTAATCAAAATGTCTTGAAAATAATAAAGTGAACTGAACTTAAAATATTGGTAGTTAATCATTCAGAACATCCTCCTTTGAAACAGCTATTCATGTCGGGTATATTTTATTTTTCATGATGATAAGTTGGACAGCACAATAGCCTCGGATTCTATAAATACGTATGCAAATATAAATTAGTTTGAATAATACAGGAAGGAACATGTTAGTTAAAGAACGTAATGGAATAGCATATTATTTACTTCTCACAGATAGTTAGTGGGAAGGGTGAATGCACGTCTCTGAGTCGCCAAGTTAATTGTAGGTAAAGTATCGACAGGTATCATTTGCAAGGCTGACTTAGTAACTACTCTACTTTCCTGCCATCGACATAACATTCCGTTTATACAAAATGCCGTTTTACAATTTACATTTCTTGTTAACACTTATGCGTATTTGTATTATCGTCATGAAAATGTATTGTAAGAAATTTTGACAACAATATAAATGATCATACATAAGTATGAAAGTTTATTCGCGTTTTCAGTTACATTTGTAGATAATTAGATATTTAAGAAAGTTAAGATGAAAATAGTGATAATCAAACTTTCTTATCAATGGTATTGTTTTTGGTAACTTAAGTATTATGTTAGTACTTTTTTAAACGGCCGTTTTTTCACCGGACAACGGACAGGCGAGGGGAGGTCGCGGTACATTTGGCGCCATTTGTTCGACGGACCTGTGTCCGTTGCGTGTAAAAGCATTCATTGTAAGAAGTGAATCCAGTGAAAACAACGGATACACTTGTCTAAAAGCACCCTAATAGTTATTATCCGCTCACCAGAAACATCAAAAACAAGATGCACAATACCCACGTCCTACACTTAAACCCTATCTGTGTTTTGGGAGTGGTACATACTATGTATGGATCCTGATGGCGTGATACCTTATGGCTTTTTGATGTTTTTGTTGGATTTAACCAATCGTGGCCGCGGATTACCTTAAGGTTATATTGTTTAGTTACAGTTTAAATTAGGTATAGTTTGTGTATACTATTAGACATTATATCTTACTTAAATACCCAAAAATTTAGTACAAGCCTAGCAATTACTCAACAAGAGCTCGTTGATGTCTTTTGATCGAGTACTGTTAGTCAACTTTGTTTTAAAAGAAATCGTATTTTTAACACACTTACTACTTCAAACATGACAATAGATTTACTTTTAAAGTAAGACAAAACAGGTAATAAACGACTTTAAAAAGAATTCTTAGGAGTATTTTACGAATAAATCTGTAGTAGTTCTATATATACAAATGAAATGAAACCAGCAGTTCGATCACCTTGTTCGACCCACAAAAGGATAACTTGGTTTGTGGGTGTCCGTTATTTACTTAATATAGATATCTGACATCATTCGATTTAAATCGATTATAGCTTTTATACTATTTAGAACGCGGTCCGTATTTGATACCATTTCTCTTGTCATTTATAGCTGTTAACGTGGAAGTTGAACACAAACATAAGCTTTAACTCTTTTTATTTCATGAATTCTTTGCCTTTAAATTTGTTACTTGCTGAACATCAAATAAGACGCATGATTATTGGTATATAATAAGATTTTAAGACGTTTGTTGCTCAATAGCGCGTAAACCGTTGAACTGATTTAGATTAAAACTAACACAAAGATAGACCATATCATGACACATAACATACTTTATATCCTGCTAGTGTGTTCCTGCCATAAAATTCTTCCACGGGATCTCATCCTAATTATTTGATAGAACCTAGAACACTTGACAACACAACAATTTGATTGGTGGAAAATAGTATCAAAGGTACTCACTCTCACAGAAGTTTTCAGAGTATTTGCCAATAGGTTCCCCATCATCGATGAGTGGTCGTTCCGCATTGAGATAAGCCGAAGGTCCGTCAGGCAGTGTATGATGATCCAGGTGGTACAATCTACAATTGTATGCAGCGGAGTGAGGAGGCCCCATGTACAGGAACGAACGACACAGGAACTCCGATTCGATTTCGCATGCGAGTCGGCAGGCAGCTTCGGATGTTACCTAATCGAATACAAAACAGTTGTCCATATTAATGATTAAATCGATGAGTGATTCATGACCGTTTATTGTAATGGATTGCTATATACGTTCGCTAGAATTTTTGCAATATATTAGTGGAGCTATTTTACTGCCGTACATTTTATAGATACATACGTAGGTACTTTTTTAGCGCTTCGAGTGTCGTCGGTTGTCATTCGAGCATTTATGGCAGTCGTTAGGGATAGTTGGAGTCCTAAAAAGCAAATCCAACCAGTCTAACTACAGAACTTCGACATCACCAATGAGTTGTGAAGGTCTGATGGCTGTCGCCCCACGAAAATATCGATGTTCAGTCGCATCGAGAATCAGACTGAAAAGCCGACTCCAACTGGGTTGGGAGTGGGCTCAGTGGATATACTTAAATACTTTTGTAACGATTTTGTTTAGATCAACGTCACCTCACTAAGATTCTTTGACTAACCTACTGGTGCAGTAGTACGAATCAAATTATTTGTGTGATCCACAAATGTTTGTTTCGGAGTATGGGTGTTTTCTATGTATAATATGTATGTATTTAGAAATATACTACGAAATATGAGAGTTTACCTAATAACTAATAACCCTTAAATGTTGTACAGGTGGATTGTACCTATGTTATATTGTTATGAAACTTAAAATATGTAGTATTAGATTAGAATAATCTTTATTGTACACCAATAAGAAATTACAGAAAAAAAAATGTCCGATGTACAAAGGGCGACCTTAACGCTAAAAAGCAATATCTTACGGGCAACCTTAGGATGGACTGGAAATAGAAAAGTTTTAAGGAGGGTAAATATTATTGGTGTCGAAATATAAAAACAAATACTAAGTAAACACATGAACAGGAGTATTGTATTTAACTTTTCAAATAATATTGAAGTAGATATATCATGATAATAAGTACCTGTAATTCCTTGTCAGTGTAGTAGTGCAAGCCAGCGTACTGTGACACTTTATCTTCAGCGACACCGATGCGAGGCGATGTGAAGACTCGTTGGCCCTTACACGCCTGTGTAGCCTTCAGGCACAAATTCTGCACGACCACACACGAGGAAACGTCAAATTATATAAAATAATGGCAATAACACTAACTGAATAGTTGCTCCTAACAATCATTCTAAATTACCGCATTACAACTATGTTTGCTTTCTATGAACTCGCTGTCAAATGTCGTAGCAACATTTACGTCTGTATTATTTACGTCTGTATTATTTACGTCTGTATTATTTACAGCTTGTTAACAAATTACATAAACACAACGTTTTGTTAGTTTTAGATCAGACATATATTTCAAGTAAATTATAAACAGAAATACATCTATTTAAAATACCTAAATAACTTCCCCTTAACAAACTGAAACATTATCATTCCATATCCATACATATAGATAATTAAAATTTAAGGGGCTGTGTGTACTTTAAAAACAGCTTTTTACTAAGTACATAAGGTACTTTAACAAAAAAAAACAATTTATGTGTCTATCTGTGTGTTCCGGCTTATCTTTGGGACGACTAGGCTGATTTTAATAAGACTCTCCGGCGAAAAACTGATACTCGTATAATAAGGTAAAACATAGGCTACTTTTTATCCCAGATATATTTTCCCGCGGGAATCAGGAACCATTTATTAACTTTAGCGAATAGCGGGCGTCCGGTAGTATCAATATATTATCACAGAATACTAAGGAACCATACTTATATTTTCTGTTATATTTTGTAGTGTCGTGGGAAATTCTAACCCCAGTAATGCTAATACTATGTTGCTATTCTGAGAGACGCATCGGAATGGTAAACTATCTCTATAATCTACTGCATTCAGTAGCCAGGATTGCCGCTTATTTTTTTTCCTGTGAATGCCTATTAGTTATAATCATTTTTTCATAGCCAGTAGCGAGTTATTATGTGGTATGTTTATTGTGGGGCTCACCTCGAAGTAGTCAGTGCCGGGAGTGTCCACAAGTTGCACGAAGTGTTGTCCTGTTCTTCTGTCTGAGTCGCTGAGGGAACATCTCATACTGCCGTACTCATATTCCGCTGAACGACACGGGAACTTTTTCTAAATTATACCGATATCATTTAGACACTGTTCTAAATTAGGTACCAGACCTATTAAAAATTGACAAGTTCAATTTTAGTTTCTTTATTGGAATGCTTCGATTTATATTGTTATGCCGCAACATTTTATATACTTTTGCTTACTTTAATTAAACTTAGGTGCCTACTTACAACATGGCATTAATTTCGTTACGGCATTCTAGCTCATTAATTGTAGTATGTTGTGTACCTTTGGAGTATTGCCTTAAATTTTATATCTGAAGTAGGTACCTACGTAGCGGAGTCATGTAGAATTAGTACGTACTCTGACCATAGATTGTAAGCCAGGTGCACTTTGCTACACATATATGTATACATAGTATGGTAGAATACTAAACTCGCGACAAGAAGAGTATAGACCAGAAAAAGTAAACATAAAACTGTGTAATACTCTTTCGTTACAACATATTCTAGAAGAAGAAATAAAGATTCTACGTGTTGAAGATAAATATAATCAATTGTGTCAAATGCGTCAAATGGTCACGATTTTAATAACCTGCCACAATCATGTGCACGTCTGTATTTATTGTAGTTGTCGCTGCAACTGGGGCGAAACTATAAACACAAATAGAATAGGTAGATAAAGTGGTATGGGCGCCAATGTTTCCTTAAATACGGCCTTGTTGAGCTAAGTTATACGACACGCCCTCGTATCTAATGGGCTCACTAACTGTGACTCAGGAACGTGCTCTAAAACTATTAGATATAACTTTGTCTTAGAGATTTTCGATTTGCCTAGTGTCGTATGTTTACATCACTTTTAATTTAATATTCGATTGAGAGTTTTTTATGATACACATATATTTATTCCGTTTTCTTGATAACATTGGTTTTTCTGCTTCAAAAAAGAAGATCATCATTTCGGCTGTATTTGCCACAATAACTTCATAATATAAGGTATTTAAATGTCCATAGAATAGTTCCTACTATTCTATGGACATTTAAATGTGCACAGAACATGCACCTGTATAAAATAAATGTAAGGCGTGTTAGTTACCTCATTGAGACAGGCAGCGAGGCAGGCTTCTTTAGTAGATGTGTAGATGACTGAGTTATCGAGTCCCCGGAGCGTCTTACCAGGTACTCGCTCGAACGCCCAAGGACGTAGGCAGACATTCTCCGTTCGCACTTGCAGCTTCACCATGTAGTACGTGTTCACCGAACGCTGACACAAAATAACACATGATAGGTAATCTCATCTAGCTGCATCGAACCCTATCATTATCGATAATGCATTCTGATAAATTGAGCCAATCATAACTTAAAACAGACATCTCATCGCAAAGCCTCACGTTCTAATAAGGATTGCAGATGTACTTACAGGTAACTATCGACTTGTACATTTCAGTTCGCTATATTATTTATAAACAGTACCTTGACCTAAGATTGGTGGTACATTGGAAAGATAGGTGTCACTTTGTGAATCATTTACGAAATTGATAACTAACGAAGAAAGTAGGTATTATGAAAAGAATGTGTTAACGAGTAAATAAAGCTAAATGGTTATTGCATGATTCATCAGAAAAAAAATAACTTCAACTTCTTGTAACAAAATACAATCCTCGAATAAATATTGCACTCAATGTTAACATACTAATAGACCAAATGTCCTCAATCCATAAGTATCTATTTAAAAATCAGCCGCATCGTTTAACATCAGATATTTCTATTAATAAACTTAATAGTCCAATCTGAAGGCAGTAGCCTGAATAATGTACTACAAACTAGTCGGCTAGGTTTCCTGAAACTAGTTACTTGACTTAATCTTAATCGTAAATCGAATCTGGGCGCCGATCGTTTAATTGGTAGTACGGGAATGCCGCTGTACCGATATCCAAGTCGAAGTTGTTTATTTGACTATTAAATAGGCATTTGCGCTGTTATCTACCAAGTAGTATAACTTACAAGTCGAAACCTCCGCCTTTACCGAGTAAGATATGAAGTAGTACTTAAATAAGACTCTCTTGAATGTAAATTTAGTTATTCAGGTAACGTTGCTTTATTTGTTGTCTACTGATATAATATATATGAACCCTTGAAAGACATCGCGTTTGCCTGTGGAACTTTGAATTTAATACATTCTTATTTACTCGTAATGATGTGTATGTTTTCTTCTAGAACAGCACAGGTACGCTCCTGCATGGAGTACTGCTCGCACCTTTGGGATGGATCCGACCGCTACCAGCTTGAGGCCCTGGAAGCTATTGACAGACGCGCCAGAAAACTTATAAGCGATGAGGCGCTCACAAGCAACCGACTTCAGAGCCTCAACCATCACCGTCTGGTTGCGAGTCTGTGTGTCTTCTACAGGTTACATTTCGGAGAGTGTGCGCAGGAATTGCATGAATTAATTCTACCAGCACCATTCCATCATCGGACATCAAGGCGTGTTCTGAGATTCCATCCGTATGTGGTCGATATTCCACCTCTTCGTAACTCTCGATTCGCTTCTTCTTTCATCATGCGAACCGCTAAGGAATGGAATTCCCTTCCAGCGTCGTTGTTCCCCGATACATATAATCTTGGGATTTTCAAGGCAAGAGTTATTAGGCATTATTTGAGTTTGCGTGCTTCACCTTAGACCGCATCGTTACTTAAC
This sequence comes from Nudaria mundana, assembly GCA_963556515.1. Classification (NCBI taxonomy): domain Eukaryota; kingdom Metazoa; phylum Arthropoda; class Insecta; order Lepidoptera; family Erebidae; genus Nudaria; species Nudaria mundana. The sequence goes on along the minus strand of OY748289.1, from coordinate 14,940,102 downwards.
ATCAGGTAAGATTGTGGTCAAACGCACTCACATTTAGTCATAAAAAAAAAATATAAATATACCTTACAAACTGAATCTAGCGGCTCTGCACGCATCATAAATAGTATATTTGCAAGTATCACGTAGTGTAGTAATAGATGCTCACCTGTGGCATTGCCATTGGGTTATTTGCCTGCGTGTCGTTCTGCAACAGACATCGTGTTTCTTGCACCGGCGTTAAAGGGTTCAAGACAAAGCTGAAACAAACATAACACATTCAGACCTTATCTCCGATAATTTTTGAGGTTGCTAAGGTTCCACATAATCGGCACCCCAAGAAATCTTCACCTGTTCGCGGTACACCAGTTGACAGACGGATGAAGCTCCAGCTAGCATATATTTTATACTGAATGGAGTCAGGCGTTACCTGGCGAAAGTCCATGATAAAACAATGGAGTATATGATGTTGGATCTTTTATATATAATTGCACTAATTTCGCTAAATAGAAGACATTAAAAACGTCGATATATGTTTCACCTACTCACGAGGCATTCTCAAGACTGTCTCCAAAGAGAACAGCCTGTTCTCTCGCTGAACAGGCCTCTTTGGACTCTACTCTACTCCATTGTTTTAGCATATATTATATTCAAAGTGCCTGGAAATGGCAATAGACTCGCCCAAAATTGGGACTAGCAAAGTGACATTTTTTTTAATCTGCGGCCCAAGGCCGCGGCCGCTCTAAGGTCGTCTCTGGTTAATAAACCCCTATCTGTCGCCCTTTGGGGATAAAGATAGAATGCTGTGTGTGTGCATAAATTTTAACCGAAATAAAAGTAAGTCAATGTATGTAGACAATGTCACGGAATAACATTTTTCTTAAATTAACATCATTTACAATAATAATTGTAATATACATTATAATGTACTAAAAATATGTCCTAAAATATTTTCATATAAAAAAATGACATATCGTGAGCCGTCTGAAAACAATCAAACCATTCACAGTTTCACAAAACGAGAACAAACAGTTAACGGTAACATTAGATAGATGAAACTAGTTATTGTTAACCAAACATGCAAGTCTAAACGCAACCGCAATTTGCAAAAACTTGTTATAAAAGCGTTTAATGATAATTTATTCTATGGAGTTTTCTTTTTATGGATACATAGTATTGTAAGCTACATTAACTGTTGTTGAATTCCTACTGATCGCTGTTAATCTTCCCAACGTTGTGACACGGTAGTTTTTCTTCATCACGAGATTATACCCACAGCGTTGTAACTATAAAACGGTTCGAATCATTCCATTAGATACATCTATTCGCCTATCTCCGCAGGATACGATCCGCACAAAGAAACCGTTGTTCGTCAGCTGGAACTAAATAAGTGCCGGTATTCGAAATTAAAATTTCGCCCGGTGACGAAATTTTTTCTTTATAAGTAAATTTGCAATTTGTAAGGAATTTTTCATGCATCAAAATGTATAGGCAATAATAAAATGTTCGTTTCGCGGTTATTATTGAATTCTAGTGCAATGATACCCAAAATCATACTATCTTATGTCTAAACCGATTAGACCCAGTAGGGAGATCTTTTTGTTAGTTTCTTACCGTGCTGTTGGCGGACGCGGTCTTGAGCCGCCAACTTAAAAAACACGGTTGTTGATACAAAATTTAGGACATTAATTTATCACTTGGATAATCCCAACTTTTACACACTAGACTGCCCCTGCCGTTGTAGGCCCCTTAAAAAGTATTTAAATACTTACTTAATAATATCGCTCGGACTGCTGAGGTTCTATTTAGCGGTATGTAACTTCTGACATTGGCTGTTGGAGTTTTGGTTGGAATTACAGAGTGATTATGGATTTTCTATAGTCCTCAGTAACGGCAAAAGTAAAAAAAAAAATCCTTTCTACGGGGATATAGACGTGATGTATGTCTGTTGTCCTAATAATATAAGAAAGTACTTATTTACTTCATTATTCTATTCACTTATTTTGACAACTAGATCAACGCAATAATATAACATGTAAGTAGTGTAAATACATGTAACTGAATGTAAATAAACATGTTCGTTAGTTCAAACCCATTCACCGATTGGATTTAACATGGGACTATTAAAAAAATATTATTCTTCACGATGGTCCTAAACGATAGTTATTTATCTTAACGGAAATGTGTTAACTGCTAGTTAAATAAATACTGTTGAGAATTCTGGTGGCATATCTAAACACGTTTACGTCATGGTGCTACTACCGTTATTGGTTCATATTAATAGTAACAACATACGTACATATACCCACCAATATATTTTCTGTTATCAAACGAAGTGTTTAAATATTATTATTTGTCTTCGATTTTGAAATATTTTGAGAGTGACACGCTAGTCTTAAAACACAGACCGGAGCCTTCAGATCAAGAGCTTTCTTTTTCACAAAGGAAGAGCTCCTTTTCACACAGGCTATAAGAAAGAATTTAAATTTGTTGATTGAAGTCTGCTTGACTGAGCCTTCATTCAAGCCATTTGATTCTGAATAATGGTTTCGGATAGTCCCTTGATAACGTACACCGTGGAATTGTCCACGCCTCGGTTTTCGTTTGTCTTTGAGAAAACATTGCCTTCTCACGAGCTACTTCCCTGACTGTCCACTACCACAAGCTGTAGTGTACAGCCGCCTAGCCCAATGCACATAATGCATAATTCTATTCGGTTCATTACTGCACTTGATAGTACTAGAACAGCTAAGGGCAATCGCAGACTATAAAATTCTTTACTGTAATATCTTCTGCCATATTTAATTACTATTTATTTCTAGTTAACTTATTAACTAGCTACATGTGTTTGAAAAGGGTACAAATTACTTACAGGTGCATTAAACCGCTAAAGACCGCTTCAAACGAACACAAATTAGGTACCTAGAAACGAACTTCCAATATTTACACTAGGTACCTACTACTGGAAGACTGTATGATTTAAAGTACATCTTTCTTGATTATAAAATGTCTCGTACTTTAACATAATTTTCACATGTAACAATTCTATTCAAACATGTTTTCTCAAGTCAGGTCTCAAGACAGTAGCGTTTAACATTGCTAATGATCACGCGAGTAGACATTACGACATAATAGGGCTCTATAAACATGTCAGAATCTAACAACTAGTTATTATAACGAATTAAGCACTCATAAAGAACCGTTAAAAATGGCGTTGGTTAAATAAATTTGTGAAAAGATTTGTAGAAAAACGAAGGAATTAGTTGAGAAAGATTAATCTTTGCCAACTAATTCCTTCTTAAGTTATATAATTACAGACATACATCACGTCTGTATCCCCTACGGGGTAGGCAGAGGTGCATTACAAACCCAGTCATTGCTCAGACGGATGTAAGTACTATCTCTACAGCCCGTGCTATCGTTCTTATCTTTGGTAAGTAATAATAAACATTTTATAGGCTTACTAACCACCTACATACAATATTTAACCTATTACTTCTATGGCCTAAGGTTTACTAAACCTATCATTGATTAATATAAGGATCGACCGGTTTGAACTTTATATGTATCTCCAGAATATGCTCACAAACTGCTATTAGAGAAATTACTCGGTAACATAATTAAGTAGGTACATTAGTTTTCTTCGACACTGCGGAATCGTTTTATCCTTCCTATACACATATTTTATCTAGTCAAGAGGCATCTCTTTTATGACTTCATTTCTGCTAAGGTCAGTGAAGTATGGAAGTATACTATTATGGGCATAAATGTAAACGTTTATATAGGCTCCTTCTACTATTTCACGTGAAAGCAACTGAATAGTTTAGATCAAATATAGTAATAGTATAATTCAGTAATAGTACCTATTTCTGTTTCTATAAGTACCGATGGTAGCAATAACTAAATTCTAAACTAGTGTAGCGGTAGATACCTATTAGACATTGTTCATAAATTAAGTGTTACGTAATTACAAACATGGTAAAAAAACATCCTGAGATCTTCATGTACAACTCTATTCCATCTGTCATAAAAATATGTTAAAACTAATCAAATGATTATTAAGCATACATAATAAGGCTTTGCCATCGGCTGACAAATCACCGAACATTTATAAATCACCTTCTGCGCCTACTTGTAAACAAAGAATTCGTATAAAAAATATATGATTAATGTTTCTATAGTGCCCTTAAACTAAAGATATTGCATTTTGCTTTGATTTCACAACAAGTATAATAAATCTTACGGCCCACTATGCTGTTAGAGCAGTAATTAAACGCAAGACGAACCTTTACTGTGGACTTGTTTAGAATTCTTCACAGATGTCAGATAGATGATGTTAAGTAGTTACTTGTGAATATGAATACGTATAATAGGGATTCGACGGGAATGTAATCTCGTGGGTATTGAAGTTGGAAATGGAATAATTACAATATTAAAAATACTACGTTTAAAAACACCGACTTCTGAAACTAAAAGGTATAAAATAACTTAATTAAGATTTAATTTATTACACCTTTTATGCAAACCTTATACTTTGAATACTAATAAAATACTTTTATTTGTATGTGCTACCCATTCATAGGTTTAAAATCGGTGCCAAGCCAAATGTATACCTACCTACACTCGTAGCGCGTTACTTTAAGTACGATAGCTTTAAGCTGTTTATAATATTATGTTAAGTTTTATTTGTTTAGGGCTTGGCACCAACTTCAATAAACTGCCTATCAATAAGTAGCACATACAAATAATAGTATTTCATTAATATTCAAAGTATTAGGTTTGCATAAAAGGTGTATGGGGTCTTGGGGTCCGAGTGCTCGCCGCCTTTATAGAGACACTGCTAAACGCTTAATCGATGCTTCTAAGGACCTTAGGCTAGCTATTTTCTGTCCCAAAGAATAAGTATCGCCATCCAACGTAGCAACACAGCCAACATTCTGGGAACCTTCCCCGTCGGCAATGACGCGGAGGATTTTTTAAACTATGTTTTGTAATGTAAATATATTTAGTGTATAATTACATAAATATTGTAATTCTTATTGTAAATAAAGTGATTATACTAAAGGTGTATTTAATTAAATCTTTATTATTTTATACCTTATAGTTATAGAAATCGTTTTTTTTAATGGTAGTTTTTTTATTTTTTACTTTTCAGTGTCTGTAATAATTGTTGGTTGTTCAGTAGGATTTTTCTAGTTTACATCAGGTAGATTTTAACAATTCATTGCTTTTTATTGTCATACTATATTAAAAGCAGCCACAATCAAAATGATTAGCGAACTAATTGAAAAGCGAAAGAGGTAGGGAAGGAGTTGACCTATTTAAGGCTCGCTATTAATGTATTCACATTTTATTAAGAAAAATTGTTCATAAAATGAGAAAACTACTCGGCCAAACTATGTTTCATTTTTATGGGACCAAATGCCAACTATTCCGCACCGATTTAAAGAAGAATCAGGTAAATCGGATCACAAATCTCGGCGTATTCGGTGTATATACATAAACTAGGTATGCAATGCATGCTGCTAATTGCAAATGTTGAGCGGAGCAAATGTTTTTATTACATATCAGAATCGAACACTTAAATTATATAATCGAATGAAAAAAAAATCTATTTTCATTGTTGACGCACGTGTTTCCATGGCAACCAATCAATCATCTGGTTTTTCGGTGATGTCCAGGACATTTTCGGTGATTATTCCTCCGTGGGTGGTCAGCTCTATTTTCATGATTTCGATACCCGGGAGAGATATGCACTCCCGGGTATGATGTCGACCAGCATGCCAAATTTGGTCAAAATCGGTCGAACCGTTTCGGAGGAGTTGGCACACAAACGATTTACATTTGTCGCCTGAGATTGAGCTCTGCTTCGCTCCGCTCAAAAAAATATACCTATCGAATTGATAACCTCCTCCTGAAGTCGGTTTAAAACGATCAAAACTAAATAGGTAGTACTGAAGATACAGTTGTTTAGGTTTTAATTGGGATTTTTTCTCAAAGCAATGCAACTCTAAGTTAACTAAACTCGACATTCGAATTTTGATTATAGTTTAATAGTAGGTATTGAGTTATCATAAAGTCCTGTCATTTGTTATCATTAAACAAAAATTTAAATCGTAGCATCCTTCACGAGAAATTGTGAATGTGAATTTGTGACTTGAATTATGTGAATGTCTTACGTTAGGTATCTATCTATTAAACCAACGACGCGGGATTTTCATTCCGACCAAGCCCCCGAAGATGCCACACAGGTGGCCAAAGTCCGCCGGGTGCCTCTGGAAAAACCTTCTAGTGTGTACCAGAGACGCCCAAAGCAATGGACATGGCTGCGGTCTCGCGGAATTAAAAAAAAAGTATCTATTAAACTTTTATGTGTGCATATCCATAGTAATAATATAAACTGACAAAGAAAAGAACAAACCAGTCGGACGGAAACATGAGAAACATCATTAGTAAGCTAAATTACAAACCCACGCTAAAGTAATTGCAGAGTGAAGGGTTATTTTTTTTTAAAGTAGACTCATTTGAAACACTTTGTATTGGTGTAATGTGTGCCTTTAATAATGCATGCTCGTATTGACAGCACTAATGTGCATGCGCCGGCACCGCAGGCTATCTCCAAACGACGGGTTAGTAAGCACCACATATAAAGGATAAAGTTAGATCTAGATAGATATTTAATTGACTTTTACGGTAGGATACCGATCTGGTTTTTGTTTCGTGACGGTATTACTAATAGTCCATAGGGACTATTAGTAATACCGTCACTATTACTACAGTCTACTACACTAGTAATACAGTCCCTATGGACTATTAGTAATAGTAGTAAAAAACAATAGGTTTTGACAGCGCTTAACGTTCGCACGCCTCATAGTGTCTAGTGAATACGGGTGAGTCTATTAGTAGTTACGGACGTAATTATCAATATATTTTTGTACTTCAAAGCAATGAGTTTGCTTAAACTATTCTTAAAATATTAAGAAAGTAATTATAAATATCCCCCTGTTAGGGAAAGGCCGTGGGTTCGAGTCCTGCCGATAACATCAGTTTTTGTGATTTATTTATAATTTCTTCCTAAATATCGTAATTATAAAGTTGATACACATGCCATACAGATATAGCAGTCGTGAACATTATGATTTATTATTTTGACTTCGAAACACATATCTGACTATTCTCTATTTAAAACAGATCCTATTCAGATCAGTGGCGATGCAGACACCCTTTTATCAAAAGATACGGTCAACGATACGGAAAATTACACTTTCTTAGATCGCATAAGTTAACCCAAAACTGATCTACGGCGTGCTAACTTCGGAGCATGTCGTGATCTCGTGATATCTATCTCCGAGCACGCTTCGGTCATCATATTTATCAACTTTAACCCCAAATCTGCAAGGTCTTTATCTGTACAAGCGCTCTACTTTTATTTTACATGGACATGAATAGCTAGATTTGAATATCTACTTTCCATTGAAATATACACACATACAAATTCCCCTTTTTATCCATGAAGAGGTACAGGAGCATTTACGAGGTCCCACGAAATAGGGAGCGAGCCTATTGTCATTTCTGGGCACTTTGGATAACTTCTCAGAACTCTGTCCATTTTCAACCCTGTACGGCGTGCAATTGATAAATATTGAGGATGACTTGGACAGAGTTGTTGATAGCCCTTAGCAGACTTTACAGTGAAAATATACTGTTTCTTTATCAATATCATTATATATTTTCATATACTTTATCAATATATCATTTTGGGTGCAAAGGGGCTCTACCAACATCTATAGGGCCCCAGCGACCTCACCTGCTAGTGGCGCACCTGCTAATCAATGGACGAGGCTCGTTAATTTATGGTACCTATGGAGTGGCTTCGGCCCCTACGTGGGTACCAGGTGGTACAACAGTGTTGGTCCGGGGGGGTACCACCGTGCAGCTGTGCTAAAGCCCCCCAAGTAACCCAGTCCACGCTGGGTTGCGTTAGGGGTTCAGCAGCTGCACCGCCGGGCCCGGGGCGATGTATGGTGCAGCAGGCATGGGACCAGTGGGGGCGAAACGGAGTCTAGTGTGGGTGGTGTGGGTCGATTCGCCGGCCAGGGAGACCCTTAGCAACGGCGTTGCCACGGCCACCCGCAACACAGTCATGGGGCCCGCCTGGGACCAACCAGGAGGCTGCCCCACATGTTGCGCATAATCCTGATGTGGGATCGCCGCTCCGGGTGGTAACCGGTGTGGGGTAGCGGCGGCCTTGCATCAGGGGGGTTTGGGAGCCCTTCCGTCCGGCGAGTCGGCTCCGACCTAACCACACTGTTCTAGACAAAGCTAGCCCCTGCGCTTTGTCACTTACTGCTGCACCAGATGTCGCCATGTGTTCACGCTTCTTCTTCTTCAAAATCTACAATGGCAGTGCAACAAAAAAAGTAAACGTTTCACAGCGGCCCTAGGAAACCCCCCAACTTCACTTTTCGAGGTGGAGTTCACTAACGTCCGTGGACTCCATGCGAACCTCGATGCCGTCCACCATCACCTTGAGACGGCACGGCCCGCTGTGATGTTCCTCACGGAGACACAAATACGCCGCCCTGACGACACGTCTTACCTGTGTTACCCCGGCTATGTCATCGAGGAACAATTTCGAGACAAAGCCGGGGTGTGCGTGTTCGTTAGGGCGGATGTTTGCTACCGCCGGTTGCGCTGCCTAGAGAACCCCTCCAATTCCGTCCTTTGGCTGCACGTAGACCATGGCTCTATGAGCCAGATTTACGTGTGCGTCTACCGTTCCCACACAGGGGATTCTGAGACAACAAAGCTCTTCCAGTACTTCAGCGAGACGGCTGATGGAGCGCAGGTGCGGTTCCCGAACGCTGACCTAGTATTTCTGGGGGACTTCAATGGCCATCACATTGAATGGCTGGGGTCCCTCAAGACTGATCATGCGGGTAGGGCCGCCCATGAGTTCGCTCTCTCCCACGGTCTGACCCAGATGGTATGCGGGATCACCCGGATACCAGACAGGTCAGATCACGCGCCCGCTCTGCTGGATTTACTGCTGACGAGTCGCCCAGCCCAGTACAGTGTTTCGGTAGGAGCCCCATTGGGTAGTTCCGACCACTGTGTTGTTCACGCTGGCATGAAGGTATCACCTCCTGCACGTGCTGTACAAATTTCACGACGACTATGGCACTACTCGTCAGCGGATTGGGACGGTCTACGCGATTATTATGCGTCCGTCCCCTGGAGCCAGCGCTGCTTTGTAGGAAAGGTTCCCTCGGATAGCGCTTCTGCGATTGCTGGCGAGATCAGTTTAGGGATGGAATATTACATCCCTTTCACTGATGTCGCCGCAGAGCCCGTCCCTGGTTCGGGTGAGATTGTGCCAAAGCTGTTCGACAAAAACAGTCGGCATATCGCGCCTGGATCAGGGCCTGGGCTGTGCGCGACCCAAACGTGGGCCACCTCAAAGCAGCGTACAACCGGGCCACAAAATCCAGCAAGAGGGCCTTCAAGAGAGCGGATGCCCAGCGCATCGCGCGGCTTGGTCAGGAGCTCACTTCCCATCCCACGGGCAGCCGTGAATACTGGCAACTGGCCAAAGCCGTGCAATCTAACTTTTGTCAGCCCTCGCTGCCACCGCTGCGTTACCCAGATGGAACACTGGCTCACAAAGCCCAAGAGAAAGCGGATATGCTCGCAGACCTCTTTGCGGCTAATTCCCGGGTCGACGACCGTGGCCTGCAGCCCCCCGCCATCGCCAACTGTGGCCACACTATGCCTGACATTGTACTCAGGCAATGCGATGTACGGGCAGTGCTGCGATCACTCGACACGCAAATAGCTTCCTTGGCCGCATTCTACCGTATTTACCACGGCGAGTGTTCTGAAGAGCTCTTCAATCTGATCCCACCCTCTTCCGATCCCGAACAACGCGTGCCGGGCAGAGATGCCACTCCCACACAGTGGATAGCATGTTCGCGAGAAGCCTGTGCACGTGTTTCCTCCCACATATAATCCTGGGTTCTTTAAGCGAAGCGTGAAGAGGCACATCAGTAGGTCGTCAAGTTGAGGGCCACTCTCTATAGTATTGTGTGCTGTGAGAGTGGCCCACAATCGCTAGACGTCGTCAGACGTCGTCACGACTTACCACCAGTCGGGCGGCGTCAATTTGGCGAACCCAATATAAAAAATAAAAAAATCATGCCAATTAATTAAGTCGACATAAGTTCCCTTCGAGTCTTCTCGTAGTTATGTGTCGAATATACAAATTGGTTCAATCGGTACAACTTGAGTACACCCGAGTTGTTGCAACGGGCTCCAACCATGTTCCGTTACCCGTTGCTCCATGTACACACATTAATCTTACATAGATACTGTGCTGCAATCACTGAACATCAAATCAATACATGTCATTTAATATAAATATGCATTTATTTAATAATAATTAAATTAATTGCTCAGCATTTCTTGTTACCAAATCTTGCTCACAAACAAACGGTGGCCATTATTATTATGCCATGATGCCAAACGATACTGATTAAACATGATCAATAATAATTATCCTACTAATATTATAAACGCAAAAGTTTCACGTAAAAACTACTGAATGGAATTAATGAAACTTTACAATAATATAGCTTTTACATCAGAATAACACATAGGCTACAATTTATAAAGATATTGTGTGAATTGTTCAAAATATGACATAGCGCGACGGGAACGGGAAAAAATCCAAATTACCACGCGGACGAAGTCGCGGGCGACCACTAGTTTATTATATTGTTTACTCACTTAAAGAACAATCTATTTTCAACTTAAAAAAAAGAATATTTAAATCATGACAAGATAATCTCTTCAATAGAATCCTGATAGGTTCACTGGCAAATAAAATAAAATGATGCAATTTTATGAAAATAATAAAATATATACTTTCTTTTCAATATAAAATATTCGCAGAGTTGCATGACAGTGGAGGTTATCAATATTTGACAAATCAGATAACAAAGGTCTGGTCGTCAGTCGCTGGTCGTGATCTGAGTGACTTTGATATTTGATTCGCGGTCAGATATCAGTGTGCAGTAGATACAGAGAACAGTTGTGCTTCTGAATACCGTAAAATATTTTTCCAAAAAGTCAGTGGCATCACCGGTATTACAGTTATCAATTGTTAAAAACGCATCCGTGCCATTCTTTTGTCAGTTCAGTTAGTTCAGTGATTTGTTAGTTTTTTGGACAAATAGATTAGATTGAGATACTTGACTAGTTTGACTACATATTGGTACGTTACCCTCGTAGAATAAAGTATGGATGAGTGGGAAACGGTCTCGTTTAATTGAATAACGAATTGAAGTTACTCCGATTCCTTTTAAATTGGATTCTAAGAATCTGCTTAACATTTAAATAGTTACGCTAGCCAATCGAGTTTAATACAATTACACTTTTTGTCGTATAAATGAACAGCTATAATAATGAACGATGTTTCTACGAGAAATTTTATAAATAGTAAATCAATTTTCTAACACTATCATCTTGACTGTCTCAACTGTTAAATTGCATTGTCTTAGTGAATTTCTTACACACACACTTTGCCTAGAAAGTGTTTCCCTAATTAACATTCACTATCTTCAATCAACATAAGTAGCGATGTGGGATTTGTAAATAGTAGGCTAATGACGCTTGCTCCTAATTCTAGAATACGCAAGTACTCCGCAGTCTAAATCAGAACACATCAGACAATAACAATAATTTGAAACTAGGTATGCAATGCATGCTGCTAATTGCAAATGTTGAGCGGAGCAAATGTTTTTATTACATATTAGAATCAGAATCGAACACTTAAATTAATTAATCGAATGAAAAAAAAATCTATTTTCATTGTTCGACACACGTGTTTCCATGGCAACCATTTAATCATCTGGTTTTTCAGTGATTATTCCTCGATGGTGCATCCGATTTCGAAAATCGTTTTTCCGAACCCACCAGCTGCATGTCTTGACGCGCGTGCCATATTTGGAATTTCTAACTAAATGTTAAAGAACTTTTTCGTCGATGTCCAGGACATTTTCGGTGATATCAGATATATGCACTCCCGGGTATAATGTTGACCAGCATGCCAGATTTGGTCAAAATCGGTCGAGCCGTTTCGGAGGAGTAGACGCACAAGCGATTTACACTTGTCGCCTAAGATTGAGCTCCGCTTCGCTCCGCTCAATAATACGCTTGAAACCGCCAATAGTCATGAAAATGTTGCGCTAGTAATAATCCATTGAAGACGTATGCTATCACTTTTACTGTTATCCAATTTGGGGCGCGGCGAGGTCGTTTTCCGCTTTTACACGGTTTGTGGCGAAGCTCTGGAGTCACTGTTACTAGCCAGCAAGTGCGATCCAATGAAGGGTTTGGCTCTTGGATATGATGCGTGGTGACACACATTCGTAACTACATTTCAAGTAGGTACAAATTTGCAAAACCTTCTACGCAATCTTTCATAACACAATTCGATGAAGATAAGCACGTAGCTCTCCGGTTCTACATACATTGGGTTCTACGTACTAGTTACTTTAAGTAACCTTCCGCATTGCCACTTGCCTTCGGCTGGGTACAACTTGTGTATATCCGCATCATTGCACGTGTGGAGTAGCCGTCGATAATCTGGGACACCATGGCCTTTCCTGTAGCAGAAGCGCAGGTCGTATACCTCGGCACGCTATTCTAAACGACATAATTCGTAGGGCTCTTTCCACCGCAGGTCTTCCGGCCGTACGTGAACCAAATGGTTTAGCACGCAGCGATGAAAAGAGACCGGACGGTATGTCGTTGCTACCGTGGAAGATGGGAAGGCCTTTGGTGTGGGACGCCACATGCGTTGACACCTTAGCACCTTCACACCTTCCAAGCACATGCGGATGTGCCGGCGCTGCTGCTGCATCGGCTGAAGGCCTCAAACGGCGTAAATATGCTAACATAGCAGGTGATTACATATTTGAGCCGTTTGGGGTTGAGACACTGGGGTCATGGGGTCCGAGTGCTCGTCGCCTTTATAGAGACATTGCTAAACGCTTAATCGATGCTTCCCAGGACCAGCAGGCTGGCTATTTTCTGGCCCAAAGTATAAGTATCGCCATGCACCGTGGCAACACAGCCAGCATTCTGGGAACCTTTCCAGTCGGCAATGACGCGGAGGATTTTTTAAACGATATTTTGTAATGTAAATATTTTTAGTATATAATTATGTATATTGTAATTCTTATTGAACATAGTAGTGTACTTTAGGAGTAATCGCCAAACTTTCATTAAAGATAATAGAAAGTAATTGACATTCATCGTGCACGGACGTGTGGTAGCGATCGGAGGTCGCGGATCACTTTGATTCGATTCTCCTCGATAACAACTGAATTAGTGAATCTTCACGTCAATCAGATCATAATCATGAACATTCGGGTCAGTAATGTCTAGATCAGAGATTATGACCACCACATAGATGTTTTTTGTTTCGTGATCAGTTAGAGTGACGAGTCATGTCTTTCGATGTAGATATCTGAAGTACAGATGAGAGTAGATGCCAATTTCTCTCATTATATTAAATCAATGAATGATAGTATTGATTTTTTATATGTATAAAATACATAGCTTTCTGAACAATTAACTAAGCATTTTTGATCTAATGCTAAAATTATGGTACAATAAGTTAAGGTTCACTATCCATTTGCATAAAAAAATAACCATAAAATATTTATGCATAATTTTTTTATCCATAACAAATTTAGCATATTTGTCTTAATCATAAATAAAATTAGCATAATCATATTTAAGCATAAAATGTATAAGCATAGCTTTATAAAGGCATAAACGTATCAAACTATAATGAATATAGTCATAATCATCTTACGCAGAATAAGTAATTAGGTATGTAAAATAATTAAAAGGCGGCTTAGGGGTGGCCCAAGAGCCACCCCCGCCGCACCTAAACCTACTTTGACACTATATAATATAAGAAATACTGGTTAAAGTTACTTTTGTATTTTTCATTAATTTCATTAATTTATACCTATTCAATTTTAGTAATATATACTATTAGGCGACTGTACACTATGCCTAAAAACATTGTGCAAATTATAACTATGCATATTTAATATTAGACCTAAATATAATTATGCCACAGTACATATGCTGCTAAAAATCAATTATGACCAAGTATAATTATGCCAAAAAAAGTATGCGAAATTAATTGTGCCAAAACATTTTAGGATTACATACATATATCATGTTAACGAAAGGTATACCATAAGTTAAGGTTATGTTATACCATAATCATATGATAATGCTTGCTTAAAATTAATGCAGAATCGGTATGCGGACTATAATTCATATTTATGTTAATTCTATTTACATATTAAATTGTATGTTAATAATGAAATGCCTACTAACTCGGACGTAATAAGCTACCAAACTAGATCGACTCAAATACTAATTACGAGTAATTTATATAAATTAATATACATAAAACCAAACGATTACAATCTCAATTAGACTAATAGTAATCGGATATCTATAAATAAAGTGTTTGTATTGTAATTATAATTCTGGTCAACAGGCTTTGTCTGTATCGAGTAGTCAGTAGTATATAGAGATCTGGTTGCTCACCTGAAGGAAGCCGCTTGGCAGTCAGGCTCTTCTCGACACCAGCCCTGACACTCGTACAGTGACAGATTACGGACTGTATAATAAGCTGTCCCAGAGAAATCTACGTCCGTGAGCTTTTCAAAAGCAGTTCGACCTGAAACAAACAAGTTTATGAATAACTTTTATATCCCAGGTTAGTATTGTGTTGGGGGAGGCATAGACTACAGACTTCCACTTACTACGATCCTGGCATACTACTTCTTTCGCTTCTTACACTTTCATAACTATTCATACACGATCTCCGGTTATGGGTTCTGGCCTTTTGTCAAATTATTCTGATAGTCGAAGTACGTTCGCCTAGTTCGACTCTTACCAGTCTGTCCATCCACACCCACCTTATGTATCTAATTCGTCAATCTCCTGTTATCCATATTATAACGTTATGACATGTAGATAAGACTTACTGAGTACCACAGTAGCTTGGAGCAGCAGCAGCGCTAGGCGCGCTAGGCGCAGCCTTTCACACTTCATAGTTGACGCCACCTGAAACAACAGACAAAATTATAATTCCAGCTGGTCAAGATGAAGATCATATCCATCGTAGAACTATCTCAACAACACTAATACGTATATATTCCTTAGATATCTAATAAAATCTTTATGGAATGTCCCGGCCATATACTTAGGAAGTCTTCGCATACCAAGGTACTTACCAATTATATCATATATACTACAAAAAATCACCAAGAAAACGGTCGAAACATTTCGGAAGACCACAAATTCCGCGACACGGGAAATTATTTTAATGTCGTTTTCAATTTAACTGTAAATTTCTTGTTTTTGACATTCATTCTATTTATTGTAATTGATAATGTTTTAAATAAATATTATAAAGACACAAAAAAAACATTAATAAATGGAGTGATTTAAATGAAAGCTTTATATTTATTTATTGAATTTCTCATGTAACATCTTTGTACAGGCCCATCTGCTGCCACTTATTGTTTTTATTTCTATTTGCTGCAACCCAGTTGAACATACCGAGACAATCTCCAACTACCTAATCATATTGTTTGTGTTGCTAACTGTGTACAAGGAGCGGTCTCTTAAAGCTAACTAACAAGCTTTTTCAATCAGTATCAGATACCTTATATAGAGAGTAGTAAACAAAAAGGCTTGACTAAGATATATGAGTACAAACTTGACATGGATACTACGAGTAAAATTGAAAGTTAAGCAAAAGGAACAATGTTATAACAAAGTAATGATTGACAGATCTAGGCAGAGAGGTTTTTTCCTATTATTGAAAAAGTGCAATCACGTATTAGTAATAAATTACTTTTTCACCGAGTTAATGTATCGAGTATGCTACAAACGTACCATTTATGGTACGTGCCCATTATGTCCGTTTGATATTTCACCTACATTTTAATGAACTTGAAATAGACTTATTAGCTTGAGAAATTTTCAATGTGAATTATTACCATCAATTGTTTGTGAGCAAATTTATAGATAAGTAGGTGTTATTGGCTATAGCAGGCTTGAATAGTTTACTAACACAGTTGAATCGTATGCAGGTCAGGATCAGTGCTATGTGAACCCATGAAAGCTAATAGGAAAGTCAGTGGCACGAATTTTCATTCAGTTTTTTTACATCTCAGTAGGTATCGCTTTCACTAGATTTTTTATCAAACACAATGAACTATCATTTGTAAACGTGAAAGTAAGAACTATTGTTGTGTAAATATAATTATTAGATCTATTTGCATCAATCACATTTGACAGTAGTAGTAGTCATTGCTAAAACATACTAATGATACAAGCTTTCAATCAACTCATCATGTATTCATTTCGTCGTGATGGTATATCTGATATTATTTGAATTAGGAATATAATTAAAAAAAAACATTTTATTGATAATCTGCTGATTTGTAGATCAAAATCTCATTATTGCTCTCATAAAAATAGTTTCGACAAAGTAACCACATACTTTAATAATTTTTCTTTTTGGAATGATACAATCGATTTGAATTTTGTCTACTGCAATATATCATTTGAACATTGATTAAACACTGAATATAAATAGAGAAATTGGGCGTGGGAGAGAACAAATGATACGCATGTTAACATTTATTATTGGTACCGGTTAAACTGCATTCAAAACCTTAAGTAGAACATAAGAGTTCAAAATAAATTCATTCAGACGGTATTTCTGTGAATGTGTGCGTAAATGGCGTAGCGTACTTTGCTCAATGCGTACAAGTAATTGCACTTAGATACCGTTTTACTAACTTCTCTACAGAACGACTATTATGTGGAATGATTCTTAAAATTCACCGGAAGAGGTGACGTCACGGTACTGATTCTAAAACTCAAACGAACCACAAACGAAGAACGGTGTTGCGGTGACACTGACGAGACAAATTATCTTTGAATTTATCCGATTTTGTTTCAGAAGTAAGTATAAACAGTCTGAAGGAAACAATGTACACGTATAAAGACACACGACTTAGGAACACTTAGACACATTGCTGAGTACAAGTCACATTAACGTTCTTGACAAATCGTTTTAATGTGACCGCAGCGTGCGATATGACCAACTTTTGTTATGATACAGTAGAGATAGGAACCGTTATGAAAACTTTTTTAAATTCAACTAACAAACCCGTGTTAATAAAATATGTATAAATCGTTGGTTTATGAATAGTTACCTTATTAAAATAGTCATCAATACTTATACATTTCGTATCTAAATGGATCTTTGACAAATCATGAGTCATGCTCATGAAACATATTATTTAATAATAGATATGAGGTTTAGTAACTACTTATTTAACTAAGGTATTAGTCGAGTAGTACATTATATTGAATCAGTCCTACAGAAAAAATCCATAAAACCTTACTACATACATATCTGTTTACTACGAAGTCGAAAACAGTTTCATAATACAGCATTAACATACAGTTTATGAATTAATTTTAACAAACTTAGCATAGGTACCCACTTATCGAATATCATTAATATTGTAAGTAGTACCTTGTCTTAATATCCTTTACCCTATGCAAAACCACGTAGCGACACACAAAAGGTTAGTTTAGAAATGTAACAATGTGACCGTTGACTTTTATGGTTGTCGTATATGGTAAAACAACGAAAGGAGCCTGCAATACAGTTAGTTCACCCACAGCCCAAGAATCGCGACTCGCAACCGACATGTTCTGTCACTGGAACATTGCTTCGGTCTCTCCTTCTTGGTCATTCGATGGAAATAAGTAGTACGAGTATTATACCCATTGTACGTACTCTTTTCGTAAACCTACTATTGACGTTGTATAACATGTGCAGACCCTACTTATTTTGGCAGTAGATAGCCGATTAACTAGCTCTAATTGTCGTAATCGTAATATTTTTAGGGGTGAATCAGAGGCGATATTATCTTGTCCAGACCATCAACTATCACGATGTTAGCTTAAGATCCCAAGATTTGGGTGAGACATTATTTTTTAACTATACCCATTTATCATTTTGTAGAATTTCGTAACCGTTGCATTTTTAAGTCTCAAAACTTTATTAATATTGCTAATTAATAAGTTACACGACTAATTGTGCAATGTGCAACCCAGAGGACGTTGAGTCAGTTCAATAGTTTTTTTTTAATTATTTTATTAGGAATGTTAATGACAATCGTTAGACAGTAAATAAAGCCTTTATTTAGACAACCATAAGTGGAGTTAAAGTAGAAAATATTGTCTGGCGTAGAACGAACACGTTCACGATTAAGTGGTAATAAAAATAACGTTGTCTGAGGTGTGAAGCTCTTAAAGCTTATGCTTGATATTCAAGATGCCACTTAAGTATTTTTTTAAATTCAATAGGTCAAGAACAATAATCATTATCGTCGTCGGTCGTGATCGTGCTTCATACTTCTTCCTATTCATTATCAACTATACAAGTGTATCAAATACAATGACAGGTTAGGCTATTTTTATATAAGAGTCAATAACTCAATTGATTTTTTTATTTAGACTTAAGACTACACGCTTACATTTGTATTTTTATTTTGTCAAGGTTGAAGAATATGGGCATATTCTTCTTATATACATATTCATATTCGTTTATCGAGACCAAAGTGTTGACCTGCTTATTATTTGAACTTTTTAATTGGTTTTGACACTTAAGATTTCAACTTAACCATGTTTTCTTTGTTGAACATCCATGTCATTACAAATAGGAATTCAAACCAAAACGGCACAGCAATTTAGCAAAGTAATAAAATGAAAATTAATTGGGACATTCTATTTTTTAAGAAGTTTCATAAAATTACTTTTTAATAGATGGCTTTGAGTTACTGAGGTGCAACAGGTCTGAAATAAACACCAATACTATCCAAGAGAGCCATAGGTTTGAATCGAAGAAAACTTACAACGTATAGTACGCGTAGTTTAGAGTGATTTACGTGGACAAGTTACTCGTATAAAAACGATATTTACAAACAATAGGATAATAACTGTTAAAACTAACACTGACCTACACACAAGAGAGTCACGGGACACAAGATCTGTTAGAACATCAACATCTATTCAACGTACACACAAAACCAATTATTACGCGCAGGTGACGCGATCATGTGACGTGACGTGATCCATATATCACGTAATGAACGTAACTGTTACTCGACTAGATCACGAAGCGAGAAGCGTGTCGCCACCGGGACCCGGCGCAAGCGCAGCCACCGTACTGAGCGCTCATAAATTGCCCAATTTAACGGTGAACCCGGCCACACGTGATTCAACATTGCTGTCGTAGCTCCAACTATTACTAACTAGGAACACTTATACATAGTAATTCCTAGACATTAATACTCAAAGACAGAACTTTTTAATAACAAATATAATATGTCCTTGTAATTTAATCTGTCATACCATATTTATTTAATGAGTGCGTTAGTTATAATGCAATTAAGGAATTATGTTTAACTTCCTGGAATTAAAAACTGGTTGTGAAGTGGAGATGTTGTAGTCGCTGTGACACATATTAACAAATGTCGAGATCTTGGAGAATGGGTAGGTTCACTATATATACCCGTTACATAGATCAACAGAAATTCAAAAAGCTCAATCTAACCTCATACATAACCAGTGCCAATTCCATAGATTATATAGTAGTACAAGTACCAATACTATTTGAGACTTCTAATTTCAAAAGTGAATAACATTTATAAGGACTCTATGAAGCAACACTGGAAACATTCAAGTGTATTCCAAGGAAGAGGTTGCATACGCATATTTATTATTAAGTTGTGTTTGTGGTTTTATCAGTTCCGATGTCTAGTCAACTAAGAGAACCAGGGTCATAGCTGTAAGCTACTGTAACAACTAATACTAAAATGTGCATCATTAATCAGAATGTATTCATGCTTAAAAGCCTTTACAAGATTTATTTACTTTATACTTCTCTGTTTTACATATATTATATTTTCTTAGTACCAAGACATCACTTTAAGTAAGTAGAATCGTAAAATTATAATGTTAGCTTAATAAAGATAACATAATTTTCAGAAACGCATGTTAATACGTGTCTTATCATAGAAATTGAATGTGTGGTCTCATGGGTACCGAACTGACCACGGTTTTATAGAGCTCACTGATATTGCAATTGCGTAGGTGCGTGACATGAGCTATGTAGGCGTGTGAGACTTACATCATCTGGGACTTTACTATATGTGAACGCTACTAATATCTTATTAAAGAACATTCGAAGAAACTTTTAATTTTTGAAGTCCCAGCGCTCCCTGCCTATTTAGAGATTAGATAATATCGCTAAACGCGTAACCGATGCTTCTCAGGACCAAAAGGATGTTTACTTTTTGACTCAAAAAGTTAGCATTCCAATTCATGGTTGCAGAGAAGTCAATATTCTGAGAACCTTTCCAGTCTGTAATGAAGAGGAGTATTTTTTACAGAGATCTCTGTAAACATTATAACTATTGATAGTTTTGTGTAAATGTTTGAAGCAGAAATTGATACATAAAGTATGAAGTTATTTTCAAAGGTTGCTGAAATAAATAACTTAATCATTCATCGAGCTTTTGTAGTCCATAGTTGGATTGTCTAATTTTTCGAGTACTGAAGTGTAACCTCCGTATGGGCTTCTGATTCACATGTAGTGAGGTCATAAGCCCAGGATAACCTTTTATTAAAGAGAATAGGAAAAATAAACAAACCCAGTCAGACATCTAACAACGAGGCAACTACATTGTACGTACTAACTACGTATTAATTACCTAATCCAATAATATATCCAAGAATTCTATTTATTTTTTTTATATTCCTACCTTAATTATAAAGTAATGAACCGTGATGCGCCTCCGAAGGATTTTTCATTAAACACACAATGCTTTTGTATTCTCACACCGCAGGCAGTGAACGGATCAGTAGCGAACGATGTCGGCAATCTCTTTACAATCATTCCCATTGACGCTTTGTACTACAAAATTACAGTTGTACATTTCCTGTTAGTTTTGCAATAATTTGAAACTTAAAGTACATTTACATATGTACTACGTAATTGAAGCTTTTTCCAAAGTTCCACAATAGAATGATATCATCAGTCATTCTTGTAATTATGAAGAAAACCATTTATAAGTTAACTACTAAAGTCCGTGGCTCCAGCCGCGTGATAAATACTATTCTCGTTCTCAATTCCCATGGCAATTGCCAGGATAAAATGTAGCTGCCTTAAAGCATTCAAGGGTAATGTTAGTGAAATATTTTTTTGTATCTCTCTACACACATACTAATAAATTTTACCTCTTTATAATATTAGGATAGATGCTAGTAGCCAATAGGTATTTATCAATATTGAAATTCGATTATACATATTTTATCATTTTAATGATCAGATTATTTATTAACTGTATTTTATTGTCAAATAACATGAAGAACTACTTTTTATTATTATACTAATCTATTTTCTATTACAGTAATGATTCGAAAAAAAAGAATCTGCATAAGTCATTAGTAAAGTATTAGAAATAGAAAGCACCGTTTGACCCAATGCCCAAATAACATTTGTCAAATCATGTTACTAATAGGCGAGCATGGTGAGCATACAGTGGACGTATAATGACTGGCACAGTGTATTGTGGAGTCATGCGTGCACAGTTCAAATACAAAATCATATTTTCTTAATTATGTATTGTCAGTAGGTCTATAGCAGTACATGTATTCTTCGAATGTAATGTTTGCAGTTTACGAGTACGCTTCGACCTTATTCGTATTTTCATTAGATTAAGCATCGATTAAATTAAATTGACAATGAGTAGGTAATGACCAGTGGTTTCATTGTGAGGCTAAATACTTGTGCACTTTTTAATGATGTTTGTCTGTTAGTAACGGAACCTAAATACCTAGGATTATATATACTGTTACTACTTATTCTCCTTACGTCACTATTTGACGTGCATAATTTATACTTGTGACTGTCTGAAATTGGTGGGACTAAGCTTAGCGTAGTAGTTAAAATCTAGTCTTCAAATATATTTAAAGCTTTGTGCGCGTCGTAAGGTTTTGTTATTTCCAATACCTAGTAGATAAAAAGTACTGTATGTCCTTTGTTATGCTCTTATTCCAGTTTACTAGTAAATTTTGTACCAAATTTCATTAAATTCTGTTTAGTGACAGCTACATACAGATCCACAGCCAGATATATTTGCTTATTTATTGTAATTAACCTAGGATATAAAGACGTAATTATACATAACCTGTGATTCCTTACGTATAATTGCCAAGTCGTAAAAACCAGGCTGCAATTAGCATTCATCTTATTCTATGGGAGGCTTTGTTCAAAGGGCTTTAGCTAAAGTTCATTAGTATTTCTATTTTATTAATAGAAATACTATAATAATCTTATGTGGTTATTATGTTGTAATACGCGAGGATTAGTGCGTCATCGTATCTTTTTAAGTGGCACGTACGTGTCTTTACATCCCTATTATAACCGGTAATAAAACCTTTACAGATATATCGTCGCACGGGTTCCAATTTCAAATAATTTGTGTGTGAGTGTTCTGAAGAGCTCTTCAACCTGATCCCACCCTCTCCCTTCCGATCCCGAACAACGCGTGCCGGGCAGAGATGTCACTCTCATACCGTGGAAACCGTCTTCGCGAGAACCGAGCGTTTTAAACGTTCGTTTCTCTGCCGAACGATGGTGACTTGGAACGCCCTGCCTGCGTAGGTGTTTCCTCCAACATATAACACTGGGTTCTTTAAGTGAAGCGTGAAGAGGCACAACACTGGGTCGTCAAGTAGAGGGCCACTCCCTATAGTATTCCTGTGTACTATGAGAGTCGCCCGCAATCGCCAGACGTCACCACAGCTTACTATCAGGCGGATGGCGTCAATTTTTCGACCTAAATATATAAAAAAAAATCTGTAATCCAACCTCCGTGGCTGTAACAAAATGCCCAAAAGCTACTCAAGTCTGGCAAGCGCTCGTTTGAAGTTCCCGGCGGGGTCAGTGCCGCACGTGCCTACGCCTACTTTCAGTATCAGATAAGCTCACGTAAATAATAAAGTATATATATCTTGCAATCTCGGCTTATTATTATGAAATTTATTTCCTTACGGTATTATTATTGCGACAATCGTGCTAGATCTGAAGTTGTAAAATAAACGGTAATAGAAAGCTTACAATAGCTATTATAGACGATAAAGTGATTTTTATTCTAGTAAGGTAACCACCAGCATAAATCATTAACTTTTTTTATTTATTTTTTTACATTTCGTTTTGAAACTAACCGTTATTATGAGTAACGTAGGATGAAGTACTAATTATCCATTAGCTTCACGCCATCCACACTTTAAGCAAAAGACCCACAACATGTATAGGAAATAATTAACCAGTGTAACTAATCATATACCTACACGGAACACATGTTGAGAAACAATGCCAATATCATATTTTCAAAATATAGAAAACTGGTTGATTATCGCGGTTTCGCCCGTATGATATAGTTTTCTAGTTCTTAATTCCGACGAGAACACATTACCGGAAATAACACACACACACACACATATCACGCCTATATCCCGAAGGGGTAGGCAGAGGCGCATTACAGACCCACTAGTCTTTTTTGTCCCACGTAATAGGGGGTAAGCCTATTGCCGTCACCGGGCACATTTATATTGGGTTATGTCCAAAATGGCCGAATGAATTTACTAAAAAGTAGCAGCTATATTGTAATTTTGAAAAAAAAATTGAAACCCGTTGCGATGAAATGCTGATGAAAGGCAACAAAATTTTACATGCGAGCCGCTATGGCACAGCCAATTAAAGTACTGGGCGTCTCGGACTATTATACCGGAAATAAAGTAGCCTGTAACACTCAGGGATATTGTAGCTATATTACATAGTGTATGAACTTTTAAAATCGATTCGGTAGTTACCGAGCCAATTCAATGCAAACAAAATAGGTTTTAGTATACCTAGGCTTAAAATATACCTACGAAAAGGATAGAGTTCAGGGCAAATAAAGTATTCTGAATTTTGAGGGGCGAGTGTAAGTGAAACCTATGTCAAAACTCTCTTGACAGCCTGACCCTACCAAATCGGACATTATAAATCCGTATGCCACTGGTAGCAGTACGTCACAATGGGCCGAACTTGACCGAGCGCTAACGGTACAGTGCGGGGCGGCGCGGGCACCACAAGACGCGAGACAATGCGTGTGAGCAAGCCGACAGGTTGCTCGCCTGACCCAATTAACCACACAACTGGGCCATCTGTTTTCGAATGCGTGTGAATTTTCATACTTTCACACCATGTTTGAGTATTTACGCAAAAGCCTGGAACTGGGGACTATTAAGATCGAATCAAAGAAATTAAGCTTTCTCTTTAGATTACAATTTTGAGTTTCTCCTTATTATGCTTCACAAAGTTCTGTATGGATTTATGTCAGTTCATTATGGTTGTGTATATTATATTGAATACCGAAAGAGTTGTAGTGTCATAAGCAAAGAAAACATATTCTTTATACACCAGCTGGAGCTGGAGCTGGAGCTGAGATTACCTTGGTCCCTGAATTTTGTTGAGAAGTGACCTTCATTCTCAAAACAGGGGAATAGTACTACTTCAGTACAATCTAACGTATATTCTTAATTTTAAAAAAAGAACTAAACTAACCGAAATGAAATTTATTAAATGTAAGTATTTTCCAAATAGTGTTCATAAGTACTAATAATATTTAGGGTGGCATGGTCGGTAGTGCATGGGCCTTCGGCTCACTCCGGAGTCTCGGGTTCTATTCCCGGGTCGAGTTTGGGCGTTTTCCATAATTGTATATTATGCATGTATTGGGAAATACATAATTATATTTACAAGTTGTCTAGATCCCATAGCACAAGCTTATGGCTTAGTTTTGGCTAGATGACGGTGTGTGACAATGTCCAAAAAGTAGCTTTAAGTAAGTTTAAAGTAAAAACAAGTCTGAAGACAGCAACGGAAACATTTTATTGAAGTTTGGTGTAATGATGGAGTCAAACTTGATGATATCAAACTCAAACAGGTAATTTAGTTTAAGATAAAGAACCATTATTTTGCAATATCATGTAAATTTGTACCTGAACTGGTTGTGGAAAATAGCCTTAACAAAAAAAATGTAATACGTCATCAAATTTGTTTACTTGTTGGTGTAACATCACTAGAGAACAACTTGACCAATTGGGATTAATTGACCTTTGACAGATATGAAACTTTTTATTCCGATTACTTTTTCCTCTGTGAAAAAGCCCCTAAGAAAGTAAATCACACGATGCGAGACGAGTGTCAGCTTGTGTTATATGAGTACAAAGGGTAAGTCAACCAAAAAGATATAAATGAATACGTGGTTTGCATAGAGTCCAGCATACGAGTACGATCAAGGATAAATAGCACATTCCCTCGCCCGTGTTTCTCGAACGTGCTTTCTGTATTTAGCTCGTTTGCATCGCACCTCCACAATTTCTGAGTTCGTTTTATTTCTAGGAGTGCTAGGGTTGGCAAACGTTCTACAAAAATGTATTCAATATACAAAAAATATCTTTTTGCAATTTAAATTCAGACGAAACAGTTAACAAAAAGCAAAAAAATCGCAAAAATTGTAAGAACGGTACTGTTAGCTTGCGTTGGCATAGCTGGTTGGTGTAATTAATTCAAATTTCTTACATACTTAATCTCGTTGTAATGTATGGGCGTGTAATTCTTAGTAGTAAGGAAAAGAACTAGTACTCTTAAATACAAGTGAAATTTATTAAACTGCAACCATCATTGTAACAATCAAAAGCTCTTAGCATACCGTTAGAGTACTACGTTTCAAGTAGCGATCAAAAATATAAAATTATGTTTTTTTAAAATTGGTTAAATAGAAAGATCAGATTTTAGGACAACCATGGGGCAACCCTACAAGGATTGCATGTTTATCTAAGCGGCAGACTCGCCGTGTCGCTGTCCGCCGCTCGACTTGTGCTCGCGGTGCTATGTGCTATCCTTCTATGGGTTTAAGACACAAGCAATAGCGAATTTAGTTATATTTAAAATATCTGTAGAGTCTCCACCACAACAACAACGTGTTATAATCATACAAATATAAATCAGAATGTTTGTGAAGCTGATAGTTAAACGTAAACAGTTTTGATACCTTCGATTAACTCATAGGATTATTTTAAACTTAAATTGTCGGAATGGGACCAAATTGAAATGTACTTCGGAAGTAATTGCGTTTATTTAAAAAAATCCATATCGGTTCCCCGGTTCCATATCGGATATGAGGTAACAAACATAAAAATACAAAAAAAAACATACATCAATTGAGAACTGAGAACCTCCTCCTTTTTTGGAAGACGGTTGAAAAATTAGGAAACAAAATTTGTAGGTATACAATCCAGAACAAAATTATAATCTTCAACTAACACTAGTATTTTAATAATTTTAGACTGCTTTTAGTCTAGACCGATATCTGCTTCACATAATCCAATCAAGACACATTGTTCTTTTCTGCTCACATAAAAGTAGGTATAATTATCCAAATAGAATCTCACCGTAAGTCCTAATTACCGGAAAATTCTCTGATCGCAAGCGCAATTCAATCTTTATCTTCTTTATCTAAATTATACAAATGCGAATTTACACGCGAGAATCAAAATTTATTCGGTTGGAATACTCATACTAACATAACAATTATTACTCCCAATAATAAAACACTCTCTTCAATTTATTTCGAATTAGAAAGTTTGAGAGCTAAGTAAAAGTTATCTAAAATAATCTACTTGATAAGGTTCAAGAAATATATATGTTATCTAACTGAAGATAGTAAAGAAGTTATCACTGACAGTATAAAATGTTATGTTATACTAAAAATACAGTAAAATTTTAAGTTACAGAATCTTAGATGCTATTTCGATTATGACGTAGGACATTAATACGATTTAGTTACAACCTTACGTGTGGTAAAGATAGTATAATTTATTTTGTTACTTTTTCAAAAGATATCTTTCTTTCCGAATGCACATTCCACTGAAATCCCAAGAAGGGATTCTATTCCTGCACCTCTATTTTTAAATAATACCTATACCTACTTGAACTTATACAGGAAAAAATCGAACTCAAGTCTTGAATTCGCAAAATCAACGCCTTTACCACAAGACTACAGATTACTTAAGTTAAAACGATTTTAGTTTGAGTACAATCTCATTATCTCTACTTACTAAAAAAAACGATTAAGCTGTAATTTATTTCATTACTCTAAGTTATATGTTCTTTCATATCCCTGAGGAGCTTACCGGCAAGTCTCACACAACCGTAGATTTAATCTCGGATAATAAATTAGCCACGAACGATACCATGATACGAACTCACGCAAACTTGGTAAGTAGTTATATTAATAGGTAGTAGTTTACTATACCTAGGTACCCATAATAAAACGCCTAACTTGACATTAGCAACATTATCACAAATACACCTTGTTTACAACATTGTATCTGTGTTATGATATTACTCATTATATATCATTAACCGACCATTTCACTGGAAACGCTAAAACGTAGTGGTTATTGGAATTTATCGATAAATGGAAGAATTTCACGGGCCTCGGGCGTACTTCGTGTATCTGTCACTCATGCTTACAGAAGTTAGCGTGTTATATCTCAATAGCCTAGCATTTACTCACAAAGGAGGCCTCTTACCTGCCTGCCACCTCTTTACTACAATTCACGAACACTTGTTAGATATGTAAATATACAATCACCTACTTTCATGCGAATAGTTTCATGTCCGTGAAACTTTCATCACGTGATATCTCACGTACCAATTGTACTTTGTACAAATGTAATTGAAACTCTACATCATTCTTTTCAAAACAATTTATTTGCTATGAGCCACTTTCACTAGTATAGTTTGGAAAATAAATTACGTTTCACTGATGATGTCTATTTCATTTTATTTCCATCATAACAACAAAGAATCACCTGCGCAACTTCAATATCGATAAATCATGCAATCAATGCGAATAGTATTTTGCCGCCCACTAGCAAAAGCACGTCTGACTTCTTGTATAACAATGGCTGGAAAGCATAATTTACTGTCTCTTTATTCCTAAACCAAAGAGGCACTCAATAGAGCTTATAATATTGGTTCAGCCATAAGTTACGGCAAAAATATGCGTACCTGTCCCGTTCAGAAACTGATTACTGTCTTGATCTAGCAAAAACAGATTCAGTTCATAAACGTCCCACGGGTCTCCATTGTTCACGTCATGAGTAGGTAAAACCGGGTCACTACTCTCTAATCATTAATTGCATTGTATACGTTGTGTACTCTAGTACTACGATTAATTAAATAACCGTGATTCATTTATGTAATTAATAAGTAGGTAAGATTTGATAAGCAAACTCGCCAAATTTAAAACGTTGTAGCGATTGCTGGCTATGCAATCTAAACGACTTTATTGAGCCATATGGTAGCGTTCCTTGGATAATATAACGATTATGTACTGTTTTTGTATCAGTTATAAGAGACAATCGAATGAAAATTTAAAACTAGCCCCACATTTTGCCAGTAGGTTTGTCGGTCTTACGTTATAGGCATAAACAATAGAAAATTACTAAAATGTAAGTGAAATTTATTATGTTATTTGAACCTATATTCTGTTGGTTCTGACCATAGAAGTCAGCGTAAGCAGGGTCCTAGGTATGGTTATAATAGATATGTACTGAAATCTACGTACCCGTATAATCTGTGACTTATTTACTGCATATATTAATATAAGCCCTAATCCTTTAATAACTACAAGTTCATTGATTTTTTCAATTTATTAAAAGGTTCTTACCTGATTTTCTAAATAAGAACTATTGCCTTCAACTCAGGAATCCTGAAACAAATAAAAACTCAAATTAGTCTTATTGCAACAGAAATTAAAATATACAGGTGAATTTTCATAAAATTCATATTTTATTAAAATTCAAAGTTTTCCTTGAATTTGCCGTATATCATTACTTCCCAGAATTTGATCCTTAACAGCAACACTATCGTATGGTGTAATAATATGTGATTTTTTTATATTATTATAATATGTTATTTTTTATATTATTTTTATATTTATAGTTTTTTTTTAAATCTAATGATGAGGTTTTAAGTTTCATCAAAATCGGGCTCGTGACTCCTTTGAGCATTTTTCGCTATTCCTTATAGTTCCGGATTTGGCCATCCAAGCCCACTTGAAAAATTTATCCTGTATAGTAAACACGTACTTTAACTGTGCTAAATTCATATTTATTATCTGTAATGAATTTTATTTGCACAAAACAAACAAAACTTTCTACGCCCCGAATCGAACTGTCAATAAGTGATAGTGTTTAACAAGCCATGTGCAGAGTCATGCTTCGCATTAATACTCTTGAAAGACCCGACACATCACAATGCAAGTCATATTTTAAAGATGCAAATGCATACCTCTGTCACTTAGACGCTGACCCTGCTTCTACATGTAAATAAAGACATCGCAACCTCACTTAACCCGATATGTCATTCAGTATTATATCAACATATTTATCTAACTTGTATAGAATTGGCAAGACTTCCAATTTTCGCACATAAAACATATTAATATCTTGTTTTATCCACAACTGTTTCTTTATTTATATTTACTCGAGTCCACCGGCTTCAACATACATTTACCATAATTTACATATTCAAATATCAGTCATCTCTTATTAAGAAGTTATT
The DNA here is from genome assembly GCA_963556515.1 of Nudaria mundana. Lineage (NCBI taxonomy): Eukaryota > Metazoa > Arthropoda > Insecta > Lepidoptera > Erebidae > Nudaria > Nudaria mundana. Next base: position 14,910,251 of record OY748289.1, on the reverse strand, counting down.
CAACTCGCCGATAACGGAACCCGTATGAATAAATCTTTCACTTTTATATTATAAACATTGTTAAAGTTTTTATCGTTGTTTGGCCTCCAAAGCCTTGGCACGCGCTAGACCTTGAATTATTGACCTCTAAATCCAATTCTTCTATTAGTTTAGCAGTTGAATAAGAGATCAATGAATGAATGGGTTTTATAAGTTATTGTGTATGGATACTTAGTTCCTTCAACCGTTAATCGCTTGTAACACTTTTAATCGTTTCGTATGTAAATCTTGGTATTTCTATACCTAACCTCACGTGAATATCTATTCCTGAACAGTGAATGCTTGTAGCTGTGTATTTAATGACAAACCCATTTATCTTTCATTTTATATAATAGCCGAGTATCGTCCGTATAATAGCAAAATGCAATTTCTTAAAATCCTAGGACATAAGATACGCCGAAGGATAAATGCTAGGGCAAAGTTAGCATCGTAAATAAACTACAACAAGGCAAGCTTGGTAGTTTTCTGAGATTGAGCTTAGAAAAGAGCGTCCGACCGCGTTGCTGGGGGCGCTCGTGAATCGTGAGCAAAGTGGAAAAATAAATTCTCAGTAAAATAGTTCCTATCGATGGCTGTTCTAGTTGGTCCCCTTTTATCCGCAGCTGATCGCATTAGACAATGTGGTGGTGGGTGCAGATAGAGGGGCAGGCAGGGACGGGGTGCGGGAACTGAAGCGCATGACCGCGCCGAGCTCAATGACCTTGCGCCCACATTCCGTCCGCGCTTCCTAAGGCTCCCTCCCGCGGTCCTCCAGACTATCCTGACTTTATTTTAGTCGCTAATAAACTACCTAAACACAGTGTAGAACAAAACGTATACACGCCTCCTTGTTTACATTGTCTGTATTGAATGGAGCATAAAAGATAAAGTCATTGTGCAAAGTGAACAAACGTTCAATGAATATACTTATTGGCTTTTATTTACATACTCGTAAATTCAAGTGCAAGTGCACAATGATGTTATCTCCATTTACCAAATGAAAGTTTGTAAGTAGTAGGTATACTTCACAATAAGTTACGCATTTCTTATATTTTTTTCCGACTATCTAGTCTATCTCACTTTTTAGACAATTTGATTAAAAAATTTCAAACATCCCTTCCTTTTTAATATGAAAGATATCTGTAGCTGCTAAGCCCTCTTTTATGAAGTTCATTACACCTATGTTAACTCTAAACACTGATTTATTGTCTTTCATATTGTCGCAACAATAGCACATAACATTAACAAACTAGGTTTATAACCTTAGAAAGGCGTAAACAGTCAACCTGCGGAAACATGGAAAAAAATGTTCCCACCAATATGCACAAAAAGTACAGCAGAATAAAAGATCGTACAGTGCGTTAAGTTTTGGAGAGAGACTATATTCACACGGGAACACTTTACTGCTAAGGTGCTAAGGAGTTTCTATGGGTCAATTCAGGCAAATCTGTTCCACAGTTTACGCATGATTGAGTAACTACGGGTAAGCCAGACCATTCGGCGTGAGCCAGCAATATAAAATTGTCACCAAAAACCCTAAAATAGAATCTAGAATTATTAGTATCGGCGTACTTGTTACTCGTATTACAAACAAACAGGATGTGATGGTACAATCGATTCACTACACTATTTTCTAGTAACACAACTCAGCACCCACTTTAAAAGTAACGGACTCGGTGCCAAATAATCGAAAAACTACGAGTCAACATCATAGAAACCGTTTGTTGTGGTATACAATTGGCGCTTAATCCAAGTTGATGGACGAAATGTCCACTAAGCGTGACATAAACACATACATAATGAGTCTAAATCTTCTTATTTACATAGCATTGTTTGACCTGAATTTAAACAACCTTTACAAATACATTTATGCTATTTACGAGTATTGGTGGGTGCTATGGGCCACCAAGAATTTTTTCCCAGATCATTCTTATCTAAACGAGGTGTAGCTTCTAAAATATTTATGAGACTGCCACCAAAAGTTACCAGAAACTGTAATTAATAAATTCACACAGTTACGCGTCTTACTCGTTGGGGTAGACAAAAACTATAGATTTCTACTTGTCACTATGCCATACTTCTTGAATGCTCTCCAGTTACAGGTACTCACAACCTGATCTTTCAATTAGAGATCGCCAATTTGATCAAAGTAGGTCGGTCTTAGACAACTGTAATCGACCCTAACCAGCAATAAAAAGCTCGTCCTTAATAAACCTCAAAATAACCGACATATTCGTATCGTTATTTTGTGTATATTTATTTACATAACTAGACAGTATAGGTATCGTGTTGTATTCTTACTCGTGACTTCGCGTTTGCATGTCCTAGATAACTCGCGTTAAATTGTATTATGTTATACAGACAATATGTATTATTTATAAATTTTTGCTTACATGTAAGTTTTGTATACAAAACCCGGGAGGCGTACAGGTGTGTTTTTATATATTGAAACTTATTATTTTCTGTGATTAGCACTTTCAACCTAACTCTTCAGCAGTGTAATATTAGTTAAGTTATTTAGTCCTCTAACTTTCAATATTATAGATTATTATAGACAATCTTTGTTAAGTAAAATTAATATAACCTATCAATTTTTGACCAGTCAAGTGGGAAATTGCTATTATGAGCAAGACTATTACCGATTTATTACAGGTATAAACAATACCAGAGACGCCCGGCAACGGACGTTAGAGCGGCCGCGGCCACGGGAAGCGGAATTAAAAAACAAAAAAAAATGTATAAACAATATCGATAGATAGATTCACATTACTAGTGCATTGAACTTTACTCTGACGTACTTCTTTTCCCTGAAACTGTCTATTGTTGACTGTCACTGACAGCAACTGTACAACAATACCTAATACTTTATGAAGCAACTCTGACGGCAATATCATACCGGAATTTGTAATGTGATTTCTTTTAGATTCAAGATCCAATCGCTAGTTATTTCTTTCGGATATATTTTTTTATTTTATATTACGTCATGATTATAAAGTAAATAACAGTTAATCGCGATAATACTCGTGGTAATACTTTTGATATTATCACTGTTATGAAGTAAAATCGTGCAAGTTTCAAAATTTGTATCTTTTGCTTTGAATAATAGACGACTATAGAAACTAAAACAAAGTAATAAAGAAAGCTTCGGAACTGCACTAGCTCCAGTCTTTGCGAGAAAGAAAAGGTCAAAGCTTAATATCCTGTAAAACGAATCATTTCAATGAACCCACGTCGTTACTTATGTAACTCTTTATACCTTAAAAGGCGGTCGCGGCATCGAATCAGCTCGACTAGCAATAATTATATATGATTCGTAATTGACGTAATGCGAACCGGTCTACGTCCGTATATTAATAGTATAACTTGTTGAAATGTTTTAGGAATATTACGTCTGAGAAACCTTTGGAGATTTTAAGTATAAATGGATTATTTAGTTACTACATTTACGCAGGAATATATTTGAATTAAATCAATTGACTGATTAAAACATGAAAAACAAACACACAAATAAACATTTCATTTTACTTTTTAATATATTCCTTTTAAACCTTCTTTGACACATTTAAATTCGAACATCGTTATTTTGTAGTAACTTAGATTGCAACTGACTGCAACGGTTGTTTTACAAACTTCATAAACATCATAGTTGTAATTAAGAGGCTTGATTGTGCCAGTTAACTGTTAAGAGGCAAGCATTCCCGCGCTAAAACAGTGCATTGCTTCAGTTACGGCAACCCATGGGAAACTCACCTATAAAACTGTATAAATTCTCTTTAATACCGTAATGTTGCTATAGACAACACAGTTTAAAAAACAAGACTTGTTTATGAAGGGTACCTAATTATCCGCCGCCGGGCGCCACGGGAAATACCTTCTGTGTGTGCACCAGAGACGCCCGGCAACGGACGTAAGAGCGGCTGCAGCCATGGGCTTCGGAATTTAAAAAAAGGGTTCTTCAAAAACATCCTTCCCGTATATCAATACGGGAAGGATGTTTTTTTACTCAAGCACTCGAAAACTGTACCATTTCCTGACTTGATGTATAGAAGGTCATTTTATCTTGGTAATGTGTTCCCGTTGGAATTCGGAATGAAAAAATCTAGTCTATGGAATCTCATACTAAATTGCACTGACGACATAATATTAGGACCTGAAGAAACTTACAATTAAATTGTTAAGATGGTAAATGCTGTGAAGTGTCGCTAAAGAGTCACGCGCAATGAGAAGTTTGAGAAGTATGACTGAAGTATGACATTGTTTGATAGAGTGAGACAAAGGCCAGGTCGAGTACCCAGAACCAGAGAGCGTACATGAAGATAGTTATGAAAGTGGAAGAAGCGAAAGAAGTATGCCAGGATCGTAGCAAGTGGAATTCCATAGTCTCTGCCTACCCCCATGGGAAATAGGCATGACCATATGTATGTATGTATTATTATATCAAAGTAAAATAAATAAAAATAAAATAAAAATAAAATATTGTGCATCATCACTTAATTTTACTCCACATATGTATTACTATTTTTATATTGCTTTCTTATATGTATAACTGTTTATTTATGAAGCCTATACACTTTTAATTAGGCGATGTTTGAACTCAAATTATTCATTCATAAAAGTTGCTTTTATTTAAGCGAAATTATTTCGTAATCTAGGAACCCTTTAAATGGTTTGTATAATATATATGAATAAATTAAGAGTATATTATATAGTGAGAACTATGTAGTAATTAAACAAACTAACCGTGGGATATGTATGAGATAATGACAGTAGGTAGTAAAATAATTCACATTCTAAAGATCCACAAAGTAAGGGCTAACTGAACGTGAGAAACCACCGACATTACAAAATAGTAATTTAAAAACATAGGATACTAAACGATGTAAAAGTCTTATAGTACTTAGCCAGATTAAATAATCTATGTATATATTAAATAATAAACGTTTGTCTCGCTAAAACTCGGCAACGGCTAATAGCGAGCTAATAACGACAGATTTAGCTAATTTTGATCTTGAAATAATCGTAAAAGCGCGGGGACGGCTAGTAAATAATAAATAATTTTGCAGCCGAAGATACAATGCTAAAAATATATAAGACAACCAAGCAATTAAAATTAAATTAATTAAAGAATTAAGAAAGATCTTATGGTTCTTATTATTGACAGAAAGAGCCTATTAAGTGCTCAGGTAGGCTTTCAATCTACCTGCGTATTAAATTTCATGAGGATCGGTTCACACTTGTATGTAAAACTCGAACAAGTTCCTTTTTTTGCTATAATATCCTAGCTAGAAATGTTTAGTGATATGTCCAAATATATCCAAATAAGATAAACTTAGTAACAATAGTATAAACATTCACACTGTTTTCTTGAGGATTTTAAATTACTATTTAACATAAAAGTTCCGCAATCTTGTTTTTTTATTGCCCAGTTGAATGTAATAGACCCATGAAATAACACATAAACTTACATTTTAATGAAAAGCGGCAAAACTCTTTGTTACACCGAAGTACCTACCCATTGACCCACTGTGAATTCAAAAAGCTTCGAGAAGTTATTCTAAGAGATACTTGTTTTGGAAACGTTTTCTTAACGAGTAGAAGAAAGTGCACATTGACAAGTGCGTAAGGATAACGTACCTACACTTTTCCTAAGGTACAATGCATACATACAGTAATCTGTCTTCTCTGTGAGATAGTTCTAATATTTACTAAGGTTTTATATAGTATCATCATAACATAGTATAAAACGAAGTCTGTCCATCCGTATTTATGCTTAGATCTTTAAAACTATGCAACGAATTTGGATGCGGTTTTCACCAATGGATGGAGTGGTTCTTGAGGAAGGCTTTTGTGTATATCATTTGACAAACACGGGAAGCCGCCGGCGTCCGCTAGTAAGGAATAACCGTATCGTACGCATGTATACGAACCTATAACATGAAGTTTCAATGAAATAAAATGAAAAATAAAGGTATACCAACAATAAATAAATAGCAGTAAATAAATAATCATTAGAAGACGTGTGAAGTCTTTACAGTTGAACCAACACATTAACATATAAATTCACATGTATTTAATTTGAATTTATTATCTATAGATTCTCTTTAGTCTTTGCTTTTTAGACAGTTGTATGTCATTTTGATATTATTAATTTAATTTATTGAGTCAGATAGTACAATCCATTAGTGTTAGTAGTTCTTATGCTATGTTATATTATATCTTGAATAGATCTTAGTTGCACCCAAAACTATCAGACACTATGAATAGATAACTCAGACTCCTTATCATGTGTGGGGATCCAAATGTCAATGACTCATTTTCCCTTAAATGAATGTCCAAGTTTGTATCTAGACAAGCATGTTTTGGCTACTTGACTCACCGTTGGCAACGACCTTCAACAGGAAACACAAACTTGTTCGTGCCTTCGTTTTATTATCCTTTTAATAGAAACATTATCTCTACATAAATGTTACAGTACTTTTTAGGATTCCGTAGTACTATAAGGGTTCCAAGACGTGTAGTCTTGGAACCCTTATATTCGTAGTTTAGTCATGTCCGACCGACTGTCCATATTCAAATTCCCTTCCATACGTTTAGTGCTTGACAAGTTAAAAATTCTCTTGGATTTAAAATTATGAAAAGTGTTATTTTTGGGTGCACCTCCCCCTACACGTAAAGGAGATTTTTTTTTATATTAGATACTAGATAGATATGTTTTTAAAACATTGAGAGGTTACTAAGAAGAACCCTATTCTATGCGTAACACGCACTTGGTCAAGTTTTTATGAGAAATACGTCACTATAAGCGTGTTATTGGCCTCCAGTCAATGTAGTTGGGTAGGTTGTGTAACTAGTTTATCGGTGGTTAAGACTGGATTAAAACTTGTAACATCTCTCTTGCTACCTGATTTATTGGCGTTATTGTTGTTTAGAGTATCGACCTGTATACTTCAATTTGACAGCTTTCGTATAAATATATCCTCGGTAAATATATCGGCCGTTATAAGTGATATTAAGCTGTGTCAGTGTGGTGGCCGGGGATTGAACCTATTTCGTCGTAAAGCTAGAATTTAACCAACAGGCTGGAGACGGATTTTTTTTGCATTATGCATTACTCTTATTGGTTAAGTCAGTTATCTAATGTTTTCAAAAAAATACCATTTTTATGTACTGACCTAAGGAAAATCTTATAAATAAAAATGAATTGCCGTTCGTTTTTATTGCTAATACTAGAGAACTGCTGGACCCCGGTTTGGCCAATTTTGGTCTTGAAAATATATTCGTGGAGGTTCAGTGAAGGTTAAAACGTTGAAAAGACGTGACGTCTTCAGCCCTTTTAGCCTGCTTCTGTAAGGACGGTGGGTTGTTAATCCATCGTCCTCAGGCCCCGATTATGGAGGTCGATGGTCCTGGGCGTAGTCACGTCTGCGGTGCCCTCGCCGCACACTTCGGAACTCAGCGGGAAGGGTACGCTCCCTCACACTACCTAGTCTCCTTCAAGAGCATGACCTGCTCGCAGAAGGAAACGGCCGAGTTCCACTGGCTCTCGCTAGAGACCATGGTCTCCAGCGAGAGCATCATCGGGAGGGTAACATCGGACCTGGATGTTATAATTTAGGTTCCGATTACAGAATGGTTATTATCTATATACTATATAGGTAGCGCCCGGTAACGACAACAGGCTGGCCCCCTTTTACGTGGGACCAACAAAACTAGAGGTAATAGGTATGTTACCTTTATGTATATAATATGTTCTTTCATGGGGAAATTGTGTAAAGTCTATACAGCGTAATCTTACAAGAATACTGTATTAATGGAGAACATAACTGTTTGTGTGGTAACAAGAGAATCGTATAAACCGCATGTGTACGGCCATTATGAACGGTCGCTGTACACGGCACATGCTAATGTGACCGCTTTCTGTCTATAATGTCACTATTAACTTATGTATATTGTATACAACTTTGTGTATTATTTATGTATTTATTTGCCAATATTGTTAACAGTTTTACATATGCTTATTATATCTTACTGCAATTTTTTATTTGTTTCCTTAACGACTGTTGTCGGGCGTGTCGGGTACACATCTTACTGGCTAGTGAAATGTTAAAGTACAAAATAATTATATGTCTATATATCGTAACAGTATGACAAGGTCGCAACCCAGGAGAGTCCAATTTACCTACATTTAATAAACATTTTATATACATGGCTAATATTTCCTCTTTAAACAGAATTATGGTGTGTGTGTGAAGAGAGATTCAAAATAGTAAACTCTAAACTTCCATACTTACACAAAAGTTATCTGCCCTTTTCTCACAAAACTCATAAAGTAAAATTACTCTTCTGATCTCTGACCATTTAATTTGAAGTGTAAACGTAAATGGCCCATAAAAATATAATAAAAACAGTCATAATACATATCCACGTGACGCTGTCATCTCAGATAACTAGTGTCCACTGAATAAATGCATGTAAAGCGGTGGCTTTATTGACAGCGGTGAACAGAAACTAGACGAAAATATTTAAAAAAAAGTATGTAAAAAGAATGACTAGAAATTTGACATGCTCACAATGTCAGTAATGTACGCACGATACGGGTTTAAAATTGTACAGTAAAAATTATACTGTATTCAAGTGTCAATTCCCAACTACTTACTTTCTCAATTGAATTTAATTTATTTCAATTAATTTATTATAACTGTAACTTTCTAATAGTACTCAAGCATACCTATATAGATATTCGATAAAATAATCTTTAACAAAATCGTTAAGACTTGTTTTTGAATCTACTAGATTAAATATATATGTATTATTGTTTAATATCTATACTATCTACCAATTAACAGACTCAACCATGACACAACGTTGAAAACAAATCCACAAGCAATAATATAATTTCAAGATTAAACACGTGTTAATAAAGTTGAACAATAGTATATTCGCTCACCTCTGTTAATAAGCCCACAGCCTCAAAGTCAATGTCGCCTCGTCCATCAGTGTAAGGTAACACGACCACGGGCGGACACTTTGCTTCACTATCTCACATCTCGCCGCACGACAACGATGCTCTAGCAACGACCCAACATGGGACAGAACCCGTTAACATTCTATTCGCAAACAATCTTACGCTCCACCATTATACCAAATTTAACGCCTATAATCATAAATTCTAAAACCGTTGATCCAATAAAGCTTGATTTTTTATACACAATTATCTATCTTTTCTTGCATGTCGGTTAGTAATGTCATTATATAAATGGTTCTTATAAATTTAACCAACTTTTCTATTATACGTGTTATTACGGTGCTTGATTTTACCTATTGTTATAATGTTATGGTCTCATAATATGGAACTCGAAACGATTGCATTTCTATAGTAAATTGTTTCCTTATAAAAATATAATAAAACGATTTCATATAAACTGTACATTTTAAAGGTTATCGTATCGAATTCGATGTAATGCAATGTTTTGAACTGAACTGTAACTCGTTGATGTCTTTTGTACTGAGCATTTCAGTGGGAGTTTATTTCGTAGCACATCTACGTCTACACATTAATGTATCATCGACACACTTTCTCATCACTCATTACCAGTAATGACACTTTCTTGCTATTGAAACTGCCTTAATAGTGAGCACAAACAACGTAATGTATATACAAGTCTCCTAGAACTATACATTATATTATTCCTTCTTACTTCTCATAGGGCAAGGCAGACATCAACTTCTTATTTACTAGTTAATAAAAAAAAACTCTTGATTTATAGCACTTGGTGGAACTTGCTAAACTTGCGTAGGCAAAACGGCGTAGGCCAAGGTGAATAACTAACCCACATTTTGCCAAAATTTTATTGGTCCATAATAAGAGACAAGCTTATTACCGGGTTGTACATGTTACCGGCCATTCTGTAATTTGAGTTTAAATGTAAACAGTCAGGACAGATAATAAATAAATATATTTGGACATTCTCACACAACGTCATCTGACCTAACTTAGCCATAAGCTTGTGCTATGGGATCTAGACAAATGACAAACAAAGTTTTATATTTTTAAATACATATATTATAAAAACACCGAAACTCAGATTCAAACATTTATGGATCACACATATATTTAATTTGGCCGGGGAAATCAACCCGAGACTCCGACCATGCCACCGAAGCAGTCAAGCAGAGTATTGAAGCGAAGTAAGGGTGGGTTACTAGTTATGAATATAAAGATGGCCGCGTTTGGTCCAATGTTGTCCAAAGGGTTAACGGCCGTGTTTGTGAAGCGATCAAACAATCCCGGCCCATCGTGACTTATTTGGTCGTTGACGTCGGTCGCCGACAGCGTGGATAATCTAATTGCGATCTTTTGTCAATGGACGCCGGGAGTCCGGGGTTCGATCCCAGGGGGTAAACTGATCACTGGACAAATGTAATTAAGTAACCGTGATTAAGTAATTGCTTTAAGGTAAGTTAATGTTTCTTGGAGTGCAGAGACAAACATATTTTCTGAGGCTCATTCTTAAAACGAATGTAAGTACACAGTACTCAGTTTAAAGTCAAATGGCGTTACGTAGAAATGTTCCAATTTACAGTAGTACTGGCATATGCACACGGCTCCGCTGCGTAGCTTTTGCTTTCTCCATTGCCACGGGAACATTACCGGGAATAAAATTTAATATTATCAATAAAATAAATAGCTTTATAATTGTGAAGGAGTGACCAAAAGCAGTTACTTAGTTTGTGTTTGTCTTTATTTCAAAAAAACATATCTTACTATATTAGAGCTTACGTACATATTATACATAGGAAACATCCAGACTTCGGTACAAACTTTGTGTGATGACATAACGCTTGTACCTAAGTCTGGATGAACCGAAGACCGGGAATCGAACCCGAGACTCCGACGTCGAAAGCGCATGCACTACCGACCACGCCACCGAAGCAGTCAGAAGATTAATTGGTAAGTCTGTTTTTGATAATTGTAAGTTCAAATAAAGCACGAAATGAGTCCCGACTACTTATAGCTATGTTGCAAACAGAATTATTATTTCATAATTAATTTTCATTTACCAATAGTCAATCCTAGATTTTTGCAATCTGTCAATTATGTTAACCTCTCCTAGAAACATTCGAAGTTATTTATATTTTACGACAGCTGCTAGTAATGATACCAGACTTGCCCATTTACATACGAATGCTGTAAAAAAGTGATCGTTAAAAGAAGAATTCTTGTCTGTGATGAGAATAAATGGCTTATGTGAGCATTTTGTGCTATTACATAAAATATTGATATATAACGTGTGTGTGAGTTTGTGAGTTTTACATAATGCATTTAAGTGGATTCGTCAAAAAATAAGCGAAGCTAGCAGCGACCAAAGGTTTTATTTCATTGGCTCTTGCTGTAATTTATTTAATAAGAACAATACCCATGCTTACATAAAATAACACTTCTATCCATTGGGTACACAGAGCAAAATCTCAACTAAAACGGTTATGTGAATACAGGTTTACACTTGACAGACACTTCTATAGATGAAGTTCTAAAGTCTGCTAAGAAAAAAATCGGTATCTTAGAGATATCTCAGAGCCCTATTGGCCACTGACATATAGACTGGGTAGGGAACAATATAGATTCGAATTCCAAATAAAAAATAGATTAAAAACTTATTTAAAATATACTTAAGTATTTTTTTTTAATAAATTATTTTATTAATAAAAGAAAAGTAGAAGTAGAGCGTATGCGTAATCTGTGGTACACTATGAAGCCCCTGTATAAACATTTAATCACTATTTCTAAGACGACCAACTTTGTTTTTATTTATATGCATATTTTTAGTCCGATTGCTCAGAACGCCCAGGATTTTAATGTGTGTCCGGTGACGGCAATAGGCTTGCCCCCTATTACGTGGGACTAGAAATACTGGTACAAGTTGTGGGTATGTAATGCAACTCTGCCTACCCCTTCGGGGATATAGGCGTGATATGTGTGTGTGTGTGTGTGCATATTTTTACTATGCCGCTAAAAGATACTGCGCTAAAGTAGAAATAAGAAGCTCAAAGGTACATAGAACCTGTACCGTAAAGGTGTATACCTAGATTTGTTTATTACCAATGTTCGTCGTCGTTGTTTAATATTGTGATAGATAATCACAATATTAAACAAAAAAAACTAGGCAAGCATAAAACCCACATAATTGTCCACAGATTGTCCGATGGAGTTACAGGTATGAGTTAAATAAACTAGATCATTCTGCATTAGCATTTGAGCAGCACAACACCACTAATGTTAATTATTAGTGCTGCCCTGCTCAAACGCTTCGCTGTGCAACACATTAATTACTTGATTCTTAAATCTGCCATTAGTTAGAGCAAAAATATGATATGAATGTAAGAAATGAGTGTTATATGCTTCAACAAGACGACGAAGAGGCGCTCGGTCTCCACTATTAGTTTTACATAAACCAGTGTGAAATAATCGAATGTTCCCAGCGTATCTCGGTCGCACCGTCCTAGGTACAATATAACACTATCTGTTTGTTATTTCCATACAATCAAGCTTATTGCTACACAGGCCGTGTAACATCATGGTACCAAGAAGGAGACGCCTAGATTCCAAACTCATCATATTAAATTGCTGAAGTAGTTCACTGTATGATCATTTATGACGACGGCATTTAAAATTAACAGATTTAAGAAATTTCTGTTGTAGGTACCCTTTCAATCATTGATGTGTACTTCTGATAATAGGGATTCCACATCGGTGTCGCATATTCCAATTGTGAACGCGAATTTATGAAGTATGAAGTAAATTAACTTTGCGTCGCCAATACTAGGTGCCTAGGTTAGTTTTCAACCGACTTCCAAAAAAGGAGGAGGTTCTAAATTCGACAGTATGTTTTTTTATTGTTTGTTACCTCATATCTGTGGGTGAACCGACTTATATACTACTCAAGTGATTCGATTTCAATTGGGTCCCATTCCAACAATTATTTGGTCCTATTTCGGTAATTTTAAGTCGGTTGTTGCGTCAATTTTTGACGTGTATTTTATATTTTTTAAAGTAGCAAAAAACTAGTTAGTAGCTTTGTTATAAATTAGTCAACCTCATTTACAGTTGCTGGCCCCAAATGGTTAAGGTAAATTAAGTTTCATAAATATTAGTAGTTATACCAGTGACAAATGACATTATTATTTCCACAAAAAAGGAGGCAAATGCATAATATGCTTCGCTAGTAACTTTTTTTAGCCGCACGTTATAGGTTCCGAGCCTATAGTCTCTAATACAAAATTATAACAAAACACACTTTAAAATCTCACTGGATGAAATCGTGTAGTTCACTTGCTTCAACAAATTTAGTCGAATATCATTAACCGCAGCGCGTGTTTTAAACGGTCGCCCACCACAATGCTACACACCATTTACGTTATAAATAAAATAAATAAATTATGATAGTTACATCACTATCGGATTATTATGTTACACGGTGACAGTGACAACCGCGACATACTCGTGCACCGGCTGACGCCTGTCAAATTAACATAATGTCATTTGATGCGCATATCGATATCAGGTTCTATGAATCGATGTGTAGAGTTCATTGAAATTCTGTATCATATCTAAATATCGGTAACGATCGAATGTTTATTTTATGTTTTGTAGATGTTGTCAGTCTTCGTAGACTTGGGTTGGGGTTGGCTTTGCATTTCAACGACGTGAATTTGATCCTCCTTATAATTTACTACCGGCCTTCTCCAAACATAAATGAAGGGTCCTGTTTCAACATTGGTTGCTGGATAACTAAACGAAAATGTTGGTGATGGATGACCTTATTTTTACGTCATGTCTTAGAGAGGACAAGGCATCTATAGTCTATATATATATATATATATCATTGCCTATCACAATCAGCTTTAGATGAGGGGTTAAAACGAAGAATTGCAATTTATTTAGATATTTAGGCTCACATCACACGTTACAGGCAAAGTAAAAAATAACGCGTTTGCGATCTTTTTTTTAACAAAATAGCAGATACCTATCACTTTTACCACATGAAATATTATTTTTTTTTATTTATTTATATACTAAAAACAATACATGAGATGATCTTAGAATAATTTACAGTTAAAGACAATGAAACAACACCAAAAGAGAAACCCTGGCACCCACTATAAGAGTTAACTTGTGTTGTGGGATACCAGGCCCCACAGATTTGCTATATAATACAGCCACAAGTGTTAATAGGTACGTGGAATCACTCATACAGCATATTTCAACGAGTCTATTATTACACGAAATATAACAATCAAACGAAATTAACAAACATATATGGTATAAATAAAATATTTAAATTAGTTTGTGTGTGTATGTGTGTGTGTATGTGTATGGTGAGAAGGTCTTCAACCTCCGTATAGCCTTGACCCATCAACCATTTTGATACTTCCTTTCTACACTGAAATCGGAGTAGGCCGTACACGTTGCAGTTCTTATGAGCCAATTTATATAAATGACCACCGAGAACCCTAAAATGTCGAGCCGCTAATGCATTCCTATGATATTCACTATCACATATCCTTGGCCGACGACGGCGACGTCTATTTGTGACCTCAGGATCGTACACGAGAGAAGAATGCTTCCGTACCACAGATTCGAGCACAAAGAGCTTCCTAACAGTGAGAACCTTACAATCTTCGAAAAGTTGCGCTGTGTGATAGCGTAAAGGCTTTGAGAGCATTACTTTTAGGACCACCCTCTGCGCTCGCTCCAAGGCGAACATATATGTTTTAGCTGCACCTCCCCATACAACAATACAGTATCCCAAGATAGACTGACCCAGAGCAAGATAAACTGTCCTCATAGTATTATGATCAGCAGAATGACGCAACTTTTTAAATATATAAATTAATTTGCGCACTCTGGCAGTTAGTTGCGTTATTTGACGGGACCACTTCAGATGATTATCTATGTAAATTCCCAAATACTTCACTTCCCTAGACCTATTAAGAGTGGTGCAATCACAGTGAGTCGCGAGTGAACATGAGTGAGCTCTAAGAGCGAAGGCATTAGATGGCTGAGTCACATTTGTGTGTGAGAAGGTTAGATAGGTAGTCTTGTCAAGATTAAGTGTCAGACGATTAATGCGCAACCATTGCATAACATGACTTAGGGACTTCTCAGCACGATCGAACAGTATTCGCCAGTCCCTACCACGAACGAGCAAAACGGTATCATCCGCATATGTCACTATAGAACAATCCGGCAAGGTAAGCTTACATAGGGAATTAATATATAATAGGAAAAGCGTTGGACCGAGCACGGAACCCTGCGGCACACCAAAACTAACAGTAGCACTGTTACTCAGCAATGAATCAATCCTAACACACTGCGATCTGTCTGTAAGGTAATCAGCAAAAATAGAGAGGACCTCACCACGAACACCACATTTTTCCATTTTAGACAGCAGGTACGGTACCGAGACAGTGTCAAAAGCTTTTTTGATATCAAGGAAAATACCCACGCATTTCTGGCCCGCGTCAAGGCTGTCCACGATTTTATCAACCAGACAGGCTACAGCATCCTGAGTTGATTTGCCTTCCCTGAATCCAAACTGGTTTTCGGCGAGAATCTTATTTCTGTCAAGATAGGTAGTAAGTCGTGTATTTAGTAGCTTCTCTAGAACTTTTGATAGAGAAGGAAGGACCGATATTGGTCTGTAGTTATTGACACTGTCTCGGCTGCCACCCTTATGAATAGGATGAACAATAGCCCTTTTAAAACATTGGGGAAAAATACCGTTCTCTATTGATAAGTTACAGACATGTGTGATCACAGGAACCAGAGCTTTAGCACATGTCTGCAGCAATCGCGTTGGAATTCCGTCCCAACCAACAGCACTATCCCTGCGGAGTCCGTTTATGATGCTCTCAACCTCCCCCTCATCGGTCCGCAGCAACACAAAAGAATTTAGCGTAGAGATGTCTTTTAGTGAGGCATCTTGTCCTTGAGTAGTAGAACCAAACTTTAGTGCCAAGCTACTACCAATACCTGCGAAGTACGTATTTATTTCATTAATGGATGTGGCTGGGTCCGGGCCAATTTTCAGCAACTCTTTAGGGCAGACTTTCCGCGTTTCTGAATTCGTTATATTTTTTATAGCTGCCCATGTGGCTTTTGCGTTATTTTTTGCCTTTAATAATTCCATTTTTTCATGCGAGTTTTTTAGTCTTCTAAGTAATTTATTACAAAAATTGCGGTATCTTATGTAGGTAAGTTTAAGGGTTATATTATTAGGGTCATTTTTTAGCCGACGGCTCATAGAATCACGGTTGCGAATACACCGCAATAAGCCACTCGTTATCCAGGGTTTACAAATTTTTCTCCTAGAAGTAATAAGAATGTTAGTAGAAAAGGTTTTAATTATCGATCTGATAGAAGTTATCAGCCTTTCTGCAGCCAGGTTAGGATCTAGGGTGTCGATGATAGAACCAAAATCGAAATTCACAATAGCTTTCGCCACAGACCCATAGTCCACTATGACTAATTTAGTGCGAGCACTAGTTGGTAAAGAATTGAACCCAATGTCTACAAATATTGTACTGTGATCAGTGATAGGTGCGTCAAAAATTAGTGTTGTTGCATTATGATTGGACCTTAGAAGTATGTGGTCCAAACAACTGCCTTTTCGAGTCGGATATGTATGAGTAGGCAGGAGACCGTAAGAAGCAGTAAGATTTAAGTACGCGTTTGATTGGTCATCAAGCCGGTCGGGAACTATATTTACGTTGACATCGCCGATAAGAACGAGGTTTTTGTAATTAGCTAAAGGTAACAAAACTTCATTAAGGCTATCCAAGAAGGCATCATTACTGGGAAGAGAAGGTGAACGATATATTGCAATTATGGCTAGTTTTATTGAATCTATCTTACACGTTAAGCAGTTAGATCCCAACAAGGGCCTTTCCTCCACCAAATGCGACAGCGTGTCTGCCACAAAAAGAACAAGGCCTGAATTTTGGTTCATATTGTTTTGGGTATTATATGTAGCATAGCCATTGATGTAAGGGATATTTCTATTTTTATTTAGCCAGCACTCGGAAAGAACAATAATATCTGGTCGTGTCTTAATTCTTTGCAGGAATACTGTGAGCTCGTCAAAGTTACGGTTAATGCTTCTAATGTTGGCATGTAGTACTTTCATAGACTTGTCACTATTGTTGAGTAAATCAATACAATCCTCTGGTTTACAATAATATGCCTGGGTTTTACCTATAGCGTCTATGTCGTTTGACAAATTAACTATATCAAGCATTTATATAGATTATATAAACAACACTAAAATGCACAAAACACACGTGGAACCTAGCAATATTTACGTATCCCAATACTGTACAGCAGGATACATCATCCGCATCGTAACTAAACCGATGCTCAAAGGGGATTAGCCATCCTATAAGTGAGTTGCTCATAGTAAACAATAAAGTGTGAGAGTAAAGCCCAATTCTGTAAGTACGGACAGGCCAGTAAACTGAAGTGTGAAAAAAAATTAAGTTCGGCAATTTAAAATCTAGCGAGTAAGGATAAGTAGCTATTTGATTAATATAATGTAACTTCGAACTAATGAATTGAGTGATTGAGTAATGATTGAAAGACAGTGTCAGTTGTGTAGATAAGTAAGTGTAAGTGCAGGTTGTGTGTCTTAGGATTACAATATAATATAGTTTGCAATGCGACAAAAAAAATAGAATGAAAAAACAAACAGGAAAATAAATAATGTCCAGAACAAAATCAAGGTTTCGAGAGCTTCTCGAGGCACTGTGGAGAATTAATGTTAATGGGATCTGATCCTTCCTTTTCGCGCAATAATATTTTACCGTTTCGGATCCAACAAAATTTGTAATTGTTATTCTTAGCAAAATTCCGAGCATCATAAAATAACTGTCTCAGCGATCCAGCCAGGTGCTCGACGATAAAAATAGGAATGCGGGGACCACCTATTCCTAGGTATACAGTGCTAAGCTTATCATCACGAGGTCTTTCCTTATTAAAAGTTTGCGCTGCCTCCAGGACACGGTTCTTCGTTGAAACTGTGACAAATTCACAGACTATGGGTCTGTTGGTATTGGTGCCCTTTTTTCCAGGCATTCTATAGACATCTCGCACCTCAGATGCTAAGACCGTGGTCTGGATAGATCTGCAAGCATTGATGACAGTCGAGGTTAGCTCTGTTGCAGATTCCTTTTCACTCTGTGGGACGTTTCTAAGCTCGATAGACGAAGGCCGCGATTGATGTTGAAGATCCACAATTCTTTTTTCTAGGTTCGCTATATAGTGTAGTTGCTCCCTTCTTTCCTTTTCCAATTTCTCTATTAATATTCGCATGTTTTCGTAACCACTGTTAATGAACTCAATAGACTTTTCAATTTCACTGTTGGTGTTCTGGATAGCTGTATTCTGCAACTTTACGTCAGCTATATCCGCCGTAAGTTTCTTCAGCACCTCGTCCTGGTCCTTTTTCCATGAGTTCAACATGGACATGACACGACCTTCAAAGGCTGCTGTCCACTCAGGGTCAGGTGAAAAGTCGGGGCGCATACGCTTACTTTTTGAATTTGTATCCTTCTTATCCATCCTAACAGGGGTGCAGAGCTCAGATTGTAGTTGATCTGATGTCGGTGTAGTGTTTGGCGGTGGTGTCCGCTGTACTTTCGGCATTATCAATCAGTACTTCTTAAGAATACCACAAAATAAAAAGGGGAAAAAAAAATGTTGGAAAAATGTTACAAAAAATTCTCCTTCACCTGCGGGGCCGAAAGAACACCAGCCGTATTGAAAAAGGTATACCTTTCACTTTTACCTCTTAACATAATACATGTAATCCTAAAATGGTTTGGCACAGTGAATTTGGCATACTTTTTTTGGCATAATTATACTTGGTCATAATTGATTTTTAGCAGCATATGTACTGTGGCATAATTATATTTAGGTCTAATATATTTATGCATAGTTATAATTTGCACAATGTTTTTAGGTATAGTGTACATTCGCCTAATAGTATATATTACTAAAATTGTATAGGTTAATGGTAATTGGTAATTGGTAAATTAATGAAATGAATGAAAGATAAAAAAGTTACTTTAACCAGTATTTCCTATATTATAATAGTGTCAAAGTAGGTTTAGGTGCGGCGGGGGTGGCCCTTGGGCCACCCCTAAGCCGCCTTTTAATTATTTTACATAGTTACTTATTCTGCCTTAGATGATTATGACTATATTCATTATAGTTTGATACGTTTATGCCTTTATAAAGCTATGCTTATAAATTTTATGCTTAAATATGATTATGCTAATTTTATTTATGATTAAGACAAATATGCTAAATTTGTTATGGATAAAAAAATTATGCATAAATATCATTAGTCTAAATTACCATATGCCAAAATATTTTATGGTTATTTTTTTTATGCAAATGGATAGTGAACCTTGAAAAATCAATATGTCGGCTAAATTATATCGATTTGGCATACAAAAAGAATCTTTACTCTTGGGATCAATCCTGAGTCTCAAGCACGGTAATCAAGCGCTGTACCAAACGTGCCACCGTGAGTTGCAGTGAAAAGCTCAAATTCAATGTCACTTGCCAATCCTGATATAGTATTGCACTGAACGTAAGTAGGCACACTGCTACTTAGCACAATATCACTCAAACAAGCCACCAATTGAATTCGGAGGGCAGTTATAAATAAAGATTTCAATCTTATTATATGTGTTTTATGAAATACACTGGAAAATAGCAAGGCAAGTTCACTATTTACACCACAGTTAGTCAATCAACATAGTTAGGATACACTGTAAATAGTCTGAACCAGTACTTCGCTTAATTACTATTTTTTCGAATTTATTTGTACGAGAAAACTTGATACACGTCCGCTCAACACAAAGTCCGAGAAGAGGGGGTATATCCCATTGGGCTTTGGGAAGCTTATGTTTCACATAGACCAATGGTTATAACGAGCCAAACAAAATATGCCAGTTACATCTACATACAAAGTTAAACTTCAAAGCGAAACTCATAAGTCGACCACATCCTAATTTGGATGAACAATTAGTTATTCCATTGTATAAGTTAGCTTTACAATAAGATAATGAATAAAATGGAAATCCATGCATGAAGACACTAATGAAAATTGATGAATATTTTTAGTTTTCTATAGATTTCAAATTAAACTAGTATTAACAGGCATATTCTATTACTATTCCTACGAAGGTCATGTTCTAATGTATTCGAATCAGGCAAGCAAAGCGAATACAAGCGAGGGCAGTGTCGATGGCTTGTTTCTCTAGAAGTCACGCACCACTGACCACCACCACCACTGAAGCCCGTGTGACCGTCACACTACTCCACTTAACAATACGAACCCACAACATTAACTTCCGTCCAACTAAATAACGTACTATTCATGTGTAGTCCACAGTGGAATTTCTTAACCATAGTGCAAAGATTGATCGATCAGCTACTTTGTAACGTAACAAAATTTGAGGTCACGAAACCGAATAGGTTAATAAATTTTATTAGTTCACTGCCAACCGGGCATATGCGTTATAAAGCGCGTGCACTTTCTCGCTTATTCATAAATTTTGTGGGTCAAAGTTCGGCGTACGCTCAACACCCGGGATATTTAGCACGTCTTTTGATCGATACTATGTTTGACTCACTGAAACAGCGTGAAATATAACAGTGAAAGTTTATTAAGTCTATAATTAGCAATCTCACGCTGATCATCAGTAATCAAAAATTTACCATTACCGTTGAAGTGGCATGTAGTATTCTCACAGATAATACTAACACACTTCTCACACTGCTCTCATATTGGTTTAAAAGTAACGTATCGGACTACTTACATAAGTATATTGACTGTATTAGTATAATCAGACTATGTGCTTACATTTCAAACAGTATTTACACAAGTTGGTGAAGTTAATACACAATTCGAATTCACAATATGACCTAAAACATTGCATTAGTATTACACAGAGACTCGTAGTCTATTTAAAACGACACGCCTACACTCGCTAAACAGTCGTGTCATTCGACGTATATGGAGGAATGTAAAAAATTTCGTGTAACTGTTCTGTGGTTAAGTCGCAGCGCTTAGAATGAGATGCACTGCATGCGATAATGTCCCTTCTGTCACTCTTAGCACATACGTGATGACAGCTGATGCATATATACAGACCACTATGCGTACGTCGTCACAATTATCCTTTAAGTAATCTCATTCCAAGATCATTATCATGTTAAGAGCTGCGGTAGCTTTTATATTTCAACACTAATCACAATGACATATAGTACGATTCGTGTTGAAATATAAAAAAGACTGAAGAAGGATAGCCTTAGTCTTTTAATATAACAGTTGGTTCAAGACACCGCTAATAAGAACAAAGGACATTAAGTATATTTTCTTGTGTACCTATGTTATTTTTCGCAAATAGTATAATCACTACACATCACGACAAACAAATTGGCAAGTGTCCGCTGTCTGCAATTTTATATTTTTTTTTGATTACACCAATGCAATTCTCAACTCCTGGCAACAGAAAATACATTTTTAAATTGTTACTCAGGTTTACGACCCCTTGTAAATAAATGATTGCCGCATACAAAGTTACATTACCATCTCGGGTGTAATCTTGTACGGTGATTACCTAGTTTTTTTAGTAAAAAAAAAATATTTGATATTTTACATGTGCGATCATAGGAGGCATGATTGAATTACACGGGTGTTAGATCGCATTGGGCGTGATACACCGCACCGCTGCCTCCGCTTAGGCTTCACGACACCTCACGTGCCGCTGCGGTAACTCAGCCATCAGCACGAAGTTGTCTGCCTCATTAGATTGATGAACTGAGCTTTCGTATTTGTTAATCAGCTCATCAATCAAGTCCACCATAAATACTACGTTTATCGTAGCTTATAGACATTAAACTATTTTTAGAATGATTGATTATATTATGATTGAAATACGAGTAATTGTGAAAACACTTACTAGATCACTTACTTACGTCTTGTTACTAACAATTAATTCATTTAAGCAAAATTGCAACTTGGTTATTTGATTTATGTGGTATAATTACACTAGTTGAGTAGATATTCAACTATACTATAAAAATTGTTATTAAATACAAGTGAGGTGTAATGAGCCGCAACAAATCTTAAATAAAATGTGAAACATTACAGAATTGTACAATTGTGGGTCGCCTGGGCCGAGGCACTGGCGTAGGGAGGGCACTAGGTCGGGGGAAAGTAGTGGAGCCTTACGAGCGCTTGCACGGTGCATGCCAACAGAATTGCCTCCCCGGAATTCATGCTATATCGTTTTGTATCCAAAGTCCACAACTATAACACAAGCTGTTTTGTCAACATGGCAACAGACATGTGATCTATTCATTATACTCTACTATTTCAGATTTATATTTATTTTTCTTTACAACACAGATACATCTATAAAGATGAAAACGATGCCAAATAGTAACTGTAAAACTTTGTAACATTAATTTAACCAGGATACAAAATATACTCAACACATAAACATGGTATTAGTATTCTAATCGGTGCCACCTTGAAGCAATCCATTAATTCTGACTTTACACGATGAAAGCGCAATCGGTATTCACATGTGCAGTACTACCTGCATCAGACTATTGCTTTTCATTAGATTTTAATAGCCCAAAATAATAGTTTTATTAGAATATAAAATAAGTTAATAGGAGCTATGCAATCTGTGTAACATATTCCTGGGTAACGTTCAGATTTTAACCATTGAAAACTTAATGTGAATTACCTCGAAAAGAGAGGCATAGAATTTTCAACCAATCTTCTTTACATCCTTTTATGTCACCATAATTATTTCAAAACGGTGTTAAAAGACACTTAATTACGAAATCCAATCATTGAATACGTCTATAATCTATGGAGATGCTCATTTGTTGTCTAAGACAACAATAGATAATAAATTAAACAAACGTAATTGTACTCCGTTAATAGGTAAATTAATATTTTCAAATTACATTTCTGTACTTTTCTATTTACACTTACACACAAAATGTTTTACTTATACACATGGTAAGAAGAACAATCGAATACTTAATAATATGTTTATTTTATGTGCGCTAAATAACATTTTGGGCGACGCGAGCGCACTCGGCCAAGGTCACTTGCACTTGCTCGCAAAAAATCCGACAACTGGTAGTGTGCCCTCCCATGCGGCTATAATGTTCTGATTTTTTGCTCATATCAAAACTAAGACACCTACTACTCCGGTACTAGATTCACTTTAGGCATTATTAGGTGTTTTAGCTAATGTGGTTATTTCGTATCGGTATGAGTCTGATATACCTTCGTCTACTACTTTGTACCCTAATTCGGTCCAGTATACCCGCAGTACATAATTTTCGCCCTTTGTATTCGATATTCCATATTTCCCATATAGAATACCGATCGATTACTTCTGAAGGAAAGAGCGGCATCGTTTGTTAGAGCAAGTTCTATCTGTTGCTTTAGTATTGACTCGTGACTTATCCTCAGGCCATTTACGTCTTTCTGTATAGGTGTATGTACTTGTTTTTCAGGCTCCAAGGCTTTTATTGGCAACTTGGGATATAACCTAACAATTGAATAAAAAGAAGATGAAGAAATTGTATTCCAAGACGTGTATTCGTTGTATTCCAGCACAATCACCTTTTGCTAAGAAGACCTTGCTTTTTCAATTTCAATCAAGTAATAATCCATGAATATTGCATTCCACAATGTTTTACAACATGCGTAGTTGAAACCATCAACTGTGTATATACCTCTTATGAGGAAAGTAAATAAAGCTTCTAAAGCAGTTTAGCGTAATAGGTCCGCGCTGTGTTCTGAGCTATGATCTTCTGAAGACATTTGCATAATAACAAGGTAAGTTCACGGCAAGGCAAGTACATTTCATGAGCGACAGGTTAATAAACTGCCATCATCATTATGTGAAGTGCATTTCAGGCGAGCACTGTGATTCCATGTGTGTTTGCGCCGACATACCTAAACTCGACGTCAATATCAAGGAAAAGAAAACCAAGCGCTTTTTACTTTAACATTTAAATATTCTTAAGGTAAATCATAGCTTTTTCATTTACGCCAGTGTTATTACAAATTTTAATAACGAGCATCCTGTGGCCGACGTGCTCCCAACCAGTTTATGGACGGGTCTTAGAACCCGCAGGTGTAATGCAACTAACATTTTTCTTGGTTATAAATTAGTTTCTTATAACTTCCAACACATTTTGTTACGTCTAATTATTTCCGGAGTCAAGGAAACGTCCTTGTAGTTTTTGCAATTATTGGATAGAAACAGGCGTTACTTGGCGAAAATCCATGACAAAACAATGGTAAGTAAAAATTTTTTTAAGAAAAAACTTTTTAGCATTAATTAATAGCATTAATTTTTCGCAGAATCAAAAGGACAACAAAACGTCGACAATTGTTTCGCCTCTAAACGAGGCATTATCAAGACTGTCTCAGAGAGAACAGCAAAATTCGTGGTTGGAACGTGTTTGCTTATAAGTAAACGCGTGCAAATTTCATTATCGCGATGTAGGATTCTTTACAATAACCAATGTGGGTAGAAACCTCAGATCATGCTAACTAAGTTCCAAAAATAGGTATTCACCAATACTTGACCTTATCTGTTTGATTTAATTACTGTCTCTTGATAAGTTGCATAGAAAACCCAAACAACACATACAAACCAACAACAGTTAATGTGTCTGTCTGTTCGCAAACAGATTAAGTAAGGGAGATGTGTGAAAATCTATTTGTTCATTGAGTAAGGTGTCCGCATCTCTTCTAACTATTTCTAGCCTTTCCCAAACACTTAACTTGAACCCTTTCTCACATAACCGTAAAACTTTAAAAGTGTTACTATTGTTCAAGGAATGACCAGTGTCAAGAAGATGCTTCGCGAAGAGGGACCTTTCGGGACAACCATTGCGGGACGCCGCTCTATGTTCCTTATATCTAATATCGAAGGACCTGCCAGTCTGTCCCACATACTTCAAACCACATTCATCACAACTCAACAAATAAACACCTGATCTGCGTGAGACCGACACCGAATCCTTGCCATTACACAGCTCCCTCAAGGCATTCTGAGTTCTAAAAGCAACAAATATATTACTTTCCCTCATGATCTTAGCTATACTCAACGAGACGGGACCCACGAACGGCAAACAGGCCGTGTACTTCCTAGGTGGATCTTGAATCGGATATAATAAATGAAAACTAGCCTTTCTACGTTTTTTATTTAATAATGAGTGAACCATTCCTACGTCATAGCCATTACTTTGTGCTATGTAGCAAATGATGGACAATTCTTCACCAAATGCCTGTGGGCTCAACGGTACCGCCAGTAACCTGCTCAGTAAGCTGTGGAAAGCTGCCATTTTTTTTAGTTTAGAGGCGAAACAATTGTCGACGTTTTGTTGTCCTTTTGATTCTGCGAAAAATTAATGCTATTAATTAATGCTAAAAAGTTTTTTCTTAAAAAAATTTTTACTTACCATTGTTTTGTTTTTGCAATTTTTTTATAATTACGTGTAAACCTGTTTAGTGTTCATTAAACTTAAATGGTGTTTATCTTGAATCTAAATGACTTTTTAACGTCTTCAGTATGACCAAAAAAGTTCAGTTTCCTATTCTATAGGTTTATGAACTCTCAAGTCAGAAGTCATTCAGCCCGTCATGTTATTTAAAGATTTATAATTGCTATATTTCATTGTTGTAATCCTCATTTATCCTCATGTTCATTTACTATTCTAATTCAAACATACAATTTTTGAATTCATTTTGTACGATATTTTATTCTATAGGATATTCTACAGCCTAAAGGGACTTTACATTTCAAGTATCTTAAAGACGATGTTTGTTATGTGACTTCTCTGGGCTAATATTCATTATGGCTAAAGTGAAATCGGATTTGTCCAATTTACACAGTATCGTTTTTTTTTAATGCGGTCTGTTGTTTTTTTTTTGTATTTATATCTAATGGAAGTTACTTTTATTCTTTTTAGAAAATACCACCACAAAAAAAGGTATTCAATTAAAGTAAGAAAGGGACCTTACAAATTGAAGATCATTACATTTACGACGATTAACTTTTACTTTGTGACTTTTACTTTTTTCATTATTAGTGGACGAGAAACACCATTCTCAGTCCACTTTACTCTTAGCAAAAAGTTGTAAAACAATGATGGAGAGGTGCGAAGCTGGTATCTCACACAAGAGCACGTAATGGTGGAAGTGACGGTCGTCTACTGCCCGTAATTTTCCTATAATGATAGTAATCATTTTATCATCTATGGACCAATAGCTTACGTATACCTACTGCAACGGAGTTACGCCTTCAGGACCGTGCGAATAAATGATAGATGACACTGGGTACGTCATTTACTACCAATTCCAAGATGCAATCTCGATCCATATTTTGTTATCCGGGATCATCGATAATTACATCAAATCCTGTCAATGTCATATTGGGAATTGTATGAATGATCAATCCCGGAAAGTAAAATAATGGATCGAGATTGCGTATTGGAATTGGTAAGTTAGACATTACGTAATATGTCTCCAATAGATTTACACGATAAGCAAGGATGAGACGAAGTATGAAGTATCAAGCCTATAATGGATTAATGGTATAGTTTTCTCACTTCCTCGGCTATACATAAAATATGATCACACTTAATGCATACCTACCCTAGACCTACCCTGTCGGGGACACAGGCGTGATGTGTGTCTGTCTTAGGGTAACCTTAGTACGTAAGTAAAAAGGCAGGTAGATACCATTGCTGTACTTTGAAGGTAGACTTTAGGTATTTAGACTCGGTTAGGTACTGTACCTAATCGAGTCTAAATCCGTAGTAGTATTAAAAAGAAAGTAGCTAGTATTAAAATTCCCACATTACTTTAAAAAACTCCAAATCATTAACTGTAAAGTTGCGTGTTGTCACGTATTAGCACCTTTAACTAAGCAAGTAAGAAATAATAAAATACTTGCTATAATGCTAAATTAGTTATCTCTAGGTATACTAATATTATAAAGACGAAAGATTTAATTGTTTGTTTGAAGTAAATAATCTCCATAACTACCGATGTACCGATGACATGACCCGATTTTGAAAATTCTTTCACTAATATGTAGCTACATTATCCCTGAGTAACATAGGCTACTTTTTATCCCAAGAATGTGTTCCCATGTGAACCGGGAACGAGAAAACTAAAATTACACGGGCGGAGTCGTGGCGATCCTAGTCTCTAATATTTACAGTGTATCTATATAAAATATTACCTATATCGAATCATTTATCTACATAAACAAAAATATATCGCCGTTCGTTTGTTTCGCAAAAACTCGAAAACGGCTGGACCGATTTGGCTACTTTTGGTTTTAAAATATTTGTACAAACTTAGCAAAGGTTAACACTTTTGCTAAGTTTGTACAAATATTTTCAGGTACATGTGAGGTGGTATGAAGTGCGCCTGGACAGCTAGTTTTAGATAGATATGATTACTGATTATCCAAGTTTAGCGCCATATTTATTTTCTTAGATATCTAGTTTTAAGTTTTAATGTAATATAATATTAAAGTAATACCTGAGTACAGCGGCACGCTTCACTTCTTCAAGTGTGTCACGAGAAAATGTTCAAGTGTTCACAAAACAGAACTGTGTCCGGGAATTAGCGCGAGCACTCGGGCTTAACGGACGCACAACCGGAGGAACTACTGGACGCGGGTGTACGGACTTGCGCCGGAGTGGCCGCGTACAAACTGGACACGCAATCGGCAAGCGTCTCAAACGGAATGAAATACTAAAGAATACGCCGCGGTCTTATATAGACGTGGCCGTAACCTGACGCCGGATAACGGACTCCCAACTATGAACGTGCTACACGACTATAGATCGTTCTGCGTGAGCGCAAGAATCACATTTGATCTCTAATACTAACCCTTCGCAATGTAAGAGATAGATCGAATTTTTAATAAAGCGCCCCGAGCCGAACACTGCAATTTGCCTGTATCGGCGGTCGAACCTAGGTACCTGCCCTCGATGAGACGACAGAACAACGGCACTATAAATGGCAATGGAGTGAAGTATCGATACAAATAAATCGGGACGATTTTGCCAGAGATTAGAAATGATAATCCATATCTACTCTACAAAGATACAGAAGCAACTAACTGTTTAAGTTACGCAAACAACTTCATGGATTAAAAAAAACTACTTTTGATGTTGATAAGCAATCCTCGACAGCTATAAATTTTTCACTTATTTATAACACATCTATAAATGGCGGATACCTATGTGACGACCCAGAATTTCCCCCAAACTAAAGATAAAAATTCACAAGACTGTGATCAGACCTGCCTGTCTTGTATGGAATATTTGGCCTTAAAATGGTGGCTGAAAGACTGATTGTATGCTGCGGCACTGCATGTAGCGGAGATGTGAATGTTAAGGCTGATTTACACAGGGTCAGTTACTGACTCCGAATTCGAGACAAGTCAGCGCTGACCCGAGAAAAACCCTATGTAAACTGATTTGAAGACAGTACAGCGGTGGGAAGTCATTTGAAGTCAGTATCGGCGTCTACACTGGCGCCGATACTGACTTGTGCACTGACCCTGTCAAAACTTGCCTTTAAGATGAATGTGTGGTGTAACAAGAATGGACAGAGTAAGGAACGAGTATATTAGAAGAAGTTCAAATGTTGCGCCAGTGACTGAAAAATTGAGAAGCGAGGGTCATGTTATGGATATGTTATGAGAAGAGAGGAAAGTAATGTGATTAGAAAGGTCCAAAATATTAAATGAATGTAGACTGTAGATGGCTTTAGAAGTAGAAGTAGGTCCAAAAAAGATGGATGAAATGCGTGAAAGAGGATATGATAAAGAAAGGAGTGACTGAGGAGATGAATTGTGACAGGGATGTATGGAGAAGAAAGATATGTTGCGCCAAACCCAAAATAATTGGGATAAGGGCAAGAGGTTGATGTTGATGCTGAACAGCACATGGATACCCACTAACATTGTAATAGAGCTCAATTTAGCGCTAAGCAGAGTCTATTTATCGAGGAAGGCTATTAGTTATACATACAACACGCTATTACCAATATAAGTGGAGCAGCAATGAAAAAGTTACAAATACAGAAATGCAAATGAAGTCGCGTCTGCTAGGTGTCTATATAAAACTATTGCCCGCTACGCAGTCAGATTCCTTGTGTGTTAGTAAAAATGGAAATGATTTAAAAAGTTAGGCGTTGAATTAAATATACATAATTTATAGGAACAATGAAGCGGTAAGTTAGGTGCTAAGGGGCGCTATCTACATCTGCGGGGTCCAAGTAATCCTCACCTGTGTGGGAACGTTGCACGTACTGACAGACGAACGAGAGTCAGTATAGTCAGTACATATACCCGAAGTACCTGAAAATGGTAAGGCTCATTAACTTTTACATGAGACCTACAAAATGACTAACGCAAGGAAGGGAACAAAATTAACGCTCTGACTACTTCTTCAGGAATAAACACGTGATTTTGTGTATTGTGCTGAAGCCGTAATAGTGGAACCAGTGAGATTGACATACATACATACGCGTGGTGAAAAATGTCACCATCCTTTTAGGTCAGTCGGGTAATATCACTGCATCTACAAATTGATACTGTTGCATACCGTACTGTCAATTAAGTTCTTTAGATAACTCTGCCTGATAAGACTGGATCCGGAGGTTATCTTAAGTTCGAACGATGCATTAACGTAAATATGGTTAGCAGTTACTTTTGCTTGGTAGGCTCAACAGACTACTGTATTGAAGGAGAAAAGCTATAGCCCTGGTTTTTTGCATTGCGGGATACTGATCTGTAAAATATTTACCACTTTTGTTGCATTCTGGTCTGGTCCTGGACGGTTAACTTGTTAGAAAGTTAACCGTCCAGGACGGTGATATCACTTGGGCATGCCTTTGATATTAGTAAATATTTTTGATAATGTGAAATTTTAGATGCTACTTTGCTTGCATGTGTGTTTTTTTTTTCTAATAATAAACATAGCCTATGTTACTCAGGCATAATGTCGCATTTTAATGATGCAAGTTTTTTTAAACTGTCCAGTATTTTGTGAGTTTATTCGTTACAACGATACAACATTACAAATCTTTTCTCATCATAGAAACAGATAGGGAACCCACTAATAGTACCTACTTAAACAAATTCAAACAACGTATTATAAGCATTTTAAAAATGAGCTGGTGATTACAACACTTCGTCAACACTCAACACAGTCTAATTGATAACATCCTAATATAATTAATACTTTCGATTGTCAGCTCTTGGTGGAACTTGTATCTGACAATACATTAAGCCTCCAAAAGCAACTTATGTATCTCAATTCCACAACTTGGTTCATTTTTAACACAGCCTGACCGGTTTAACCTTATGAGATCCTCAAACTGGTAATATCATCCTCCTTTTTGATGTTGACTAGTTTTGTATATTAGTCTATACATTTTTAATTATAAGAATCTTGTATCTACTCAATATAGTTTTGTTAGGTAATAAAATATAGTTGAGAATATGAAAAATTACCATTATTAGAATGGTAATTTTTTAAATTTTCAAACTAATTCCATAATCAGTTACTTTAATTCTGTCTATCTACAAGCCTTGTAGATGCTAAATGTCTTGTAGGTAAGTACTTATAGACATGTATAGTTACGTCGACCATGGCCGGTACAACCTGGTCGAAACGTCAGGCGCATATCTACGCCGTAATTCGTGTTAATTCCCGTGTTAAGTAAAACAAAGATAATGAAACGCGAAATTGGTTATTACACAAAGCTACTCCGTGAAGCTTTACTTACTGTATATTTTTTATTTTACTTACTATTGTTACGATTATATGTCAGCGTTACGCCACCTCAAATGAGGGAGCATTACGCATAGCTAGGTTTCAAGCGTATCGGCTACATTATTTCTAAGTTGTGTACATATCAGAAGAAGCGGTAGTATATCTGGGTAACACGTAGAGCGTATTAGCATCAATTTACCTATATCCTCGATGGAATATAGCTAGAAGCCTAGATTCTTATTTTTTTCTTAGCTATTTTTTAATTTTTTTATATTGGGTTCGCTAATTTGCGCCGCCCGCCTGGTGGTAAGTCGTGACGATGTCTAGCGATTGTAGGCCCCTCTTCACGCTCCGCTTAAAGAACCCAGGGTTATATGTGGGAGGAAACACGTGCACAGGCAGGGCGTTCCAGGCCACTATCACTCGGCAGAGAAACGAACGTATAAAACGTTCGGTTCTCGCGAACATGCTATCCACAGTGTGGAGTGCATCTCTGCCCGGCACGCATTGTTCGGGATCGGAAGGAAGAGGGTGGGATCAGATTGAAGAGCTCTTCAGAACACTCGCCGTGGTAAATACGGTAGAATGCGGCCAAGGAAGCTATTGTTCGGCGCTGAGCTATCGGCTCAATGCTTCCCGCTACCTCCGGACAATCTATAATACGGATAGCCCGTCGCTGCATAGCGTCGAGAGAGTCCAGCAAATACTTCGCGGAGCCGTCCCAGAGGTGAGAGCAGTTTTCAATGCAGGGTCTAATATGCGACTTGTACAGCAGACACCTCTGGTGCGGTGTAAAGAATCGCTTTAC